>NJRL01000025.1:623893-649847 GCA_003063815.1 Aphaenogaster rudis | reverse complement strand
TATTTCACCAAGGTGCTTGGTAACATTAACCAGGCCTGGATTTTTATAACCAAGCCTTTTTTTCAGTGTATTTAAAGTAAAATGTAAAATTGCAGATTTGTTAAAAGATTAAAAAGATTATGCGTTACCAACTTAGATTGTCACGCGTGGTACCACAGTTCGTTTCAGTGCATATGCATTTGCGTCATTTACAAGAAGATGAATTATTCAAGCTAAACTATTTTCCTCATAACGAGCGACTTCTGACTCACTCTATATCAAGTAATCCCGGGACGACGAGAGAAAATCTGAACCCGCTTCGTTCGTTCCATCAAAATAGAGAGGAAGACTGCAGTCTTCAACGTTCACCGAGTGTCTTTTAAAAGCGTATTTCCGGATTTAACGCCAGCCATTACCGCGTAGGGGTACTATCCGCGCGCTAATTTCCGAGGACATTGCCAGTTACGGGTATTATTCGCTGTAAGAAATCTTTCAAGGAGATTTTTACCGTTCCCAGAGACGAACGGGTAGGTGGCCGGTCCGTTAAGATTCTCGCCGGCTCCGCCGCTGATAATTACGTAGCGTGAGCTACGAGTTTTGTTTATTACGTGGGAAACGAGCGTGGAACGTGGGAAGGAAAACGCGCCTTCCCATGAACGAACAACGAGGAATGAGAGAAAGTAAGAGCGCGAGATCGGCTGGCGGGTAACTCTAGCGGGTTTAAGAGGGTCGTTCTTAAAGCTCGTCCGACCGGGCAAAGATCGGCGACCGGGGGCGCACGACCGCTAGGAAGAACGGAGACGAAGAGGAAGAAGCAGGGGGAAAGTGGGAAGGGAATGTATAGAGAAGGCGGAAGGACCGTTTCCGCGAAGAGGGAGAGCAACGTCGAGCCGAGGAGCGCGAGCCGAGGAGCGTACTTCTTCGCGTTTCAAAGTAATTTCGTTAAACGCTCGTGGAAGCTCGCCCGTGAGAGAGGAACAACGCTCCCGTTGTTTAAACGTATAGCCTTCTCCCGAACAGTTGAGAGGGTGGAACACTCGCCCCTCGGCACTTCAGACGCGGCGGCGGAGGCGACGAAACGAGGGAGAAATCGATCGTCCTCGTCGTCCTCGTCGTCGTCGCATCGCCCCGCGCGGACGAGGACACGAGAGACGTCATCTCTCTCTCTCGTTGCGTCGTGACATATTTGCCGCTCGTCTGTAAAATGCGGCTAAATCGCCGCGGAATCTAAACGGCCGCCATCGAAGCTGTATCGAACAACGGTTTCACGGATCATCGAGCGATGATGATGTGGCGGTAAAGCGCCGCTCGTTTGAAAACGAGACGACGAGTTTGCTGCTATATTGCTCGACGACGCGATGGGGAAAAAGCGTCGCTTGATAATATTACTCATTATTAACATTATTATAATTATCGCACGAAGAGAAAAAGCGCGAACAATTTTGTCGGTCCGTTAGATAGCGCAATCACGTGATTTCTCTCGAACGTGTACGCTTGTTTAAGAACACCGTTTAAAAAAAGATTGTGTTATTTTCCTCATTGTGCTACGGCATTTGTTCTCCCTCTTTAAAGGTTAATTGACACATTTACTCGCTAATTACGCTATAACTACGCCATTAAAATCAGCTTATGTTAGTATAAAAAATTACATCAATTCTAACGAGCGAGAGAAATGCATGAAATTTTGCTCTGGTATATTCGTTGGAAGATACTCGAAGCAATTAATTCCGCCGATGGTCGATTAAATATACAGCCGCTGGAACTTTCATCCAGCGAAATCTCAACAATTTCACGCGCTATAAAACCCACTCGCGCATGCACGAGCGCGCGCATATTTCATTCTTCGCATAGAAGTCAGTATCTTTCACGTTGTACACCGCGCGATCGACACAACTGCTGTTGTACATTCACATCGAACGATGGATCGCATCTCCACGTTGGAGGTCGGCAATCAGCGTGGGAAACATGGCAAAGTTCACCAGGGGCGACGACATCCATTATTCGCCAATAATCATTATTGAGAGGGCCACGGATCAATTAATTCCGGCTTTCCGTGGCGGTTTACCGATCTACGACTGAACTACGAGTCCGCGCAAACGTCGCTTATGCGCGCGAAAGCCGACCCCGGGCCTCGATTCCATCCCATTCGACCAATAACTACCTCCGTAGAATTTCATTAGATAGGCGATTTCCACGTGCTAGCCGGCGAACGAACTCGCGTTCGACCTGTAACCCGCCTCGTATGATCCGCATCGCGGCAGCAAGCGAGAACTCTCGATAAGTGCACCGAGCACCGATTGCTAATTTGTTAAATGGAATTTGTCGCGGAACGGCAAGGCCGATTCACGGCGAAAAGCGTGAATCAAACGTATTCTACTGTCGCAGTACACGCAAATCACGCCTGCTGTTTATCGCATATATTTTTTCGCGACACATTTTCGGCGTCCAATGCCTTATCCATATTTCATATCGAGCGCTCCCTCCGCCGGATGAGGGAGCTAAAGCAATCTGCTTCGTTTTATTTGTCGAACCCATTATGCATATCATCGATGTGTCAATAAATTTCACGAATCGTGACGACCGTCGGGAGTTGACATCCGGCAGCGCGGGGGTAAATCGTTAGAAATTTATTCACGCGGCGAGGTCTCGGCCGACCCCCGACTCGAAGTTATTCCCGGCGGCATGGCTAAAGCCGACGCGTAAAATTCACGCCATCCTTTACATAACTGGATTCAATCGGAAGGCGTTTTCCTCGTGAACGCGACTTCGCGAATGCACATCGATGAGGTTCTTCCTCGCTCTCGCTCGGGGTTCGAAGGGAGCTGCAGCTTCTGGCGCGACACGGGGCGCGTAGGGGTGAGAGGGTGGTCTTACGCATTGGAGAGAAGCGGAACGAATGTAGATTCAATGCGCTCGCGCGTATTCCCGCGACATTCTACTTGCCTTCCATTCGCGAAAAGTTAAGTCGAACGTGAAGCGTTGCGCGAGAGCGCGTATCCACAGAAAAGCGTCGCGGCTTGAAAACCTAACCCTGTAACATAACGTGGGAGATTAATTACCGGCGCCCCGCGGAGTGTGCTCTACGAGAATCGCTTTTTAGACCGTCGCGCGTGGCCGAGTCGATAAATTATTTACGGTTAGACGGCAGAATCTCTGCGAGCTAGAATCGCGCGCCTCCGCGTTTACGGCCGGCGTTACGGGGGATCGATTCAGAGGAAGCTTTCAAATATAAATTTAATCGAGATATACGTTTTATTCGGGCAATTCGTATCGTTCGAACAAAAATTGATTCGGTCCAAAACGATAGTTTGATGACGAAACAAATTCTCTCCCACACGACACAAAGATTCTTGCGCTGGAAGCAGCTAATAGAAAACATTACTCCGAGCAACGTCCGTGAAATTACAATATAATACGAATCGTTTTAAAAAAGAGCTTTTATTCGAAATATGTCAAAAATGGATTTTCTCTGTACACGTGACGATTTTTATTTATAGGCATTTATTTATATTTATATGCATATAAAATATATATGTATATGTAGATGTATGAACGTGTACAAACATACATATTCGAATATGAAAAGGTTTCTATATTTTCCAGCTGATATAAAAGTAATGATAAAAAAGAATGGTAATGAAATGCTTTCATAAAGTTCTAATACGCTAGCCTTGCTGAATGACTTTTGTGTTTTTAAGAAAAATAAAAGATATGGAAAATAATATCCGTTCTAAAATGACGAAAATGATGATGTATTCAGTTATACCTCTCCCGTGCAAAGTTAAACAAGAACGATCATCATTTATACATGCTTCGGAGTGCTTCGTAGTATTTAAAGTTTGCTCCATTATTTTCAGAAGGTAGTAAGCATAAAGAGCAAAAACAAAGATCCGCATTGCTATATCGTTCGGATAGGTCCAGGCGGGGCTATTTCAATTTCATATTTCTCCAGATATCGCGAATTTAACAGACGGAAACATTATTTGTATTTCCCTAGAGTTTCGAGCATTATCCCGCCTTCCTCGACACGTATCCCCGTTTACGCGTGTGTATAACGCGCGTGTTTGCGATACGGACGGAAACCACAATGCTGGCCGTAAGAAAGTTACGAGGCTTAGGCGCAAGCCTGTAATGCTCGCATCCGTAACAAGCTTACAAACGCCGGCACTTGACGTTCATACAGAGTCGGGCAGATAATTGATCCTTAGGACGAAGTTTCTCGAATGTTGGGAGAATGGACAAATAAGAGGCATTGTTACAGACTGTCTAAACCCTGAAACTCACTTCAGACACGATCTATTGTATAATTCGCGTCAGATTTCAGGATATAATCCTATTTATAATTTTATATGCTCTCTGCGTATTTTGATATATGTGTTCATTTTTATATTTATTTATATTACATATTATAAGTATAAAATTATAAGTAAAGTCTATCTTCAATTCTGACGAATTGTAAATTCTTTAAAGTTGGTTTCATTTTGAAAGCCTCATATTCGGATGTAATTCGTTAATTTATTTAAAATTTCGATTCATGTATTACGTCTGTGTACGTCCCCCGTTCTCACTTAAGGATAGAAATTTAACATAACGTATGTTGATTCTGCTGCCACTCACTTCGCTGAAAGGCACTTATGCTCATATGAAATATTATTTCACGCTTCTTGTCTTGCTTTACGGAAAGATACAGACGTACCACGAACAAAAGCGTCGGATGGGCCGCCAATATTTTCAGTAGTAACACTCGATGTCTGGAACATCGGGTTGAAGCGGCAAGAGCGGAAAGAAAAACCGTAGGTACGGTACATATATAAGAGTAGACGAGAGATCGGCGTTCCAGGGTGAATGGTCAAAGAAGAAGTACGAGGTAGAAAGACACGTGAAAGATGATACGTCCAGAGGTGGAATATATACACATCCTACCTATATTTGATACTGCTGTCATGCCGTATGGCGTGCGGTAGACACGGTTGATTTATTCAACCGGAAATGGAACTAGAGTGACCGTCGCGTACTCGGCGCTACGCTCCCCTGTTGCTACCCTCGAAAATACGTGAGAAGGGTAATCGTGAGTCATTCGACCGAAACCGAGCTAATAATGTTCTACAATTAATGTTAACAATTAATATTCTATAATTAATGTTCTACAATTAAAAGCGAACAATCTCATTATGAGATAAATTCGATTCTTTTCTTTCTTGCGGCGGAGTTAAGTTGGCGAATAACGCAGACGCGCGGAAATAAGATTGATCGTTCTGAGAGTTCTGGGATTATCTGGTACGAGGACTTATCGGGTGTACGTTCGCTGGCTAATGTTATTTATATGACCGAGCATCTGTCACGCTTTATGCAAAATTGATCTTAAAATATATTTTTGATATTAATTACGTAGGTCACGTCTCGTTTCACGTGCGAAGAGTAAACTGCAAGCGAGTTCGTTTTTACCTCTTCTGATCTGAATATCTCCCTATTATTCACTTTTGCAGCACGGACGATAATACTGTCAGCGCGAAAATACGATAGTAAGCCGCACGGGACTCGTCAGTTGTTTGTCGTGCGACTACTCGCAAAACTCGATTTGATGAAGTTCTCGTGTAAAAACGCTGTTTAGGTTTTCCCGTTAATGGCGGCAGCCATAGTGCGTTGTCCAGACTAGTATGGAATGGAATATTAATGGAACACCTGCTGTCTCTCTTTGCCGAGAGTAAGTTCGCCACATATTTTCTACACGTGGGCGAGTGCTTTTAAAAGTGCCGGCGAAGGCTCTCTGTTTGTTTGATAATAAGAGAAAAGCTTCGATTTTTCCCCCCTCCGTCACCCTTTCCGTCACCCTTTCCCGCTCAAGTCCTCTTATTCCGCTATCGTTCGCGCGGTCCTCGCTGTCTGTGCGGGCGAAGATTAATCGTGTAACAACACCTGGCACTTAATCGGTCTGCTTGCGGAAAATCCCGTCCTCTCGCAAGTAGTAGTAGTTACACTCTTGTCAGACACGGGGCTCACCTCGCCGCTATCGACAAAGCTTCCATTGTCCCAGTTAGGTCAGAATTACTGATGTGTCGTTCCACGGATAGAGAGCGGAAGGTACAGGGCGTATAGCAGATTTAGCCGCCACACAATTCGCGGGAACAAAAGACTGCGTTTATGGTCTAATTGACAGGACAGTAAGTTTATTGAGTAAACTTCCCAAGTTAATCGAAGTTCATGTCGCCCGGCCAATAAAACAACCGAGGCGTTGTTCGTAATTAGACGAGAATTTCCAATACATCTTATAAAGGACACAAGACAATGGAGCTCCGCAAAATACAGCTGCATCGTTACGTTTCTTATAATAGAATTCAATTCGCACACGATGAGCGTCAGACGCCAGTCGCTAATCAATTTACGTTTGAATACGAATCATAAAAGTATTATTGCATACGCGATTCGATAATGTAGTCATAAGACGAGGGCGTTTCTCGATATATCGGGCTCGCTCCGGCAGCTTTTGACTGTTGTCGCTTAACGCATTAAAGTTAACAGGTGCTGCGGGCTGAATGGATAATCTGCGCCGCGCAAGAATTGGGGCGATCCAGTTAAGACGGGCACTTAAACGAAATTCCCGATGAAGATCGCGGGTCTCGGAATACGAGCCGAGTGCGGATCGCGCTACACTTCCGTCGTGCACGATTCCGGGATGAAGATAAAAAGAACGGAAAAAAAGTATCAGCGTCCCGGAAAGCCGTACAGTCGTTTCCCTGGCAGCCGCGCACCCAATAATCGTCTCCGCCGGCAGTGATCATAACAGTTACGTCGCGCGAGCGAGACCGTCTCTATTTTCGCCGAGCGGAGTATAACATTATTATAAGAACGCGGCTGCGGGGAAAGCCGGGTGAGCGTCATCGATATGAACGGCACACGTGTTGCGAGCGATATTTCTCGCATAAATCCGCAACAAGCTTCCCCGCGCGGGAGATTTAATCCGTATTTATACGCTCGAATACTCTTCTTGCATTTATTCCTTATTTATTATTCGCATTGTAACATCCGACGCAACGTTCTAAAATCAGATAAACGGATATTTCCCGATAAAGGGAGAGATAGGAATTTTCTTCGTAGATTCGGCAGAGTCGCGGATTTCTCGATAAAAAGCGAAGTTTGAGGGAGAGACGAAAAATGAAGTCGGAATGGAAATCTTCCGTGGTGAAATTTTCCGCGAGGCAGATTCCCACGATCCACGGGCAGCCGCCATTTCCGCTTTTGGAACCCTTTCGAAAGCGCGCGGCTTATCCCCGCGATCATCCGGTTTCCCGCGTTCCCTCTCGGTTACCTGAGAGACGAGGAAAACGCAGCGCGCAGCGCCGCTCGAATTCACATTTCACGCGTTATAATCTTTAATTAAAGCGAGTTTTCCGCCGCGCATAATGCGAGGTCATTAGACGACGTCGGATGCTGCGTCGCGGGTTCCCGTCACCGTGCCCCGCCGCCATCGTCGCTTCCACCCCGTTTCCCGTCTCTCGGGCTGCCGTTTTGTCTCCATCTTCCTTTACCTCGAGTCAGCCGCCGTTTCGCGAGAGCGTTTAAGCGGGTGGCGGTCGTCGTTAAAAATTACGAGCCGCGATACCTTACGACGTTACCTCGACGTTCCCCGCATCGCGTATCGCTCCTTGATATGCAATCGCCATTAACCCATTTCGCGTACCGTCTCATAAGCGTCTGCATCTTTTAGAAGCAGCCGCTCGCGGCCGATCGCTCGGGTCCGCCTTCATTACACGCGGAACGGCACACAACAGATGTTTTTAATTATGTCTTCTATAATTTATTTTCTTTCGAGGATGCAAAAGATTGTAAAAAATAACGTTAATTATAATGTTATAGCCTAGACAGCATACGGATATCCGAAGGACATTCATAAGACGTCCTTTAAGGATATTGAGGATATCCGTAGGCCATCCGTCCTTCGGACACTCTATGGACATCCATGGTATATCCGTTTATGAAATTGGTGGACGTGATAAAAGCTATACCAATACATTTTGTTACATATAACCATCAAGAATATCAAGTATCTGCATTAACTTTAGAACTGAACGAAATTGTATTGTCAAAATACATCTCATTTACTTTCACACCTTGGATTGGAGCCCAATTTTAGGGACTCGTCTTCAAAAACTATTTCGTTAAAACATGGGTGAAGACTGTTGTAATACTGCGTCTTTTATTCCATCTTGTATGGTTTTTTACTTACGAGAAATACGAGAACTGGCGTCCATCTGGTGGTGGTGCCGCGTACTGCTCGCGGATGTAGTGGATATTATATGGACATACAAACTTGTCCATTTTGGGATATTCTTATATGTCCACAAATGTATATCCTATGGATATCTTTATAAGGTCCATGGACATCCCGAGAATAAATGGACACAAAACGAATGTCCATAGGATATCCTGTGCTGTCTGGGAGATTAATTCCTTTCGCATCTTTTGCATTAATTTCTTTTGCATCGGAGTGTATCATTGATAACATAGTAATTAACGTAATACGTGCAATGTTCTCTGTTGCATAACTTGATTAAACAAAACACAAAGACTGCGGTCGTTTGTGCTGCGTTACATCATTGGCGCCGATCCTCTTAGTTGTCGACGGTGGAGCTTACTCGCTTGCTCGTTCAATGTGTACATAACTATCTTATTGCGAACAATCTTGATTCTCCTCGGTATCTCTCCGATACGAGTTCAGGTAACCAAGAGCGATCTCACCGCTGCAAGTAATTCCGCGTCCCGACCGACCCTTTCTGTTTCACTGAGGATCTACGAACATTCGGGGCGGATTCGGCGCCACCTATTGAACATCCGCTTACGTTTCCCGAACGACGATGCACCTCCATTACGGATGGTACCTACCGTTCGCTTCCCCGCTCTCGTTTCATCCCCCTCTGCGGGTATGCCACTCGTCATCCTCCTTGTCGACGTCGCGATGCACTCGTGATGCGCCGCACTCGAGATCGCGAGTGCAGGCTTTCTCGCGATCGTCTGGGAAACGAGCGTCCTCGTTGTCGTCGTCGTCGTCGACGTCGCCGTCGACGTCGAGAAAGAAGGAAAAGAAGGAGACTCTAAAGAAGCCGAGCCAGGCTGAGGAGCGGATGAAGGCGCGGTAATGGAGGATGTTTGCGAGCACGATGGGGTTGGTAGTTAGGGCGGATGGATAAAGGGGTTTTATTATGTCTGAGGAAGAGTCACGCGAGTGCTAGGTAACGGGGGATATACCCCCGTGAGGCGACGACAAAAAGGCAGGTGGGTGGTTCTCTACGTCCAAGAACGAGTCACGAAGGCGCGCGCTGGCCGCGCGATATAAAAGGTTTTATTGTGTCTCCGTGGACGAGTCGCGTGAGAGATGGCCAAGAGACCTACGCACGTGGTTTCATCGCGGAGATAAAGCCTTTATTCGCTTATTGTTTGACGGGCGCGGCGCGAGATTGTCGTGGACGGGATTAAAGGCACGGCTCTTCGCTATACCTCGACCAAATCTTTACAGCTCCGTCCGGCCTTCCGCAAATGCACGATTCGATTTTAAAAGGCGGATCTAGATTTTACTCGAAGATAATTCATTCGGAATTACAAAATATATTACAAAACGTATCCGGTCCATGTAATATCCGCATAGAAATTTCTCAAAATCTTCCCAAATACAACTTAGATTCCGATTAGAATGCCCGTCCCAAATAGGTAAATCGCACTGCGATACCAATTAGGAAATCTATTTTTATCACGGTTTTCTGTTTAGAATCGAAACAGAAACAATGCAGGAATTCGCGATTCTTTTTTTCACGGTAAAAATCGGTATACTTATATATAGAATCGAATGGGGAATCCCATTTTTATACCAACAAAGTGAAAAAACAACGTACTGCTCACCCGCCGAGCAGTACGCGGCACCGCCGCCAGATGGACGCGGCAGAGTTCTATTTCTCGTAAGTAAAAAAACCACAGGATAGAATAAAAGACACAGCATTATGAGATTTTTCACTCATGTTCTAATGATATGATATGACTATTTAGACGACTTTGTGCTGTCTGGGTTAATATTTTGCTCAATTCTAATATAAAATAAAAATCGAAAAATACTTTTTAAAAACTTTAGGATGACCAAGTAAGATCTATTCAGATTTCCCATTTAGGACCTAATTTACAAAACATTACATTTCTGATCTGAATCTTCATAGGTTTGCCAACCAGAATCCATAATTTTTTGGGGAAATCGGATTGGATTCTAATTAGATCCCAAGAAGTTTTCTATGCCTGACAGGAGTTTTTAATACATGAAAAATAAGATTTGTGTAACAATACAATACGAATGTAAAGAGTTCTATCACATAACTCGCTCGATCAGAAGATTGGATTATTATATCAAGTTACTGTTGCCTAGTTTTGCCGTTTCATTTATCATGCACGCACATCCCGATCTTTTTTCTTAACCGTAATGCCCCGTATCTTGTTTCCGTCGCTATGCGATTCCGCGTAATTTCCCGTGGATATCCGAAAAGTATCGCAGCAGTATCATCGCCGAGCCGTCCCGTGGCATCGATTGATTCGACCTATCTACCTGCGCCGTCCACACAACGTCGCATCCATCACCCCTTCGGGGTCCATAAATAAATTACGGTCGCGTGACATTTACCGGCTACACACCGGCGTCGCTCTTTCTTCGTCCTCACTCTCCCGGCCTCTTTCGACATGATCCGAGTATAAAGGGGACTTCTTCACCTACGTCCGTGCGACGAAAACGTGGCGCGGCACGCGTTCGCTCAAAGGGTTTTCCCATGGACGCGAACGCTGATGTAAGGGGCAAAATAAAAGGCGGGAAAGAAGGACGAGAAAGAGAGAGAGAGAGAGAGAGAGAGAGAGAGAGAGAGAGAGAGAACTGTGGGAAAACATGTGGGAAAGCCGGAAATTGGAACGAGCAAACGAAATCGTGCTCCTTAAGTCTCCTTTCGTAGCATTGCCGAGCGTTCACCCTTTTGACCGGTCATCCGATAAGGAGATCCCAACGTTCGTTTTTAGTTCGGGACGAGCGTGGCCCCTGGAGTATTCCAGCTAAACCGCTCGCGGAAACCGCCACGACCGCAAGCGGAAAAACAAATGACTCCGCGATATTTCCCGCGGAAATCGCGTTCCTTGCGATTTAGTTCGCTTAGCGAGAATGTCACACGCGATTTAATATTGTTGTGATTTACAGCTCAAGCATATTGCGGGAGGTCTTAGTAATAAAAGAAGAATAGAAAAAGAAAGAAATAATTTACCGCGGAAAAGGATTAAAACTGAATTTTATTTGCAAAATGTTTGTCGAAAAATAAAAATAATGATACCAGAAAGAAGATAAATACTGTGGGGAACACATTCTATATTTAATCATATTAAGTATAATAGAAAGGCTACTGCAAAGAAATAGTTTGTGTTTGCTTTATAAATCAATTTACGCTCCTTCATTTTCTAATTTATCAATTTTCATTCGAACTGGATCACTTTGAGACATTTTCTTTGTACTCTTGTGACATTTCATCTCGAGTGCTCGACCGAGTCCATTTTTTGCAAAGCTGCGTTTGAGGCGAGATACAAATAGCTTAATAGAGACCGCGAGGAGCAGGTACGTGAGAAACTTTAAATGACGAGTGGTAAAAACTGAATGATGTCAGACAATCGGAAAGATCCGCGTGCGACCCTAAAACTATACGGTTATTTATTGCGGGGCGAACGGTAGCGGATGCGTCTGCGGTGTATACGTAAAGATGTATACCGCTCGCTTTTATCGGGGACGTTTATGTGCGCGGATTATAGCCGGCGGGAAATTGGCCCCTACAACCTGACTCCGTGCTGCACGCGTGTTTTTGATCGACTACTTCGAGGTGGCCATCCCTCAAGAGATGGACGGTCACCCGCGACACACAGACATAAAACCAGCACCCCGCTTTCGTTGTCTCGCCTTTCTCCTCTTTTATTATTTTCTTTTCTTTGCGGGGGAACTGCGCGGAGTGGTGCGCCGTTAAATTACATGGTGCGTCACGGTCTGCGGTCGAGATTACGCGCGATGGCGGAAAGATCCGCCCGGTCTGCAATATCGCTAATGGCTGCGAATCGCGCGAACAATAAAATAAACAAGGGTGCACTTTGCACTAAATAACAACTCTGAGAGCCGTCCGTAATGCGCGTGGAACTGATGGTCGGAGACCTTCGGAAAATTCAATTCGATCGCTATCTTACTACCGTTAGCTGGAAAAACACGGAAGTCGTATCCTAAAAATTTGCGCCGGTTGCATGACGGATCCCGAGGAATCCCATTTATATTGTCTCTCCGCTTTCTCACCTTCTCACGTACATGACGTCAAAGCTAGACACGTATATCGATGCTCGCTTTTATAGGACATCTAAAAATATTTCTGGGTCATTGTCCGCCGGTGTTTCGTTTCCTCGTAACAGCCGGGCGCGAAGTGGGGTTTTGAGCGCCCGGCAGAAAATGCAGCTTTATAGACGGACACTTTTCGTCCGTATTTGCGGGCGGGAAGAGCCTTCAAAATGGCGTGGACGCATTTTTTTTACTATCGTACGTACGAGCTCGTAAAGGAGCGCGAAGGAGACTCGACGATTACGACGTCTACGCCCGCCGACAAAGTCGGGCGGTAAGTGTTCAAAGCGGATGCTCTTCGCGTGACTTACAATCCCAATATGGCGATCCGGTTACAAGCGGATCGTATTGCGGGAATTTTTAGGGCCGGCCACCTTACTGTGTGCGCCAGATTACTCGACAATTACAAAGGGAATCCGCCGTTCGTCTGGACATCGCGTGACAGGAAAGGAACGATATTTTAGTGGTAGGTCATGCGTATAATTTCGGCGAAATTAATGTTTACTCTCGACACCGTTGCCCCCGGGTATTTTCGGATAGCGTGGCTATCCAAAGAAAATAGAGAAGTCGGAAGGAGGGCGGGAGACTCGCCCTAGAGATTCCTACGAAGGAATTTTTATTACGAGAACATTACATCACTGGCGCGAAAATGATCATCGTGTCGTCGCACCACTCCTTCGCCTGCGGCTGTATCGCATCAAGTTATACGTTCGAGGCCTCGGTATCGGCCTCGTAAATACTTGATTAGGTAAAGGGTCTCGTGGAAGCCCTTTCTCTCCTCGCGCACGGAGACGGTACGATAAGGCAACGTGGAGAACACACTGGCGTGCGTGAAGACAGTAAATATTTCCCGCGGAGCGTAAAACGCGATACGCGTCCCGCCCGGTTACGTTCGTACAGGGCTTTAAATAAAGCGATGAATTTAGTCCGAAGAGGGTAGACGAGCGGTAGGCGCCCGGCTCTCCTTGGCCTTTAAGTAAAATCTCCGTTGAACTAGAAGGGAAGATTTATGCGACGTTTAAATCAGTAAATAGTTTCACGGTGGATAATCCTTTTTGCTGCAGGAGAGAAGCGCCTGTTTTCCTACTTACAACCACCGATCTCACCTTCCTCCGTCCGAAAAAGAGGGAGAGAGAGAGAGAGAAAGGAAGGGCGGCAGGGAGGTAGAGGAGAGAGCGCATTTTAATGCGGGCACGATTTACAGCGCGAGTATTATCTTCATTAGCGTGCTACGTCCTGACATTTTCCGGCTGTAATAATTACTTAGAGCATTATTTCGCGCCGCGTAATCTCTCCGCCTTCCAAGGTTTCTCAATCTCGCTCTTAATACCCAGCCAACAGCGGGTATTCCACGTGAGATATCGCCGATGGAAGTTGTTTCGATCCCGCCACGAACAAAGCTACAAATAGTGTTGTTAACCGAAACAAATTACTTTCTGTCTACGAATAGGGGAGCTTCATTCCACGTTATCATGTACCAGGTGGTGCCCAAGGTGCAAGGGATTCCAAGCAAGATTAATGCTTCGGAAGATGCGCGGGGGCTTTCAAAGGATGATAACTCATAGAAGGGGCGGCGCGCTGGCGTGTAACGTGCCACTAAATTGTACCCGCGGTGGAAAAGTGGATATGTCAACCGTCTCGTTAGCTTGTAGTGGCCTTTAAATAAAGCGATAAATCCGCCGGAGGAGTTCACGACCCCATGCATCCTACGGCGACGCGCTGCCTCCACCTCCGCCGTTTCTCCCAGCTTTTTATAAGCGCGATCGCTCGCTTTCTTTAGCCGCGGAAAATGTATGCGCGTTGCGTGGCCTCTCGAAGGTAATACATATTCTTTACCAATCTGTGTACGGCGTAAAATACTGAAGCTCGCGGCGGCGGGCTCGGGAAGAAGAAGCGAATTGGCCGTGAACGTTCGCGAATGGGCCGGGGGGTCCGATGGGAAAAATTCAACGCGTAATTTCGCGTCGGACAGGAATAATACCCTTCCCCTCCCCGCCCCTCCACCCCCGGATGGAGATTTAGAGACCCATGATTCATGGAGATAGGTAGAGCTCTAATTTCTATTGTTCCCGGGAACGGTGAAACCGCGGAGGAAGCCAGGTGCCCGCACATATACCTTTACATGCATACACGTCGTCTCGAAACGACTTCCACCGGGTGGCGAGTAATAGCTCCGTTGGCCGGTAGATTAAAACGCTCGCGGGTTCCGGCCGTTTCGTCGCCATTTATATCCGCGTACATGAGGCTCCTGGTGAAACGTGTCAGGCATATGTGACCGACCCCCAGGAGCTCCTGACGCGTTTTCAGCCCGCCAGCAGCTTGCCAGCGAGTCGGCTCGTCGCAACGGACAGTTTAAAGCTTATATACCGCGGTGTGTCCTACGTCGGTAATCCTCTCAATTTACTTCTCGTTATTGTGTACGTCCCGCACGACTGTTTTCCCTCAACGCGACGTCCCGGACGAGGTCCTTTTAATTCTCCCCGCGTTCTCCGTTCGTCCTCATCTCCGTGCGAAGAAGGACTCCCCTCATCGAGCGTCGCTCGCTCGTTTTAAAGCGCCGATTTCAATTAGGCGCATCCAGCGCGCGTGCAGCGTCCGTCCGGCCGTTATCTGCATTTTTTAAATTTTCATATCCCCTGCATGTATCGCCGTATGCGAAACGGCCGGCCGGGAGTTCTAATAAGCCCGGCGCACTCGCGGCCAGCTGGAGGAGTACGAGCGTTGTAATGAACTATTAAAGCCGAGCGGAAGGATCGGAAGATCCCCCAGAATCGCAAGGCGTACTTTATTTCAAAGTGGAGCGGGGAGAGAGATAGATAGACGGATATAGAGAGAGACAAAGACTAAGGATCCTTCGCTACTGTATAATTGGATTTCAAAGTAAATTATACGCGGCAGCCATATACTCGGCTCGAGTTTGTCTTCTATTTGGCGAGATCCCGGACCCTTTAGCGCGACGGGCTACAATTCCAATCTCGCGCACACAGATTAGCGCGTGGATATTTCCGTTTCGTCGTGCGGCCCGTGGCGACTTCGATTTTGGCGAGTTGAACTTCCGACGCGACAATCGAGAAAGTACCGCAGCTCGCACAGTTTTACACGACCCCGTTTCGTCCACTTTCCACTTACGATTCCCCGACTGTCTCCGCGAATTTGTAACTTTCCGCGCGCGCGGGGCCGAAGTTTCTAGCGTCCTACACGCCGAGTTATGAGATATCAAGTTGGTCCGTGCGCGCGTAAAAGTTTTCTCGAGTGCATTCGGAGTTTGAAAAACACGTGACGCGCGTTCCGTCCCGCGATTCGATGACGGCGTTGCGAACCGAGAGAGCATCTTTCTGTTCCCCCTTAATTTAGCCGGATCGGGAGAATAATGGCGGAAATGTTGCCGGCCCGTCAGCTCGACGGTGAAACGACGTGCGCCCAGCTCCTCAAGTCACTCGAGTGGACGTAAACGCAACGCCCGGCATATGAGCGACCGAATTGGATTAATTGTCAGGATTGAAAGCACATTTGTGTTGAGCTTATTTAAATATTGCCGATTCGCGTGATGGAAATAACGAGGCATGCAATTCATTGGCAATTAAATACAGATACCGCAGGCTAAACATGAAGCGGACGCCGGAGATCAAACACATTCGCTCGTCATCGGAACGTTGCGATAAAGTGCAGTCTGGGTAATCGATTTTCATATCAAATACCACGGTATTTTATGCACGTCCACGTTGACGCTCCAAAATTCATCCCGGCATAATTAGCCACTTTAGCGTACAAATAACTGCTGCGCTTTTGACTGGTTACGTATCGCGCGCTGCAAATTAATTTTGGAGAAATGGTTACGTCTGGCCAATCAGCGAATATCGATGGTGCTTTCGTGCGAAAAAGGTAAAAAAAAAAAACTTTTAAACAGCAAAGTATTCAATCTATTTATTTATTCCGTTCACATAATTGCACATATTAAGAAATGTTCATTCCATGTTACATCAAAATGTCTATGTATTTAATGTAATACTATTCCCAGACATTTACTTTCAAGAGATTCGTATGCACAAATTATTTACGAAACTCAAATTTGACGGTTATAGTATCTTCGATCTGTATAATCTAGAATGTTGCAAGATTGATTACATACATCGAATTTCCATTTGATTAATTCGAAGTAGACGTAAATTACACTTCTTGACCTAATATTGAATGGTTACATGTTCCCGAAACCTGTAATGAAGTCAGCGCTACAGATATAGCGGTAAAGATATTTAACGTAAATTCGATAGTACGATGGCGTTCGTTCTTTCTCACGTCTCTCTCGCATGGAAAAGACGAATGCATTATAAACAAATGAGGCAACAGGAGCCAGCGCATCTATTTCAGGGCTTAATATATTATTCAGAGTGGCCCACCGAAAACGAAACAGACATATTTTTTGGCATTTAACCATATTTGTTCGAAAAACGCTCGGACAGGTCAACTTTGTTTTCAAGGGGACATATTAATTGGCTATTTTCGTTCACCTAACTTCAACCCCAAAAGAGGGGTTAATTTTACCCTAAAAATTTTAAATGGCAAGGGATATCTAAAGGCATACCATTTGAACGTCTGATAAATTAGCTTTACAATGGTATTTTATTTTTTAAATTTCGATCATTATTTCTCGAGTAAATGCACTCTAAAAATATAGCATTTATTTAATTAGCACTTACGTGTAGCGTAGTAAATGTTGGAAATGTCCCCCACCAGCTTGCATACAATAATACAGATTCTGCTCAAAACGTCGCACATTCACTGCAAATCCAAGCGTGTTATTTTTACACGCATAAACATCGAAAAATGACACATTTGACTGAAGCTCTTTCTATATGTTTCTTGCCATTTTAGATTACGTCATTTAACACCGTTTAATCGTTTTAAATTAAAAATTAATACGTTCAATCGTGTTAAATGACATGATTTAAAACGGCAAGGAATGTGTAAGAAGAGCTTCAGCTAAATAACACGCTTAGATTTGTAATGTTCTGGAGCACTTGTGGAGTGATTTGACGGCATTCATTTACGATACGTTGTCACAAATCCTCTAAAGAAGCCGGTTGAGTTGCGTAAATTTTATTTTTTAAATGACCCCACAAAAAGAAATCTAATGGAGATACTTCGTGAAATATCCTTGGATTAGAGTCTGCCCAATAGCGACAATTATGGCGATTGACTGTGCCATTTAAGTAAAAAGAGTTTTCGTCGGAAAAACAAACGTTAAATAGAAAATTTAGATTATTAATATCCCGTTCACTCATTTCCTCACAAAATTGTAAACGGCGATCAAAGTATATTAAACAAGGGATTTAGATTACTCTGATTTTCCGAACGCGCGCTCGTATTTTTCGCGGTACGCTAATTCCTCGAGTTTACGCTGTCGCGGCCGCGTCGTGACAGCTCTAATAAAATTCGGATTGGTTCGTTTCTCATGGACCCGCTTGGCCTTCCTATATCGACGACGTCGTATATTTTCGCTGACAGTGTGGGGTGCGTGTCGCCGAGGTTCGACACCCTCGCGACAAGAAATTTTCAGAGACACGGAGTACTCGAGGTATATCGTCGCCCTACCCCTACGAATAGGATTCGCGGCAGAAGGTAGTGCTGCTGAATTATTAAAGGGAGGTCGACGAGGTTGCCGCTTGTTCGAGTCGAGAGCGACCGTGCTATGAACGCGGAGACAAAGCGCCCGAGTCGTATATACGAGACGCACGTCACGATGGTGATTTTAATCGTGCTCGTTGCGGCAAAGTTCCAATATTTGGATCAACTCCATCTACCGCCATTGTAGTCGCGATTCTGTACATCGCTTTGGAAAAGCCCACCCTTTCACGGAAATGATTTCCTCCTTGCCGCTTGCGATATAATGTTATATAACTTTAACGACAATTGAAGTTACAGCAAAACCGATCTATACATTTTCATAAAAGTTTGGTGTGAATCTTATCCTGAACCTATTGAAGTTCTTATCGATGGAAACGTAGTGAGAATATCGACGTTTTTAAAAGAGGTGTCCTCGCGGAGTTTCAACGAAACGAGTGTGAGAGTCACTGCCGGACAATCCCGGCTGCATCTAAATCTGCGTTGCGGTCCGTGTGTGCCCGGTTCTGAAACAAGAGCGCGGGTGTACGGTCTCGTAGCAGGATGATTCCCACGTCAACCTTTTTAACCGGCGTAGTTGCGCATGACTGCCTGGCATAGCGCAACGCGTAGTTACAGCGCGAGCGACTATTGTTTCTTCCGGACGCGCGTAATAGATTGCACGAATCTAATTTAATCCCTTCGCTCGCGGGGCCCCCGAACTCGTTTAGATAAGTGCTGTTAATTACAAGTGCCGCAATCAACTAATCCTGTCAAATACGCCTTCGAGATCACTCGGGCGGGCGAAGGTAACGTCGCGCAAATTACAAACGTCGGCGATATGTTCCTCACGTTGATTCGCCATCATTTTCGTGTCAGCGAGTTTCATCGTTTCATCGACTCTGTTCATTAATTTTTTTAAACGATGCATTGCCGTTTTAATTTCCAGCATACGTAATAATCCTATATAAACATTGAAAAACAACATTTTTTTAAATATTATATACAGTTCTTGCATTAAAATATAATTCTTAAAGAAATAAAAAATTATACTTCATACAATTAACTTTAAACGATGAAAATTACGTTGAAATTTCCAAAGGTTTAAACCTATTAATACTAAATGTATTTAATATTTTTTACAAAGAATCTGTTTTTTAAGATTTTCTAAATCTTCAAACATTAAATTATTAAGCGTGTAATGATTTTGACATTACACACACATAATTCGAATTTATTTTTAAAAAAAGTTACACAGCATTTAATGATCTTAACATTAATCTGAACTCATTGAAAAGCACGAACCACCGTGGTGTAACTGGAATGTTTCATATTGCAATCATCCCTAAATAACGTTAAAAACGGCGGACTAGAAACGTTGAGCATCACTGGCGTCTGTAACCTCGTTCGTTCACCCGCGTTACACACGCGAGACCCCCGCGAGTAGCGTGTAGTAACACCTAAACTCTTTTACAGCTGCACTCTGTATCTATCGTTTCAATTACACGATCGCTACATTCCAGGAAAAATTCCTTCATCGTTTTTAAAATCGGTTTTTTTTTAGCGGGAATAGAGATGTGTGCAGCGAGGAAAAAGCTCGCCGCGCAAATTATACATTCACCAGATTCGCCGTATCGCCAATATAATTACCAGATAGTTAACCTTTTACTATTTTTTTTTCGAATTCTTAGTTTAATTATAAAAATATTTCGCGGTTAGAGAAAAGATAATGTTAATAACACGTATCGTAAAACGATATTCGTAATGCCAGTTAAATTCCAAAAGTACTGAGTACAATTTATTAGCACGAGCGTAAAAGCGATTCCGTCCTCCTATATTTGCCGAACGTAAAATATTAACGACCGAGATCCGATAAGATTAATGGTCATCCTAAATGTGCGATCGCGTGCAACGTTTGCAGAGCATTATTTATTAAGGAGCCGCTCGACGGACCGTATTATCCGAGCTTTTTTTCAGGCTTACTTAGGCTATAAAATTTATGTCGGAACATTCGTAAGATTGGGGCATTCGATTTTTCTTCCATAAACCCGCGAAGAATAACGATATCCCTTAACGAGTCTATGCGGCCTACGACGCGGGCGGGTCGACGAGTAAGGCTACGGTTACAGTGGATACGTGTTCTGACGAACTTTTGTTCTGACGAATACGTCAGAACAAACAAACAAGAGCATTGAGAGCGGTTACACTGCATGCATACAGTTCTTCAGATGTCGCACGAACTCGTCAGAACAAGTTTGTCGTTCAAACGAGTTTGTTTCTTCGTCCGAATTCGTGTGACTATTCTTGCTGGAATAGATATCAAAAATTAATCAATTTAGTGTTTGAAAATAGGAGTCTGTGGGATATGAGAGAAAAAACGTATCATAACCGAGACCTACCTCGTAAGAAGTGGGAGAAGATTAATCAAGATTAATTCGGTACATTCAACAGATCTTGAAATAACGTATGATATTCTCCATTTCTTTCTCTCGAAGCAAACACTTTATTCGCGTATTCAGTTCTTCCACTCGCAAGTAAAATTTTTAATAATGGACTTCCTAAAAAGTACAAATCATCGATGTCATCCACCTTGCGTAGTTGCAATACTGAGCTCTTAAAATTCCGAACTCTGAGGTTACAACGAGACTGCATTTCGCCAGAATACGCATTTACTATAACCACCTATTTCTGACAAACAGTTTGGATGAATTCGTCAGAACAAAAGGTCGTCAGAACACGCATCTACTCTCTAAATTTCTTGGAGTGAAATCTCACTCCAAAGAGTGAAAATACTGCCACTTCGAAATTTGAGTGGCAGTATTTTCACTCGCTTGGAGTGAATTTTCACTCAATTCACTCCAAAAAATGTAGAGAGTACTGCAGCCGTAGCCCAAGTAGTAACGGTCGACTTCAGTCAGCCGGCCGCGTGTTGTTTCTTAATAACGCGCTTATAGAACGAGCCGGTGCGAATTGCAGAGCGTTGCGAGTATGCGTGAATTGATGGAACGCAATCTCGTGCGTCGTGAAAGGAGCTCGAGGAGGTGCCAGAGGGAAGGCACATTCGAGATGGCTTTCGCGCGGAAATATACGAGGGCGTGTCAGAAGAAAGAATAGATACAAGGTAACTGTTAACGCGACATCAAAGTCATCCGCGATTTATACGTTCCCGGGCGAGCTCGCGAGCTCGCGAGAGAGAGAGAGAGAGAAAGAGAGAGAGAGAGAGAGAGAGAGGCGTATTAAGCGAGCGGCAAATAATGGTCGGAGATGGGAGACGCTGGGTGAAAAACGCGCGCGAGAATATCATCCGGAGGGCGGAGGGCGGACGGAGAAAGGGAAGAAGAGAAACATTAATGACCCGTTCTTTATTAGAGAGAGATGCGGTTCGTGCATGAATCGCGGAGACCAGCAGCAGACGCCCTTCGTCGTCACGCGGAGAATCTCGGCGTAGGTTTCGGCGTATGGAGATATGGTATCGATTAAATCCGCGGGGACCCCATACACTTAGACGAGACGCACCAAGGATCCGCAGTGCGACGATGTAAATTAAGCGAGGATCTGCGCGCTTCGCGTAACATCATCTGCGGCATGCTATTTTGTCTTTCATAAATTTCGTCGCGGGGATGGAATCGCGTACCGCGCGAGGTAACAAGCATCCCACCCCCGATCGATATGCTCGGACGTCTAAATCTTTTCAATAGGACGCCTCCTCGTCCCTTTGCTCTCGAGATGATTTACAGCGGGGACTCGTGTGTGTGCGCGCGCGCGTCTGAAAAAGATACTGCGAGAATATACGCGGCGGAATATTTTAGGGCGGACCGATCGTTACCGGTGAAACACACAGCGCGGCCGCGCCATAAACGTCCCAAATACCGTAATTTACCGCGTTATTCCGTGTGCCCGCCGGGCGTGTTACACAGTAACGGAAGACTAAATAGATATCGAGCGGCCACTCGCGCCGACATGCACTTCGCCCCCGAACTTTTCGTTTGTTGTGCGCGCGCGCGCGCGTTTGCAGCGGCGCTTTATTTTTCCACAGTATCCCGCGGTAGCGACCGTCAACGGCCGTCAATTTGCAAGAAAAATATTGAGAAAGATCTAATTATCCGCGGCGACTGCCGGTGAGTCTTTCTTTTTTTTACGCGGAAATTACGGGATCGAGCGAGCGAACGAGCGGACGTGCCGAGATACGCTGCCGATGCAACGGCGGTGGGGTTTTAATAAAATTAGTTGGCAAGTTCGGCCAATAAGGTGGCGATGAACGATGCGGTCTCGTATACATCGTGCCTGTGCTGCGTCGGCGATGATAATACCGTTGCAGCGGGAGGGAGGAGGACGGGGAGCAGACGCGTCGTTGGTTGACACGAAAATACGAGGCTGCTCGAGCTGGCAAGTTTCCTGATTAAAGCCGTTAATTTGTAATTAAAGGGCGTGTACGCGCGCGCGCGCGACAAACGAAGCCACCCTTTCCCCTCGTTTTCGTCCCCCGCGATGCCCAGAATCGCTATGACGGACGACACTGTGCGTTTGCGGCGCGGAGCTCGCGCGCGATTACGTTTCGCTTCCGCGGACCGTAAAATTTAATCTTTCCGGGCCTCGCGCGTTACGCTTCTCGGTTCTTTTTTCTCGTTCCGAACGATGCGCGCGGGCAAGCGCTCGCGCCCGAATCGAAGGGTGCAAATTCGAACGTCAAAAGTCACGAGAGACGGTCCTCTCGCCTATACGAGCTCGAAAGACATCAATCCGCCGATCGGAAGAGCGGAGCGGAAATCGTTGACTCTATACTGTCACGGTAGCGCAAACCCCGCCGTCGAAATTCCGCCGCGGCATTAAAGCCCGTATTACACTACAGGTTGCGGCTCGGTTACGGTTCGGATTTGATCAGAAGAAAGAATACCAATCTCAAGCTTAGTGAACTTTGCCCTTATTGGTCAAATCCCAACCGCAACCGAACCACAACCTGTAGTGTAATACGGGCTTTAAGCAGCTTTGCAACTGTTGTAAGATTCTTTAATATGATTGGCCCTTGCCCTTGGTCCCTCCTGGATCTAAGTGTATAAACCAATCATGTTAAAGAATTTTACAACTGTTGCAAAGCTGCTTTTTCCGCTGAACGCAGCCATATTATTAATTGCGGCGCGACCACTGTTTTTTTCCCCGCGAGACTTTGAATCAACATTGTTCGAGCATTGAAAACTGACATCTGCATATCGATGGTTGTTTTTTGAAAGAAGGGAAAATAAACACACGGGCCACTTTTACGGTCGCGTCACTCCGCATGTGAGATCGACGAGAGTCGATCGCGTGTACTCGGCGAAACGTTCTTTTCCGCGTGCGTTCTCCACGCCGCGCGGTGAGTATCATCGGCGGCTCCCGCTTTCCGCGCGCACGCTATTCACAGCTCGAGGAATCTCCATGTGTAATCAGAGGATCCTCGATGCGCGACGTTCGCGTCTTTTTACGGCGGGCGAGACTTAAAGCGGCACGGAGCCGTGGGGCTCGAGATTCCGAGCTGAAAAGCGGCGCTCTCGGGGAATCTTGAGGAACGGCGGCGTTTCTGAAAGGAGCACTATCGAGCTCCGAATTATTGATACCGAAGGCTTTCAAGAAGGCACCCACGAAGGGAAGCCGCTTGGGTTCGCGTGGCGTTAACGACTATTTGCACATTATGAAAAACATAAGCCCCGCTGAATGATATAAGCGTTTTTTCAAAGCTTTAATTGACCTTTTAATTAGTAATGCCTCTCGCTAAAAAAAAATTGATTTGCGAAAAAAGAAAAATAGTCAATATAAGTGCGACGCTTTGTGAGTTTGATTCATTAAAAGATATAAATATATAACATGGATAATTATTCTAATTAAGTTGTTGTTGATTTTAGCTTATACAGCTTAATACCAAAATTATTAAATGTTTAATAATTAAATGCTTATAGAAATTGGAAATAAAATGAGCTTAAACGAGGAATATTTATTATTAACATTTTATTTTGTTAAATAATTATTTTACAATTTTAAACAAGTTAATGATACAAGGAGATAAAATTTGCGTGCAATTTTGATAAATCACGTCGCTCTACAACCCATGACTGCGTTACATATATATTGCGTTGTAATATCGATACGCGGGCTTTCCCGTTGCATGAGCTTTTAAAACATCGCATGGCTTTTCATGCGCTACGGGCTTGTTTCGTTTAATCATTTTCCAAGAAGAGCCATTGCTAGACGGACAATACATCACTGTAACCAGATTTAAAACAGGACACGAGATTTCGTTGCCCGAGCGATACGTGAAACGCGAATGTGATACGAAAAATGTACAGAGCGGCCGGGGAGGGAAAGACGAGGGTGGTCGAAGGGAAGAGAAGTTACGTGCTACGCGTGCAAAGCGGGATCCCAAACGGGCAGGGCCCGAAAAACGATCGCTGTCACGGCAAAATCGAATCGGCCCTCTTAGCTGTCATGGATAGATCCGGGAAAACGGAAAGATGATTCTTAAAGAGACGAGAAATATTGTATCCCGCAGCGACGCGTGTTTTCTCTTGTCGACTGTTAAAATTGATTATATTGGTGGGACGGACGAAGAGTACTATTATCCGATCGCGCGTGTTGATCCGTCTGTGTTAACAAGATTACGAATTTATGATACATTTGCCGAAACATTTGCTTTTCGCCGGAATATTTCTATGACTATTCAAGCAAAGATGTGTAACATTCAATTTTCGGAGAATTATACAAATTTTCCGTCAAATTTTAGTGAATATTTAACGTGTGACTTTGACTAAAATTGCATTCGGAATAAATTTGTCTAAAATTGCATTCGGAATTAAATTCGTAAATTGTCAATCATATTTTTTATTATTAATGGATAAGCAATCGAATTCGTTCCAGATTCGGCATTTTAAAATTAAATCGTAAATATGAAAAATTTATATAAAATATCCATCTTATTTCAATTATACCTGAGATTGAAAATATAATTGAAATGCCAAATACAAGTGATCGACGCAGCGAAAGAAAAAGAATCGGTTCGTCCTTGGCAGCATTGAGTTGAAATCAGTAATCAGATGGAATTAAAGCGCCTGCTATAAATATCCAATGGCGTTACTCTTGCAAAGCACCTCTCAAGATGACAACGGGCACTTTAAGGGCTCACGAGACATGGCCGACGTGCACGTTATCCTCTGAAAGCTACGATCCAATCTGAGCTCGGTCTGATATTTTACGATCAAAGAGCCGGAAAGAAGAAAAAAAGAAAGATTCGTGCCGCCATAAGGGTTCGTTCAAACGAGCTGGCAATTGCCGTATTATATACTTTCCACTGCTCAAGATTACAAGGCACGCGAGCTTTAAGCTCGGTAATAATGTTGGGCGTTCTGGGGTGGCCTCGCGGCACGTGCAACTTAAATGCCGGCTTAAGACCTCAAATTATAGGAATGTAGGCTCTTAAATTTTTGGGACCACGAAATCCAGCTGAATTTTACGGTCACTTTACTCTGGAGTTCGTAATCACGGGACGGAAGTCGCAGAGGACATCTTCTACCGCTCGCTCGGCTATCTCCCTCCTTCGTTTCATATCCACAAATACGACAGATGCTAAGTTGCCCGACAGGTGCATACTGAAATTTGTTAGACGCGCCGAATACAAATATTCAAACATCGTGTAAGATGTTGGAAAGAAAAATTAAATAATATTTTTGTTTAAATTTGTCTTAATTAAATTAATTATACAAAATTTGGCAACTTTTCTTAAAATTATGTACTTAAATTTATCTGTTTAATTAAAAGTTAATGATAGCGGTAAAGAAATATCAAACTTCTATTAAAACAGCATAACAAAATAATTGCAGTGCTCTCTCTTTTTTATTTTGTTATATATATAAATTCAAAGAAACAATTTTGCATGGCATAGCAGTGATAAATTTCTCACCGTTTACAATTTATTGTTCATATTGTTCTAATCGCTTACTAATGTGCACGCGACTTTACTTACTTAGAACTAGT
>NJRL01000025.1:607525-623723 GCA_003063815.1 Aphaenogaster rudis | reverse complement strand
GCGACAGGGGTCGTAGGTGCCGGTAGGGTGGAGATGGCGGGGGCGGAGATTAACGACTGCCGAGGAATAATTGCCGGAACACGCAAAACGCCGAGCCACTCGAGCTGATCTTCAGACCGAGAAGAGAAAGGCGAAGGAGGAATAGTGCAAGAGAAGGCGAGAGTCAAGTGGAATGAACGAGGAGGTATATACGGGCGTCTGCGTGCGCGTTTGTGTGTGTGTGTGTGTATGTGTCGGAAGGGCGTAAGAGGGAAGAAGGATGGGTCGTTACGCCGTGGAAAAGCGGTGACAACGCCTCGGCTTTGAATCCGCCTTCCTTCCGTCGGGAAGGAAGGATAAGGGCGGGGGAGGGCGCGTGGAGATACGGGGTGAAAGAGGAGGAAGCAGCTCGGATCTGTCCGTCTGCCCGTTCGCGAGTACGGCGGGCGGGATGCTCTGCAAAATTTAAGGAGTCCATGGCAAACAGCGCGTACAGTGCTGCACGAAGGGTGGAAATGAAAACTGAGCGCGAGGATTTTTCTTCTGGCGCGTACTTCTGGCAATAAATATGAAGGAGGAGATGTTGTTGAGGAGGATGTTGCGTTACATTGTGATCGTGCCGCTCGTGCGTGCGCGACGGTACGTGGTACTCACGTTAGCTATTTATTTATGCTCTTGCGACGACGCGAAAGAACAAAAAGGGTGTTTGGTTGCGCTCGTCCTGGCATATTCATCTGCATTTGAGCGCGAACGTGCGCTATGGACGGTGGTATTATAACAGCGCGTTAAGGACGCTCGACTAATCCACGCGCCATCGAATTTTTCGTCCCGCGGGGTCGTCGCTGGGTCTCGCGTTATCGCCAAGTTTTAACGAGATTGCCATTTACGAAATTACCGCGCGATGATCGGGAAACTCGGGGAACTAAAAAGTAACCGATTAATCCGGGACGGATATTAACGCGATAAACCGGCGCACGGCAAGCCCGCGGTCTCGCGCGCGTTTGCAGATTTCGCTGAGTGTAAATGATATTACGTGCGCACATATACATGCGGAAGCACCTCCACAGGGATGCTTCTCTCCCTCCGCAACTACGCCGTTGCTCCTCCTCTTGCGCGCGCGTGACTATCCCGACCCGACTAAATAGCGCGTAGAGAGGGAGAGCGAGGGGGTGGCGGGTAGTTAGGTAGGGTACAAATACGTGTAAACATTCGGCTAAATGCGACAGATAGAGAAAGAGACAAATTCGCTTAGATACACGAGCATGAGGGTGTACACGTGCCATATGCAAGGCACCGTGCGGGTGACACGGCTGCAGGCGCGCGCGCGCGCGCGAGAGAGAGAGAGAGAGAGAGAGAGAGAGAGAGTATTCTCCGCGGCTACGGGAGGAAAAAATAAAATCATCGGGCGCGCATAAGTGCATAATACTGCGCGCACGTCCCGCTTGTATTAATACACGCGCGTGCCGCGTGTATGCGCGTGCACGCACACAAATTAGCGTCGTCGCGGCTGCGGAGCGGCCGGGGAATAGTAAAGCGGCGGTCCTCTCGAGCGGTAAATCAGGGATTTCGGGCTGGTACGTGCGCGCCTCGCCGAAACGATCGCTCGATACTCGCTCATCCATGCCGCAATCCCGCCCTTTTCCCTTCGTTGCGCCGATCTCTCTCTTTTTTTCCCTTCCAAAGGCCGGGTCCTCCCTCACGTACGCGCGTCCCTCGTTACTACCCGTTGTTCATGCAAGACCGGCGGATGCGTCTCGGGATTTTCTGCCAAACTGAAGTCTAGTCCGTGTAATTCCGCGCGACGTGCCGCCGACGCGGATCCTCCCGATCGAACGGCCGATCGATCGGAATCGGAAGGAAACGCGATACCGGGGTTGGGGGGCTGTTTCGAATCGGGGGAACGCGACGAGCGCGGCACGAATTCCAATGACCTATTAATACCAATTAAATACTAGACCAGAGTTTTCAGCTGGAAATCGATGGTATCGGCATTTTCCGCAAATTCGCTGACGCACCTGTAAACAAACGTGCACATCGGCGCGTGTTTAACAGATAAATATATTAAAATCATTGGAGCAGCGTTATAGCGTTTTGCAACCAAGTCCGCCGCTCGGCGTATTTGACGGCGTAAATACCGATGATGAGAGTCTAATGAATCTCGCGCGATAACGGAACCGAGATAAAACTTTCACGCGGCGGCCGCGGTAGATTGAAGCGCGAGATAATTAATTAACGGCACGGCTCAGGCGATTCTCCGAAACGAGCGATTCTCCGTAACCTTGTGTTCTTTTTCACTCGACTCGTCTCTATAAATAGCGGCGCGAGATGGAAAAGCGGATTGCGGTATCGCGACACAGTAACAGCTCCCCGATACGAAAACAAGAAGCGGAAGCGAGACGGTTTCCCCGAGAAACTAGCGTAAAATATAAAATTCGATTTCGCGGGTTAACTCCCCGAAGATGGCGAAGTTCAGCGGAAAACGACGGTGACCGATAAATAAACTCACACCTCGTGAAACATTACGGAAACTTTCATGTTAGCACTTGTTTTCTCGCACACTTCCCTGATGGACCTTAAAGTAGAAATCTTCTAACACTATTATTTATAAAAGAAACATGTGTATCATGTTATACAGGGTGGTTCCGGATATTTGCGACAAACTTAAAGGGGTGCTAGATCTCGGTAAATTGAACATCATCGAATGTTGCGAGAAATATTACCACATGCCTCGGTAGTCGAACTGGCACGACGCCCGCCCGGAATGTAGGGAGGTCCAGGTTCAAATCCTGGCTGAGGTAAAATTTTTCGCAACAAATTCTTAAAATTAATTTCACTCTCTTTAGAAAGGACCTAAATTCTTGGTCGAAAAATGTCGCGATTCGCGATATATTAATTTAAATTAAATATTGGCCAGTTGAGTCGTAACAAATCTCTTCTGTGCTTGAACAATTTTTGTTAAGTAACCCGTGTCCGGCGACGCCTCCTTAAGACGCTAAGCGTCGTTTTTAGCCTTGTTGAACGCTGTTTGATTTCTGTATGGTTAGATTAGAATTTAAAAAATCATACGTTCTTAAATTTTATTTTGTGTATTTTATAACAACAAATGTTCAAAATTGCGACCTGCAACCTCAATACAAGCATTGCATCTACGGTGCATTAACTGACGCACCCTCTGGAAAATTTCAGGAGTATTGCGAATCACATCACATTCGTTCGTTATCCTGCGGATGAGCTCATTTTGGGTATCGACAGGGGTCATGTACATCAAACTTTTGACATGCCCCCATAAGAAAAAATCCAGGCACGTCAAGTCAAGAAATACACAACCGTCAACAATGTTCAACGTAGCCTAGCGCCTTAAGGAGGCGTCGCCGGACACGAGTTACTTAACAAGAATTGTTCAATTTATCGAGATCTAGCACCCCTTTAAGTTTGTCTTTTAATGCTGGAAAAAGTTTTGATATTCTAGCAACTATTTTAGGCGTCCTACATAATTATTTTGATGATCCAACGAAATTATTTTTCAGATCTGTATCTGGCCAAATTTTTTAATATTTCAGTAAAACCATTCTTTCCGTGTATCTAACTAAATTTTTAGATACTTCAGCAAAACCGTTCTTTCCGTGTAGGATATTTTAAAATGGATATACCGATTGATGTAACAGGACCTGTCAAGTTTACACGGATTATCAGCTTCTGACTGGTAACGACGGATTTATGCGAATAATACTCTCGCGAGCGCGGCAAGGTGAGTAAGCAAGCAGTTTGAATAAAGCGGCGACGATGGAGAACATTGGGGGCGGCTTTTAGTGTTTGCGTATGCGATACCCCTTACTCGGCATACGTATATGTGTGAGTGTGTGTGTGTGTATTGCGCGCGAGTGCAGGCACGCGCACTCCTGCTCTCTGAGGAAAAGCACGCTCGAGTGTTCACGTCTAGACGGCACAAAAATCCAATATTAAGAGCCGCGGCGCCGGGCCCGGTGGAGAGAATCGGAAGTTACCGTGAATATACGTCGAGAGGAATTATGCGCCTTGCTTAAAGCATTTCGCGATTTCCTCGAGAAAAAAAGGCGACGTGGAATGTGGTTCTTCTGTCTGTTCGCCTTATACCTATCTAACCGGTCCCGCGAGCTTGCCGCGATATACTCGGAGACTTTCAAAGAAATTGGAGCGGCGGATATCGCGCGCGGAATTTATGCGCTCACGGCCGAAGTGCGCCGACGTTAATCCCATTAATCCCGCTACATCCAATTAATATCTCGTTTGCATCGGCAATATCTGTTTAAGTAATTAAATGATTATCCGTTAAATATACAGCTGAAGAAACCTCACTCGTAATAATTCTATCGGGATTATTCACACCCGTATCAAGCGGCGATATCGACGCGCGTTTCAATTAATATTTGTCTCGTGATGGAATTATCGGCCCGCTTGTGTGGGAAAATTAGCATTTATTGAAAATGTATTGTAATAAATTTTGAATATATATTCAAATAAATTAATATGTATATTTTTTTTTCATTTATTACATACAATCACATGCTCCAATAATATAAAAAATATTCATTTACTTTAAGAAAGAAGTTGTGGAAAATAACAATATATATTAAAAACAGACAATATATTCAAAAATTAGCAAATAATTGGCTGTCCATATTGTATACACAAAATGGTTTTGTCGGATATAATTGAGGGATTGATAAATCTATCTCATATCTATCTCGCACAATCGTAACAGGTGTAACAGGTTTACTGAAGGGGATATATAATGCCCCAAGGCTTATATATTAATACATTTACAATATATGTTCAAATCGAGTTATGCCAGAACAGTCTCTGTTGTTACGATTAGATTATGCATGGAAAGAACAGTTTTGCTGAAATATCTAAAAATTTGGTCAAATACAGATCTGAAAATAATTTTGTTAAACCATCAAAAGCAACTATGTAGGACACTCAAACATGATAATGCTGCAAAAAGTTTTATTCTAGCAATTATTTTGAGCATCATACTCTTAGTTACTTTTGATGGTCTAACAAAATTATTTTCAAATCTGTGTTTGGCAAAACTTTTAAATATTTCAGCCATTTTTCCCGTTTGCATTCGAATCTAATTTCAGTATGTCGTCTACGGGACTTGAATTACGATCAAATTTGTCGCACATTTTAACAAAATAAGCTACGATTAAAAATACGCTCAGAACACTTGATTAGTGCTTATAAATGAATGTGGAATAATGCAATCGGACGGTGCAAATACCTCAAGAAAAGTCTTGTTTACCGACCTATTTTTCTCCTCAGGTTTTATTGTAGAAAAATATTTAAATTTGGCAGCGGGCTATCCCGCCGTCATCGAATATTTTGTTTCACGTTAATAATTTATTCGGGAGCGCATACACGATTCGTGAGAATAAGACTCGCGTGTGTCTTAACAAACTTCCCACGGATAGCGCACATAATCTATGCGCATAAGCCCGCAATTATGAACACTTATCGATTATTACCAGAACTTTGTGTGTACGTTCGCGGCGTGCAGAGTACACCTGCATATAAAACAGCTGATTAATCCGGCGCCCGCTTTTCTAATGAGTTACTCGATCTCGTCCGGGCAAAGTTTGATAAATTCCGTATATACATTTGTCGACCCCAATGTAACTTTAGCGCTCGCAGCACCAGTCAACCGCGCTGCAAAGCTTATAATTAATGGGGGCCACGAGCAACATTATGTTTGATTAACAAAGAGCGGCAGAAATGTCATTCGCTTGGACTTTCTTTACGTCCACCCAGCCGCGAGCAAGAAAGTAATATAAAATCAGCAAGAAGAAATCTACATAGCGCCACTGCACGAGATCTTTTAACTTTGTTATGCTTCGAGCGCACTTTTTACCTGAGCCAGAAAATCCGCAAACTGTCCCGCTGCTATGTTAATACATTTCGACACTTCTGCATTTGTTTCATAACACGTCTTCAATTAATCAGTAAACGAGAATCATCGAAATTATTACATATATTATAAATATTAAACATGATACAGTGTGTAGACAATATAAATTATAGTATTTAAATTATAACGCAAGAAGGAGGTATAAGAACGAATTACACAGCCACACAAAAAAAATTTTGGTTCTGATCTGGGGGTCTGACCATGTTTACTATATGTTTTTGGGGTCGCTGAATCCGAATCCGAGGCCTATTCAACCCTATCACATCAGGATTCTGCCATAACTTCAAAAAACCCATAATTTAAGCTATTAAACGCACATAACCCTAAGAATGAAGTTGTAATCTGCAAAACCAAGCACGTAAACCCCATAACCCCATAACTTACATAACCTCATCATGAACTGAACCCCATAACCCACTGAAACCCATAGCCGTATAACCCATTTAGCCCCATAACTCAATGTACATCAACTTCAATAACCACCTATTCAGCTTAATCTCTTCGCTTTATCCGTCAGGTCTCTAAAAATAAACCTGTAAATAATAACTCCATAACCCTATTACCCATTTAACCAAAAATATATCAACTCCAATAACCACGTATGTCGGACATTTAACTTGATATGGCAGAATCTTGATGTGATGGGGTTAAATAGGTCTCGGATTCGGATTCAGCGACCCCAAAAACATATAGTAAACATGGTCAGACCACCAGATCAGAACCAAAATTTTTTTTGTGTGGCTGTGTTATCACCGCGAAAGACGAAGGACGATATCGCACGATCGTTTGCATACCCGGCCTTTTTCCAAATCGCATTGAAACGCCGCTCGATCGTACCTAATCCGCGATTAAGCCCCAGTTCAGGCATCATTAAGCCTGAACCAAAGGACATCGAGAACCGCCGTGGAGACGGCTGCGAGATAGACGCACGATCGATTCTTCCCGGCGCGGCGCGGCGTAAGCCGGGCCCTGACTCCCCGATCGTCCGTCGATTTCCGTCCCTATTCACTAGTCCGACCGAACGCTGGGTTTACCACTGTCGACCGTCACTACACGCGCGTATCCCGCAGCTAACCCTGAAACCCGTATTGATCCCGGGACGCTAAGCTGGACAGCGCTGTTCTGAATTTAGCACATACGGAATGTAACTTGTTAATTTATTATTAAAACGAAGTTTGGCATCGGGGCTTCCATATTCCATTAATTAACTTCCAGCCGCCGCAACGCGAAGCCCAATGTTTCAGTGTAGCTTATTAATGTCGTTTTAGAACACTCTCTTCTTAACCATCGCTATTGTTTGGGAAGAATATAATTGCTTTTACACATGATGTATTCTCGTCATTTGCCATTCCCCGCGGTGTTATCCTATCCTTGACAAGTCCCGGGATAATGGAACATACATTCGTTTTACGGCACGTTGCATGCACTTAAGCCGCGACACTAGGAAAACGTGTTTCAAGGTTTGCTGCAGGCAACACATTTTCATTCTTGTTACGTTCCCGTCTCTTGCGCGCGTCCCATGTGTTCGCGCGCGGAAAGAGCACGTTTGTCGATTTAGGGGCCGTGAATCTTTAAAGCTGAGGACGGGAGAGATGCGCGCAACGGACAGGCTTGCATCCGAATGCTTTCACAGGGAATACCGTTAGATCCCACCACGCACTCGGTCGTCGTTTGGTACAATGAAATCGTCAGGAATGAAACACCGTCGGGGTATCATATTCCGCATGGTCGGCCGCTCATTTCAAGCTGGTTTATGAGCTTGGCGGTGCATTAATTCGGCCGAATGACGGTTTCGGCCCGTCGTTTCGTAACCGAATGCAGGTATCTAAAACGCGATTCATGTTCTACAGTTTTGTCTGATACTGCGCTGGTTGAGCTTACCGCCTCCGTGTAAGCTTTCATTAGCATGTATTGACTTTGTTAGTTGGAATATCGCATACGTTGCCGTTTAATGTTAAACATAGACCCCGTCCCACAATCCACGATCTTAATTTTAATGATTCCCTCGCAAATTCGACGGATTTTTTTCCTAATGAGAATATTGAATTCATCACTCGCTGCAAATTTCCAACTTTGAACAGCTCAAACAAACACGTTCCGAGTTTAAATGAGTGATCACGATTGCGTACTGCCAGATTAGAGCGTAATCGTACTGCAGTAATAATTAATCAGCACTTTCGTCCACTTCTGATGCACGCTGGTCCGTCGCTTCGCTCGTCGCGAACTTCCGCATGGCCGCGGGTGATGAAAAGTATTCGACGGCGATCGATGTAAGCCGGGAGAAAGCACGATGAATTCTCAGTTCTAGATTCGCAGCTCAGCGCGACAGCTTCTGTTGCGGCGGCAATTAGGAAATGAAAGTCAAACGGCTGAAAAATCGCTCCCTCGCGATGGAGTCGTTCCGTGCCGGCACAAAGTGGATCCTCGAGAGTGACCATTTAGGGGTAGCAGATGGCGAAGCGAGACGGCGAGCGGGCGAGAGGTGGGCCGCGGATATCGAACGAGGGAAGAGACAAAAAGGGAGGTCGAGAAAGGAAAGGGGTAATAGCGACGGGCGGAGCGGCGGACGGACAGTTAAAGTGGGGAAAAGGGAAATAGAGGAAGACGGGTGGGACGGACTGTGAGGACTTTTTTGAAAGTTCAAGCCGGCCGGAGTTATCGATAATCGATCATGCGAACTACTACTCCCGGACTCGTTTCGTGGTTGAGCGACGTCGTGCGTCTACGGCGATTTTAAATTCGCAAAGGAGAATAAGGCGCGCGGAACGGCCCGCTCGACCGTGAACGTGCAAATTTCAGTCTCCACGGTCGACTCCCCGCGGAAGCTGTATCTATCTACGGCACAGCCGATTGGTCCGGCGGATGGGAAACTGGGTTATGGAATGATTCGATAAATAATCGTGCCGGATTTATAGCCTTGCAAAAAGATACGAAATTAAAATTCGGAAACTCTGTGACTCGACGATGCGAGCATCGCAAGTTCTGAAAGATCCAAGGATACAAAAGTATTCATAGCATAGACGTATAATATCTAGACCGCGCGGTCTCAATGTCTCCCGTAGTCAGAACGCGTCAAAAATTAGAAAAAGACAGCTGCTGTACGATCACCATACCATAAAAAAAGGAAACAAAACATTTGTCATTTGTCAGATAAAGACAGAATGGTGATACAAAGCATGCTGTCTCTTTCTAATATTTGACGACTTTTCGGCCGAATGCGCAGTCTAGTTATTATACGTCTATGATTCATAGTGACATGTACCCAGAGATTGCAAAAGGAAATTATAGTTATCGCGTTTGGTTCTCAATTGATATTTCAATCGAGAAACGAATGTATCCTGATTGATGCCGGAGGCGCTTAAAAGTGAGTGCGGCACTATTTGAGACCCATATCCATTTTTCTAGCTTTTTTGATAAGAAATATTAATCATTTTCGCTCGGGCGGTTTTGTCTCTCTGTCAGCCCGTTCATTTCGTTTTCCCGACTAGCTAAAGCCGCACGACTCCTTGACATTTCAATTACAAATTAAGCGTTCACCAATCACGTCGCGAGCCACCCCCGATGCTCGATCCATCGCGCAATTCGTCGAGGAGGACAGGGGAGATGGGTGCGAGTGGAGGGGGGATGAATTTTTAAAAAGCTCGAGGGAAACGGGGAAGTGATTTGAAAGTTTCGAGGATGCCGAGTAGAAAAGTTTTTAAAGGGTGTTGGAAGACGGGGGAGGGGGCGGGGGTGGATGATATAAAAAAGGAGGAAGGAAGATGGCGCGCGGTAGGCTGCGGCGGATGGAGGAACAGTGTAAGCCATGAAATTGAACTGGCTGTCTGCAACACCTTCGGCTTCGAGGAGGATGCTCTGCAGTTATATCGAGTTGTACACCACCGGCAACGGAGACTGGAAAGAAGAAAGTTCCCGCTCGCGCGTCTGCACGCGGAATTTTTACGATAAATCACGGCGATGAGTTTTAAAGCATGCGAAGCGCGCCCGTTCCCGTACCTCCTACCGTAATTTAATTGTAATTATTACTCCGGCACACACATACATAACCGTAATCTCATTTGCAACGACTTTCTCATGTTGCACGCGGTCCGAGACCAAAAAAAAAAGGGAAAGAGTACCCTTTGGCCGAACCGCTGATTGGCATTTTCGCTTTAGCATTCGCGAATAGTTCGACGCGGAGGAGATATTTTTTCCGAGAAAAACTGATAGAATCCCAAGCAATTTTACGCCAATTAATTTTACTCGGGCTTCTACTTTTATGGATTCTAAAATTATCGCCAGAAGCCCTGAAGGTTCGCGATTGACCTACAATCGACTTCGAATTTCTCGATGAACAAATTATCCATCTCCAACGCGATTGCTAATAAATTCATTTTTAATTGCGGATATATTTACCGTTGATATATCGCGTTCTAGATCTCTCGTAAGATATCTGTCGGAGTTAGCGCGAAATACTGAAACATCGGTACGGAAGGTGAAAGTCAAGCGGGGAGACGCGCGAGAGTAGAAACAGGGAGAAAATTGAGCTCTTTACTCGAGGGAAGAATTCGAAAGTGCGAAAGACTCCACTCGATCCTGTGCACCTTGTCTCGTGTATGACAGTGTGTATCGTTCGCGTATGTGTGCATGCCTTTTGGGGTTGCCTCGTGAAAAACGTTAAGGGAACCCAATGTATCATCGCGCTAACAATACAAGGGAGAAAGCGAAAAATATAAGGGGGCGAAGAGCAGAAGGCGAGAGAGAGGAGGACGCGAGAGAGAAAAACGAAGATAGGGCAAAGGACGACAGGCCGTGGCGGAAGGGTACGTGTCCCGTTGCACGACTCCATCCCTTTCTCTCCCTCTCCCCCTTTCTCTCGCCGCAACCACCATCTCGTGACGTTATTTATTACTTATTGAAGCGGGCTTGTAATTTCCTCGCGTGATATAGTACTCGCGGAAAAATAATATCGGCCGCCCTCCGCATGCATTATGTATATATGGCGATTTTCGTGCGCGCGGGGAACGGAACGGGGCGCGGATGGTTCCCGATTCCGGTCGCCCGTTTATACCTGACTGGTGAGGTACCTTAGGTCGGAGGCACCGCGCCACCTCGGTCGCCCCGAGGGCGGAAGTCGGCGGACAATATGCATAGCGCAAGTTCGAAGTTTGTATTTAATGTACTGAGCAAAACGAGCGGCGCCGCTTAATTATTCAGGTGGATGAGTTCGCGATGGACGCGGGGAGGAAGTCGGAGGGGTCGCGAAGGGTGGCGTTTTATTAGTGTCCCTTCCGTCTCGGCGACTTCCGTTTTCGGATATCTGTCCTCTGCCTCGCCTCGCGTACGGCGCGCCCGCAAAGTACAGAAACGAAAATAAATGTAAAAGTGAAGAAAAAGAAGAAACGCGGAAAGACGAGAACGGAGAAAGGAACGTCGTAAATAACGTAATGAAATTTTTGAGATGGGTCGAGACACGCCGACGGCATTTAAGGCGCGACTTTATGAAGTCTTTAAATTCCCCGGTGCGGAAGGATATTATTAAATTTCCAACGGCAAAGTTTGCGTTCGCCCCTCCCGCGCACCTTGTTTGTCCCGAGTTCTTCCGGTTTCGCTGATACCTCCGCCCCGCATCCCACTCTCCCCCGCGCGACCGGATTATAAAAAGCGATAAATAACGTTGTATAATGAGGACTTGTTCCGCGTGCACGTCGGCACGCGTCCCCGCGTTTTAACGCGAACGCGCCGTCGACGCCGGAAACATTGTGTCGAACTATTAATTTGTTCGCCGCGCGGCGAAACAATGGACGGTGATGCAAGGCACGATCGATACGCGCTTTGCGAACAAACTTAACCCCTGTGACATACGACCGATCGATATATGATAGACGACAAAGGAAAGATAAAGTGGATAAGAGAACGCGCCGATGAATAATGAAGGAGCCGTCATGTCACCGAGGGGGGATCGCCGCGCCGGTACGTGTTTCCGGTGCAGTCGAGTCCAAGCGCAATGTCAAAACACTTCGCCGTGATATATACCACTGAAACGCGGAAAATGAACGATCGTGACGATTTTTTCGGCCGACGACCTACCGAGGGCGATACGCGCGATCCGGTCGGTTTTTCGCGATCGCCACTCCGCGCGCATCGCGCGTATAAATCTCCCTTTAGAATTTCGAAAAGCGACCCGGTGATCCTCACTTAAAGCGCCCGGCGAATATACCTTTGACACTCGTTCAACCTTGAGGATGACTTCCGCGTCTCGCGCAGAGAGAAGCTCCGAACCGGGACAAAAAGGGGTGGCCGTCGCTCGCATGGTGAGCGGCGGCGTTCCTATTTCCTGTGTATCGAAACACCTTGAAATATTCATGAGCCTAGTCCAGAGTATCGCTTACCGCTGGATTGTGAAATTTTAAACCGTCCCTTTCCCTACGACCTCCGTTCTCTCTTTCTCTCTCTCTCTCTCTCGCCCTTCACCCTGTCTCTCTTTCTCTTTACCCTCGCGCCAACCCCCCGAAACGCCAACTTCCTGTCGGTGTGTCCAGAGCTCGCGCTCGACTTGCCAATCGCTCGGTAAGCGCGTGCGCGCACACGTCCTGCAGTTTGTCCTACACATGTATCAAAATGTTCGAGCGACAGCTCGGAAAGTAGTTCAGCTGCCGAGAACCGCGGTTGGAGAAAAAAGTCCCTGCAGAAACGTCCTTTCATATTTTTTCAGTTTTATTCGATTTCCGCTTTTTTGAGCTGGACAAACGTAGTAATGTAAGAAAATGGAAGAATGATATATTTAGGGATTGGAATATAAAAGAATAGCGTATGAAAAAGCGCTTGAAATAGTATTACGGATTTATTCGTCATCGGTGGTTACATCGGACGTTTGTATCGAAATTAAAACGAAAAATTATTTCTTATATTACTTATTCATAAGAATTATACATACAATTCATATTTAATAGAAATTTATCGATTGCACACATATATATCATAATATTGAAACTAACGCGGAAGAAAAATTATGTCGAGTTAAATTAGAGTGTTAATTTTTCGCAGGCATTTATTTCATATTTGCTTTGACAACCCGATGCGCTTTCGTCTCTAGTTATTGGTAGATTTAAGGTTAAATCGTGCCAATTAACGTTTATACAGAGTAACCGTTCGTTTCACTGAATGGCACTTCGTTAACTAACTTGCTCGATCGACCTGCTTGGCGTACTCTCGCGTTTTGATTACACATTTTAATCAGAATATCTCGAAAAATAAACTCTAATAGAACAGAGAACAATAATTCGGTTAAGGTAAAAATATAGGAGCTCTCTCGGAATATTCGTTGGAATATTCTTTTAAGCTACGTAACATTTATATAAATTAATCTGTTTAGAGAAACTTGATATACCCCGACATACTGACATCCGAGTGACTGAATGTCATATGAGCTTAACCTACATTTTTCATATTTATTCAAAGAAGTGTATAAATAAATAGACGTAATAACGTGACTACAAAAATTATGGTTTAAAAATATAGTATGTTTCTCTCTTGGATTTCATTATTCATCCTTATCAAAATAATTTCGAGTGAAATATATTTCAAAGCAGGGGAATACGCTTCAAAGCCAGTAACCGGAGCTTCTAACCGTCTATCGACGCAATGATTTTTCGTCGTGTCTACTAGCTGCGTCTGTATACCCTCTATTTCCGGATCGCACTGTGCGGCGACAATATCACACGGGCACGTGTATGCGACAGTCACGCACACGCACATCCGAACGTGCTCAGGCGCAACGACGGAGATACATTTCGGTAGAATCGGTCCGGATATAATCCGGCGCACTCGTCCTGCGAGCATCCCCCGCGAGCCGGCTCGCTCGACCCTCCTCCGCTCTCCTCGGGTCGCTCACATTCCACATCCTCGATCCGTCCTCTTCCGTTTTCCTCGTGCCGCCGTCGCCTCATCCTCTGGCAAACCTCGTACCGGCCATCCGTAGTCACTGCGCAAACACGCGACAGCGTACGAGGCTGTATTTCGACCGGCAAGTGGTACGAATGCGAAATGGGTCAGGCGTAAGCAGCGAAATCACTGCCTGTCCTATCAGGCTGCTCTCCCTCATCCTCTCTTTGTCTCTCTCTCTCTCCTCTTCCCCCCTCTCTCTCTCTCTCTCGCTCTCTCACTCTCCGTTTCTCTATTTCTCTTTCCCTCTCTCCGTCTCTGTCCGCCTGGCCTCGGACAACCAACAGCACGTGGACATTGTTCGATAGTACCGGAAGCCACCGCCTCTGGACTGGCCACTCGCGGCTCGAAGAGAAATATTAATGCATACTTTGGGCCCAGAAAGCTACATGTCCAAAGTCTGACAAATTTATGGGAAACGCAGGTGTATACGGAATTAGTAAATCGTCATTGCCGCGCGTGTTTCGATATATAACGGTCTGGGCTCTCCATTTCCGGTGACTATTAATTAATGTTCCCAGCGAGCAATTACGATTATTATAATTATTAGATATTGAGGTCCACAAATTCCCGCTTCTAAAATAAATGAGTTATGACGTGTCGCTTAAAAAAATATTTTGTCTTTTATACAATCTGAAGTTTTCTACTGCATCCTCTAATCGTTGTAGTTATCCTAGAAATTATATACTTGTGTGTAAAATGAAGTAAGATGACAGGCATCTAATGCCTAATTTACAGGTAATCTATCTCACAAAAAGCTTTCTGAAACTCCCTACTTAAAGGATAAATGCTTAATCGACTATATAAAGGAGCTGCCTCCGAACGGATCGCAAATCAGTTGATAATTGAATCAAGGATGAAAAATTAAAAACGTGACTTAGATTATAAACTTCATCATCTGCGAGGCTGAAGACGCGCGCGAGGGAGAGTGTCTCCTTTATGTAGCGAGGAACAGCAAATTAAAGTCTAATAGAGCGAGGAAACTCGGAAGTAATTGAAGGGCCAACGCAGGTCTCATACAAAGGGAGAATATTATAAAAAGAGCTCGAGACTCTCACGCTCGAAGGAGTTTCAATTGAAGCTGCTCGCTAAACAACAGAGGGAAAATCTTGCAGACATACGCAAGACCAATTTTTACCATTGTCTTCTGCCATCGCAATTTTCTTATACGCGAAAGTTATACGCGAGATAATGAACGTAAAAAAATTATTGTCTCTAATTTATATCTCTCACATTGCTGGAATCACCATTGAGATTTTTCTGAAATTGACGCAGTCTGCCATTTGCGAACGAACAAGTACAATAATCTAAAATTTCACATTTATAACTTTATATATTTAAACGTTATTTATAAGAATTTACACGATACGTGAATGAGAATTCATTTTCTCATTAATTTCATAAGTCAGGTATAATCTGTCAATATATTCTGCTTTAATTTCTTCATCACGCAGAACGTCTACCTCGTAAAACGGTCGAATCACTCGCTTTTTTTTCCGCGCTTTTAAAGTGTACACGAAACAACATTTCGACCTCAACTTCATCGCGGCATTTCGGAAACTCCGAAAACTGCGGGGACCTCACCGCCGCCGTTTCCGACAAATTGTCCATTCCGATCTGAACCTGTTTGCCATTGTTAAAACGCAACGGTGACCGACCTCGCCCTTCCCGTATGTCCCCTCCCTCTCTCCCCCCGTTCCGTTTTTACGGACACGCACGTACCGTTTTACGCCCTACATACGTTTCCCACTCACGACGCAGCGACACGCGTCGCAAACGGGCAGCTTTACGAGAGCGCATTCTTTTCCCTCTCCCCGAATGTTCTACAAATGTCGTTGCGCGCGTGATGGAAGTGGCGGAACCTGCCGTAAGGAAACCGGCAGCGGGAGGAGGCTGCGGGCGAGTCGTCGCCCGTAGTATTCAGGGCGGGCGATAGCTCACCGCTGGCAGCAGCCAGCGCTTATTTTATGGGTAATGCGTTTCGCCATCGTACGTTTATTTTATTTCGTGATTTGCTACGGTACCGTATTACCGGTCGCGCGGTTCCGCGCATAGGTAAGGGGAGTAGGTACGACAGCGTTTCGCGCATAAGTAACATCGCGCAATCTGGCATTGTTAGACCACGTCGGCTTTGTCCCCGTCGTAATCTTGATACATTTTTCGGCGCGTTTATTTGTCATTGCGATGCGCACGTAAAACGCGATGTGGAAGTAACTTTAATTTCTAGACTGAGGACCTAAAAAGATAGTACAGCGTTTTTCGGTCGTAGTGGCTACACTGAAAAAAAATTCTTGGTAAACTTGTGAGATGCATTTAGTAATACTTTTTTTGAAGTATTTGATTATTATT
>NJRL01000025.1:567764-589480 GCA_003063815.1 Aphaenogaster rudis | reverse complement strand
GGGGGCAAATGCCCCTCTTGCCTCCTTCCCCTCAATGGAAGCCTTTGATCAGGGGAAAGAAAGAGTGTCAATGAAATCGCGTCTTGCGAATCTGGAAATTCAAAACTGCAAGTGTCAATGATATTATTTATTACGATTATTAAAATAAAACAACAGTGGGTGCTGTTTGCGAGGAAAACGAAGCAACGCTCCATACTTCCATTATATTTTACAGCAGCTTTATTTTCGTAGCTTTCAATTTTCCGTACTCACGCGCGTGATAATTCGCGCACTTAAAATATGTAACACGACGCCGAGACGCTTTAACAAACGATGACTGAGCGACGGTCTAAATATAACGCGATTAAGTAGGAATTAAAAAAAGTATAATAAATGATGCCGTGCGAAAGTTAATGCTTCTCCTGGGTTTACTTTTTCCTTGCGCCATGATTAAGGACGCGTTGCGGTTCAACCGTCGGATTAATGATATACACCGGGACGCGGTGCGCGACTTATGAATATCCATGAAGGCGACTTCCGCGATCGACGATGCGCCGGATCGTTTACCCTCTATCATCTATAATCGTGCGCCGCGTAGTTCCGCCCTCATGAATCCCGCCGTATTTATGACGTTTCCAAAAATCCGGCCAGTCCCCAAGCGGAATCTACCGGCAAGCTGTCTCCGGAAATAACTCGGCGCGACGACACGGCCGAAGTTTTATGAATAATCATAAAAGCCGACCGGTCGTTCCGCGATACGTCAGACACCGGCGCGGCGTATACGCCATCTCGGACGCCTTACAGCGGCTTTCGCGTAAATCGAAACGTCGGCCGCGCGTGTATCAGTGGCTGTAAAACAGCGGCGCGCCCCTGATCCCGTCGCATCCGCGACGGATTCGCGGCGTTCGCAATTTGAATGCGTAACAAACGGGCGAGAGAGAGCGCGCCGCCCGAAAGACACCGAGCGGATTCGCCGCGGCGCGGCGGCGCGGCGGGGAGAGCGGGTCGATAATCCCGGCGGCAGCGTCACGTTGTCGATGAAATCGTCGTTCTTCATCCCGCGAGTAACGAGCGGGAAATTGAATTCATCGGCGCCGGCCGTGCCTGAATCCCGCGTGTTTACGTCATCGGTGCCCGGCCGCGGTGTCTGGCGTACCGATTCCCTTGACGCGGCGCAACGCTACGTTTACGTCGGTTTAGGGTTTGCCTGGAAATTGGCAATTACTAATGCGTGACCAGCCCCGCGGACGACTCGTGCCAATAGCCCCTCGCCGGTCACGGCGACAATCGGATGCGCGTCCGTTCGCGACCGGCGCGGCTCGTTTTCAAACGCTCGTAGAATCGTCGATGTCAAACGAAACCAACAAAAGAGAGAGAGAGAGAGAGAGAGAGAGAGAGAGAGAGAGAGAGAGAGAGAGAGAAAGTAAGCTTCACGGAGCGCCGGTTTCTCGCAAACTATCAAAATCCGAAAAAAAATCGATCGGCTAATCGAATCGACCGGGAAAAGTCCGATATAGCGCCGCGTCGTCGGGCTCGAGCGGTATCGTCACGTAACGATTATCGCCAATTAACGATAACCGTTGCTATCGACGGTAGCGGTGTTTCGAAAAAAAATTTCGCGTCACCGGTCACGCGGTACGGTATACCGTTTTGAACCTAACGGCGCGCAAAGGGGATCGCCGAGGGGATTGGATTGCAAATCCGCGGAAACGGCGGAAGCGCGCGAGCTTTAAGGAAGAGGACGAGCCGGCGCGGGCGAGGAAAAGGAGAATCATACGGGAAAGGTAAACGTTTATCGGCGCCGCCCGCTCGTCCCTCTTTTTATCGGCACGAGCTGAACACGCGTTCTATCGTCTTCACCCTTCGCCGGCGCTTCCTATACGCCGTTTTCCGCTCCGTCGCCGATCCGCGACCGGGGTCGCCCTCTCTCCACCCCCTCCCCCTCCCCCTCCCCCCGGTGGATGAAAATATATATCATTCCGCCTTCTTCGCCGGGAAAAGTAAGTAGGTCGCGTCGCCATTATCGCTTGCCGCCGGACTTTCCGATATACTCGCAGCTCCCGCCTACGGAATGCATATCCCGACGCGACATATGCATAAGTTACGAGACCGAATGCGCATGCAAGCGCGACCTAGCACGCGGGGGTGGCTCGGGGAAGAGGGGGTGGGGGCATTCGCGCATTCTCTCGGCGCGGCGCGCTACGATTTCTTCATCCCTTTATTCCCACGACGTCCTTATATTTTTATATTCGTCGCGCTTCCGCGTACGCGCCGCGCTGCGCGATGACGACTTTCGCGCAAAGAGAGAGCGAAAAGAATAGAGAGAGAGAGAGAGGGATGATTTTATGCGATCGTTACCACGCCGGGCGAACGGATGCGTTAGAAAAATACGACACCCGCGAGATGCGCGACATACGGATCCGCCGTTTCGCCGCGGTTGCGGTTTTTAATTTAACAAGCGCGGACCACGCGCCCCGATGCCGCGAGGCTGATCTGCTTCCATAGGCGTCCGCAGGGGGAGGCAAGAGGGGGCATTTGCCCTCCCCCCTGGTATCAGGGTAAAAATTAAGCATTTGCTCTCCCTTTGAATAAAGAAAAGACAAAGTTATGCTAACCTTGCCGATCTCTGCCCTAATCCATAGAATTATAATTTCAAAAGGTGTGTGTACACGGAAAGAACGGTTTTGCTGAAATATTAAAAAATTTGGCCAGATACAGGTCTGAAAAATAATTTTGTTGGATCATTAAAATAATTATGTAGGACACTCCAACATAATGATAATGCTGCAAAAAGTTTTGATATTCTAGCAACTATTTTAGGCGTCCTACATAATTATTTTGATGAACCAACAAAATTATTTTTCAGATCTGTATCTGGCCAAATTTTTTAATATTTCAGAGTAAAACCATTCTTTCCGTGTATAAATTTCAAATTATAAGTATTCTAATTCTGGAAGTAATATTTTGAATCATGCCCCCTCCTGGAAAAAATCCTGCGGACGCCATTGTCTGCTCCTGAAGATGAAACACGGGAAACAGACGGCGGATCCGTGCTCCGCGAAACCGCAGAAGCAAAACGGTGTTAACCGGGTAATTAGCGCGACGCTCGGTGTAATGATATTAATAAGAAATATCTACACGTAAATGAATCAGTGTCGTGAGGTCGTTGCTTGATGACTTATCGCGCATTCATACACCTGTGATTAATTCAGTAATTAGTTTGCGCCATAATGATCGAATTTCTCTGCATCATTAAATCAGCGAAATCTTTAATCCCAAAGTGTATAGGTACGATAAAGATAGTTAGGCACATAATTAGTTTATTACTTTACCCTATACAAACTTCCGTTCTAGATTCCGTGGGTTTTGCATGTTTCTGTATCTTTTCGAAAAGCTTGGAGATAAAATCTAGATCATACTTCAATTGAAAGGAAATTTGATTCGTTCAGTTTTAAAGATTTGCGAAGTTCTTTATTTTTGGGTAAGTCGCATCGAGATGAAGGAGCCGCACACACGCATATAATAAAAGATTAAAATAATGATAAGATTAGGACCCCACCGAAATTGTCAAATATAAATCGGAATAGCCAAATGTCGGTCAACCGCGGATCTTGGTGCGTAATAATAATTTTTTTGTGAATAATTTTGTGAAAAGATTAAAACAAGATATCAATTAGAAACACCCGAAAGTGTTGAATATCGCGGAAGCACGTCAATAACGTAAGGCGGCGAGTAAGAGCGTCCATGAGAACCGGAAGAGCAACGACTGCAATCTTGTCGAGGCATCGATGGAGCGAAGATCGCGAGGAGGAGGTCACCCACGTCAAAACTCAGCTGGCTCCGCGTTAAAGCCGGCTTACTTAGAGATTGGCTCCAACGTTAACTGTCTCTTATACACATCTAGATGTGTATAAGAGACAGGTGTAATGATATTAATAAGAAATATCTACACGTAAATGAATCAGTGTCATGAGGCTGTCTCTTATACACATCTAGATGTGTATAAGTAAATGGGAATAGCCAAATGTCGGGCAACCGCGGATCTTGATGCGTAATAATAATTTTTTTGTGAATAATTTTGTGAAAAGATTAAAATCAATTAGAAACACCCGAAAGTGTTGAATATCGCGGAAGCACGTCAATAACGTAAGGCGGCGAGTAAGAGCGTCCATGAGAACCGGAAGAGCAACGACTGCAATCTTGTCGAGGCATCGATGGAGCGAAGATCGCGAGGAGGAGGTCACCCACGTCAAAACTCAGCTGGCTCCGCGTTAAAGCCGGCTTACTTAGAGATTGGCTCCTGCACGGGTGATGCATATTTATGAGTCGTCGTTCTCGTGTCAAAAGAGCTGACTTCGTTCCAGACGATATTATCGATTAGACGTCATTTGGGTATTGCGAGTTCCCTAAAATACCACTCGTCTATCTAGTTATACACGCTACGCTCTGTAGCTATCCACCGAGTTTCTTGGAACCGATTCAATATTAACCTTTACGAAAGTGTAGTTTTGATTTTACCAGGAGATGAGTGTTATTTTAGTTTACATTAGTATATATTTCGCAAAAATAGAAGAGAGAATCTCTCCCCTTTCCTTTGCTATTATAAGAAGATATTTTAATAACGTAAGCGATAGAGTAAACTATTGCACTTTCTCCAAGTATATATAACTAACGATAATAGACGGTAAAGAAGAGAGATTGAAAAAACTTAAAGTTTCAGCCTCGGCCAATATCTTTCATGGATATTCATGAGTTATTTGACTTTTGGAGTATGCAATTAACAAGCCCCATCAAACCGTTGGAGTAATAACTTCGCGTGAAGCTCTAGTAGGGACAGAGAGAGAGAGAGAGAGAGAGAGGGGGGGGGGCAAAGCCTCGATCGATCGATAGTTTAGCAAAATGCGTTCTAATACGATGGCAAACTATCCGCGCAATATCCGATCGGGAAGATCACTTTCATGGATATTCATGGGGTTATTCCTCTTCCGAATGCGCGTAGTTAAATACCCCTTTCGAGCTGGCTGACTTGTACATTGCCCCATACGTACAAATTTGTGTTCTCGAGAAAAGTGCTTCCGGAAATTTGTGAGAATCAGAAAGCGACAGCTAGTATAAACTAGTATAAACCGCATCGTCGATTCGCTTCAAAGTTCGGAATGGGTGAAAACTGCGTATATATGCATCTCTGATGTCAATATCCATTGTTTTCCGTTAAAAGTTAAATACGAATAAGACATTGTCTTGTAATCTCAAATTGTCGAGAGAACTGATGTTACATTGTTATTCATAGGAAAGTAATATAGAGTTCGATATATGATGCATTTTTAAGTACGCCGTACAACCTGTCGGTCATTCACCGGCAGTCTACTTGAATAAGTTATAATTAACTAGCCCGTTATATCACTATAACGACGTTACATGCAGTATTTTAAATTTTACAGGAGTAAAACTGATAATCAATATCCATCGAATCGATTGTAGATTATATTATTCATAATTATATGATACTTTATTTATAGCAAAATGCATTTGCGTATACAGTGTACGCTCGTTGCGACTTTTAAGAATAGAAAGAAAATTAAATTTCCTGAAAGTATTTGATTGATTTTTCATAATTCGAAATAAAGTTCTAAAGCCATTAGACGTTTACCGCGATATTTTCACCAAATAATTATATCGACACTTCTGACGTAGATTTCCGGCAATTTAAGTTTCTTCGCTTGTCTGTGATTTTTTGAAAGATAATAGATCCTTTCGCTTAAGAGGAAGTAGATAATATTAGTGTCGAGTCTGCAGGTTTCTTCCGATGTATATTAACGTCTGGTTAACAGATGCGCGTTATCTTCAATAAAAGTAACGAGGTGCAACAGATACGCGCGCATCCGTCGTTTATAATAATTTAATTAATACCGCTCATCGGCGCCGCGATATTTCATAAGTAGATTAATGGGCGGCGGCTCAGACCGACGTGAAATAATGACGGGGCGTCGCGCGACGTTACGCAGACGTCCGGGCATCGTTTACACCGTTTTGCCCCTGTTTACACAGCGCCGGGCTCTAATCTCAGCCGGCATCGACAAATGGATTCTCGTAATTCTCCGGTCGATTTACGGAGTTCCGATTAACTCGGCCCCAAACGACTCGGCGACCAGAAAGTGGCGTCCATTGTTGCCCGAGCGCTACCGAAATGCCCGTAAATGGATTGGATAGATGCCGAGAGCGACGGCTCGAAAGAATCCACGGCCTTTTTATATACGCGCGCGCTCTCTCTCCTCTCGCGCGCGGTTTGCCCGATCGACACTCGCCCCCAAAGTCCCTCGTTAATCAACCGTCATACCTGGGAAATCTCTTTCTTTCTCTCTGCCTCTCCTTCCTCCTCATGTATTAATTTAAAGAGCTTTCCGAATCTGACATTACATTTTCTCAAACGAATGTATTCCTCGCGCGCGCGCGTCTCGTCCTTCCTTTTCACATCAGGTGATAACGCCGCGAAGGATGTCCCTATTCTCGAGTTCCTCTCCTCCTCGAGTCCTTTCTTCCACTGACTTTTCCAATCTCTCATTGTCGCGCTTTCACGCTTTCGCGAAAGCGCCCGATCGGAATGTCAACGTCGACGTTTCGGCGATCTTTCGCCTCGTCTCGATATCAACCGGATGGCTCTTGGCATCGCGCGGATAGGAAAGAAGTCCGATACACGTGTACCGACGAGCTACATTCTGGAAAATGATCGCAAATAGACGTGGAACGCGCTGCGCGGACACAATAGCGAGGCGTCACATTCAGTCGGGCCTACCATTGGCCCAGGCACTTTGCTAATTGCAAAAAATCCGGCGCGGCCTCGATATTCCCTCGGTCTCGTCCCGGATTTTCTCCTCCGTTCGGCCGAATTTCTCGCCGTGTTTTCGGCGCAACGTCGCGCAAAAATCGCGAGCGCCTGGCGAGGCCGGCGCGGCGTTCGGCGAATGTATAATGAGAAAGTAATTATAAGTTTCGTAAATCTACGAGACCAGAGGTATAACTTTAATCCTTTAGCCATGAGAAAGAGGAGATGCGCGCGGAAGTTCGGGGCGTAATATTTCTCCCGCGGATGCACTCATTCCGTCACGTCCGCGGTAATTATTACGCCACGGCACGTTAATCCGGAGCTTACGCCCGGCGCAAGAATAGCAGTCTCGATAAGATTAATTACCCTGGTCGGGTGCTCGCCCCGCGGACTTCCGGTCGCGTCGCCCCGGCTGAATGCAGTTATCGCGGCGATGTTATCACCGATGGATCGCCCGAATGTCTGGCGAAGCGACGGCACCGGCGCGGCGCGGCGCGGCGGTGGCTTCGAATAACCGGCTAATAGCCCACGAAACCCGTGTTGCCGGTCGGCGCGATACAGAATCGCGGCCGTATTTCGCCATGCCGTATCGCCCGCGTCAACAAAGAAGCGAACCCTTTCTCGCTAATGAACCACGAAACGCGGCAACGTCATAGAAATACTTTGAAAAGGGAGATGCACCGCGCTCGCGCGTCTTCTTTTGTTGCTTCCTATCCCCCCTCCGCTGCCCCCTATCCTTCTTCCGCCCAACCCTTCAACCTATCCATCTATCTTCGTCCTTTATCATTCTTCTTCGCCGTCGCTGCCCGCCTCGCCGCGCGCACCCTTCCTTTCCACCCTTAACCACGATGCTCTTACTCTACAACACCTGCACCTGTTCGGGGAAACGCGAGCTTTCTTAAAATGATCCTAGCTGATCGCGCGCGGCATCTCTTTAGAATCCCACCCTATTTAGTCCATTGTACGTCACGGGAGCAAAAGGTTACGTAAACCATGCCGGATACCCTCGAGATGCCGCTTTCTCGCAATCGAGTACGAATGCAAAAGGGCGAATTGCGTGGGTACACTATGCGGCTGAACTCTTTGCACAATATTGAATTTCCAAGTTCGATATACTGCGAGCATTGTGCGAACAAATATTTGCCGCACCATCGTGGGATTGTTGAACACGTATCCGAAATTCCTAGTAAAATTATGCGCGTTCGAACGAAAAGAGCGTTATAAATTCTAGAATAAAACTCGCGCGATCTCTCACTCTTTTCCCGCTTAAAGTGGAGGGCGAAAGAAGAACACGTATAATTAGAACAAGTATTCCCGTTAGCCGGGAATAATTGAGCGCCAGCTTCGCTAAAGCGCGCTCGCTCGCTCGGATCGCGGGAGGCAAATACAGGCGGAGGGGTCGACAGAAAGATTGACCCGGCACTCAGTGAAATTTATCGTAAGAAAGAGCCCCCAGGGTCCTCTTGGCTTTCAGCCTACTCGGGTCCTTCGCTCGGAAAGGATTCGTCGACCCTAATTCCCGTGCGCCGAATGGAAAAGGATGAAAGTCGGCGACCTGTTCGCCGCGCTTTAAGAACGGGATCGATACTCTCCGATCCAGACGCGCGATCGTTTCGAGGTAGAACGGACGAACGGTTCCGCGACGTTCCGGTCTCCGCTCGCATTCGATACCACCCTCATTAATCTTGTGTACATCTCGCCGACGAATGGCGCACGCCTAAAGTCAACGCGACATTACGCGAATTGCTGTCGGACGAGATACGGACGTGGCTCGAAAATTTAACGTTTCTATATGTGCGGTAGCCAATCCTATCATCAATTTAAACGCGACATTTTGCATATTTCCGCGGTCTCGTCGGGGTCCTTCTCTCTTTTTTTCTCTCCTCCCTCTTTCTCTCTCTCTCTCTTTTTTTACATTGTTTACGCGAACCAGATGCAATTCACGATTCCGATGAATCTCTTGAAACGATTAAAAAAACTAGATGACACGAATCAACCGGCAGCGACTCTGGAATAATTCTGAATGGACGATGAGGCTGCTGAATTCCGTGATTTCGCAGCGCACGTCCGTGGAGCTATATCATGAATATGTAAAGCGATTGTAGGCTGTCACGTCACCGCGCAACCCGCGTGCCCTCAAAATACCCCCCTGTCCTGCACCCCCCCGCCGTTCGACTCCTCTAACAGATTCTCCGATTATCCGGGCGGACATTTTAAATGATACCCGCTGCGAGCAAACAAATTACTCATCGGCTGGTAAAATACTGGTAATTGTCCGCGGCCATGCAACCCGCGGGACGCATCGTCATCAACGTCGGCCGCCGTCGTCGCCGTCGTCGTTCGTCGCAAAACGCTCTTTAATTAAAAGCACCGAGCGCGTTCATTGACTCCGTAATAATCCGTTCGCGGCGTTCAGGAAATACCGAGACGTTTAAGATGTCTCGGTGAATATTTCAAACCCTCGCGAAAACGTTAACGAGCGTAATGCCTGCCTTTTTGCATTAAGAGGCAATTTCTAGACGGGGAAAAACCTGCGCGTGCGGTTCTTTCCGTGCTTCACAGCTATTCAGGTAACTCGCATCAGTCAGGTATAATATTTCTTGCCGTCTATCGACAAGGATGTTTTCCGATCGCCTCCCTCTCCCCGCATTACTGCACGGTCCTTTTATCGCAGTTTATTGCTTTCCCATCCCTCTCCTCTAAATAAACAGGTCCGTCGAATACAACGTGTTTGCGTACACAGGTTCAGAGCGCAAAATGATACCGGCGAGAGAGATCCTCCCCTCGATCTTTAATTCATAGATGTGCACTCGGGTTAAGGTCTTTGTAAATTTTCACAGATTTCCCCGGAATACGTACGTGATCCTGAATGAATGAATGAACCTTATCGGTACCGACCGGCCGAGTGTCGCGAACGGAAAAGTTACGTCCAGGGTATGAAAGGAATTTCGTGGCACGAATCACTTACGTATTCGCGCGATTTTCATAATACGTTGAGTGGCTTCGACCAGAAGCATTAGTATTCGGTAGTACACTCGCTCTTTCTCTCTCTCTCTCTTTCTCTCTCGCCCGAAAATTGTGAATAATTTCGTTCGCGTTGACTGTTTGCGATCTGCGGCGTGTAAATTCGAGAAATTATCTCGTGGAACGTGTTGCGCGATATTTACTCCTCCTCTTTATATTATTGCGTATAAGAATAAAAAGGCTCTTCTAAAAATGTAAATATTTTTCCACGTAGCATTTATTAATCTTCTGCGTAACATTCTCGTGTTACGTTTAAATACCGCCCTTAATTTCGTGTTTAATAATGATGCAACGAACGCCTCTGTTCCGCAATTTCCGAGAAAGTTTCGCACATATCTTCGTTTTACCGTGGAAACACGTTTTTATCTAAATAAACGAGGAACTCGTAATTAACAAGAAAAAAGGAGAAAAAAGTATGAAAAGTCGAACGGAATTATTTACATTTTTGGAGCGAGAGAACAAGTGTATTATCGAGCTTCTCGCGATTTAATCGGTATTAACGAAGATCGCGCGGATACAGCTCATTGTAAGTGGTCCCTGAAAACATCCAGAATGGGATTTTAAAAGCATTTCAATTAAACGATTAAATATCTCTTCTCTTCGACAGAAATATCTCTTCTCGGCCATGAAGGGCCACATACGCTTCGAGGGTAAACAGGCTTAGTCAAAGTGCATGGGAAAGATCAGGCATTACGGCGGATCGTTAATGCACCTGTCGATTTTGCATCTATCGGGATTTGGCCGTCGCTTCCACGCACGGCAGATTGAAGGTCCGCGAATAACTTTGCGCGGGACACGGGCCGGCGAATTTCAAGGAACACCGAGCCGAGCCGCGAGAGGGACGCCCTGGAAGCGGCCATAAGCGTCTCCGCGGTGTCTTGCCGAAGGATAAACTACCCCTTCGCCGACTTCTACGGGCGATATATAATATCCGGATCTCTCTGCATTTGGTTCCTGGCGAAAGTTGCCGCATAAATTTATACTCCGGGCCGGTGAGCCGGCTAGGCCGCGGAAAAATCGTAACTTTCCGACGGCGCTCGCAGTTTTTTGTCGCCCCGGTTCTACCGGGGCGCGGCCAACTTCCACCGGCGTATGTTCCCCGCTGTCTTCCTACTCTCCAGCCGTACCCTTCATCCTCGTTTCGAAAATCCCCGCGTGAATTATCGCGCCGGGATACCGTAAAACGCGCGCCGTGCATACGCGCGCACCTCGCGAAATTGCCGTTGTTCCGCGCGCGAGCGAGAATCAAAAGTTGTTCGTCAGTAATCGAGCAACGAATGGCCGACAAAAATTTTAAATAAAAAAAGGAGGGGTTCGGGCGGGAATTTAGAGTGGAGGAACGATGTTTGCGATTGACGAAAGTTGCTACACCCCGCGTTACGTTTAAACGCGCGCGGCGTTCGCGCGTAATCGATGTGTGATACGCGCTCTAAATTGGCGAGGATATTTTGCCTCTGGTTTATTGATTCGATAAAGGGAATTAATATTTCGTTTCTATATCCAATCAAATAAAAATTGCAATAGCCGATACAATGCTACGCGATATAATTTGATAAAATCTCATTGGAAAACATTATATTAAAGTAATTTCGATAATGAATCGTATCAGATATGCTTTTTTTTTGGGACCGCACGATTTCGCGCTACGCGAACGCGAAAAATAATATTTCCCCGTTCCATTTTTAATTTTCGAGTTTCTCGCTCGTTTCTCGCCTCTCGCGGGCGAAAGCTCGAAGAAGCGTAACTAAGTACCGTAACGAGTTAATTAAGTCACTTGGTAACCTTAGTAAATTCGGAACTTGCATTCAAAGGTCGTTCGTCTGCTCTCTTGTAGCAAATGATAGAAGTATACTGTGAAGTTTGATAATTAACTCGGAACTTTGAACAATGCTTGACAATATGAAGTACCGACTTTAATTCCATCACCATCCGACGCTATCGTCAACAACTGTAGAGCAATTATCTCGATAACAAAATCGCCGAAGGGTGCCGAACGTCATTTACGGTGTCTTTTTCTCGTAAATAGGAAATCATAGAAACGGAGATGTCTCTTAATTCACTAGCTGCCCACAATTCTCATTTGTGGGCCAACAACTTTATATTCGATAATTAATATCATTAGTCATTTTTACATCATTAAGTAAAAATAAAGATGAAAATCTGGCAATTAATCGATTGTCAATATCAATCGATAAATGACGATCGAGCACGTTTAGATACTTCGTATATTTATTCGCAACAAAATATGACCATCCGCGAATGGTACTGCAGTGCCAACAATACGCGCGGTAATCGGATACGACCGCAAAAGGGCCTCCGATCTCCGCCGCGAACGTTTTTCCAGATAAACCTGCGCGATTGTTATAAGGCATATTTTCCCGCAGATCCAATTCCAAGTGAGAGAGAGCAGGCGGAAGTGCTTGAACCTGCGCAGCGGCGGCGAGGTAATCGTATAATTTCCAACTTTTCCCCTTGGTGTTCTGGTTTCCCCGTTGCTTTGTTCCCCGCATGCGCTTTCCGCGTTTCTTTGATGCCGGCGTTCACGCCACACTTCGAAATAGAAGGCGGTCTCGGAATATCTTCTTCTCTTCTTTTATTTTTTTTCTCCCCTCCTCTCTTCCTTTTTCCTTCTCTCGTCCTACGTCCGCGGTGGAACTGGTGGAAGCATTCCGCGGTGTTTCGCGCGCGCGCCGCACCGGTGTGGATTTGCATCCTCAAAATATAATTCCTCCGGAGTGGCGAGGGTTTATTGTGCTCGCATAAATAGTACCCGTCAGACAATTCGCGCAAACGAGCGCCACGAGCTCTCTCGCTCTCGGTTTCGGGTACAGGCAATAACCCGCGCCGTGCACACATCCGCGTACATCCAAATCTCTCTTGTTTACCCACCAAAATCTTGACGTAAGATTCACGATCACCGCCGGCGGACGCGACAAAAATTTTTCCGTCGGTCGCTCGCGCGGCCGAGATAATCCCTCTTGAAATAAGGGTGCCGAGCCGTGTACCGCGACGCGATGAAAACGAGATTCCCGCTGCGGCACAACAACTGCTAAAAAATAATACGTGCATTACGCTTTTCATCATCGTTCGCCGCGGTCGAGCCCTTCCATAAACCTGCACGTACAGCGACGAGAAAAATCCGCGTTCGCCCCGATGCGCACGTGTATCGGGTTCGCTCAGGGTTTAGCGAAACGAGAGCCGTGAGCAGAGGTACAAGACGCGCGATGCTTCATCTCGTCTCTGCCGGGATAAATAGCGGGCGGCGGAAGAACAGAAGAGAAACGGCGGCGTGCAAAATGGGGAGGAAAAAATCACTTTCCGGGGCGGCGCCATCGCCGGGGTGACTGCCGGTGTCTCCGTTCTCATATCCTCCGTCTCCCAGCGGTGAGACGCGGGCGGCGATTTCTCATTTTCCACGAGCTTATTTCACCGTCGAGAGAGAGAGAGAGAGAGAGAGCGACGCGTCGATGGCGGATAGATCACGATCGACGGATTCGCTCTCATCCGTCACGCCGTCCGAGGCTCCTCTTCTTCTCTCTCTCTCTTTTTTTTCAAATCGCGGCCTCGTGCCTTCGATCTCCCGCAGTGGAGCACGGCACGACAAGTCCGACGCGTGATACTTTTATATCGAGGCCTCCGCGCGTGTAACCCATAAATCTGTCAACCGCGAAGGTGGTTCTCGCGATACGGATCGTGCGTGCGGGCGAGGATGAATCGCGTGGATCGGCGCGGCGTGAAAATCGCGCTGTCGAGAACTCGCTATTGTCCGGCGCGCGGCACCCTTTATTCCGTCGCTCTCGTCGCGCTCGTCGTCTACCCGTTTCCCTGCACGAGAGGGCCGCCGAGAGCGATCCGCGCGTCGATATTGTCCGGCGCCGTCTATTCCGCGCGTCCTGCGCCGCCGACGATCGGCCGTTTGATGGATTGCGACGCGAAGTGGCGGCAGTCTGTCTCCCATTTTAGTTGCCTTTATCGTCGTAATTTACGGCGCGCGTATTGCTTCACCGTACCGGGAAGACAAACTACAGGCGACAATGCACAATGGTACACAACCTAAACGGACAAGCAAACGATCTGGACGTCTTTTTCCTCTTCGCGTAACAGAAAATCTACGGGATCCCATGAGACGTACTGAATCATGGTAGCGGCCTCATCTGCCTCGTCTCAAATAACGTTTGCGTAATAATTTCCGTACGGTACTCATCTCACAGTAATTCCTGTATAATATAGTAATCTCAGGCTCCTACAATGTCATATCACGCACCATGTTTTAAAAGGCAATGCCGCCTCCCTCGCGACTCGGAATAATTTCGTGGAGTGGCCGCCACGAGGACGCCGGGAGAAAATGAAGAAAAGAGAAAGCAAAGGGCAGGAAAGGAGCAAGTAAAGGGTGAAGAGAGGAGCGGCGCGAGGGGCAAAGGCGGAGATTTAAAAGGAGGAAGAGGGAGAGAAAGAGAGAGTGACCCGAAGACGCTCTCGAGGCTGGCCTTTTCAGGGCGGCGCGACGATTTCCGGATGATTATTCTCTCCGTGGCTTGGTTTTTCGCGAAGGGTACCTATTACGAGCCCATAAGCCGACTGAAACGCTTGAAAAGAGGCCTGCCTCCACGAGATTAAGATCAAAGGAAGTGGCTCGAGGGCCGCCGCTGCTGTTACCGCTGCTGGCTGTTGAAGCGACGACACGGTTGGGACCGAACGAAGCGATGCTTCCGAGGAGTAGCATTAGCCGAGAAAAGACACGTTGGTTCACTGCAGTCAACAAGCCGGTGAGGATTAATTAAAATAAAGCCGTCGACGCGTCTTAATGAGATAACTGACGGTAGACTGTTTTCGGAAGGAAAGGTTGCTAATCCAACATCTTCAATCTCTGCAGCTATAGTCGCTTGAGAGAAAAAGAAAGATTGAAGACTGAGTTTCTATTATAAATTTGCTTTCTCTGTGGTAACGATCTACGGACGAATTGATAAACTGTTAAATATTTCTGTTATATGATATTAAAAATATAAGTTAATAATTGACAATTATTGACTTGCTCCAAGAGCAAAAAATGTAACTTGTGTAAATTATTATTGAGGACTATAACATTTATTTAGTATTATTAGAAAATTAATCCCAATTTTTTTCATACGTAAATGTAAGTAAAAAATGGTAGGGCAAGTTTTCTTTTGTAATAAGAAAATTGGCGAAATGTTCTACAAAATAAGATTAAAATTGCGAAATACTGCCGAGTATTTAAACAGCCGGGATGTTTTTGAAGCAAATATCCTCAGTGCTCTTTCGATCGGAAATCGAAAGAGGAATCTTCTTTGACGGCGAAATCGCGTGGCAGGTCCTTTAACTCTCGAACATCGGAGAGACTCCAATATGGCGTTGGTGCCGAGAGTGTGGAGGTTGAATAAAGGGATAGGATCTAGATCGAGCTCTATTTATAGGCGCTTCCGTTTCCGGTTACTGTGTGAACGCAAAAAGCTAGACGCGGGCTCGCGTACGTCCCTCGGAACGTACCGCCCTTAAAGTACCCTCTCTCTCCCCGGTAAACCCCGAAGGTTACGTACGTATGCCTTTGTTCGGATTTCGACCCTTATCGGGGCGAACTGCCACGGGCTCGTTTCATCGATCTCCCTTTCGGTAAGTAAAGAAACGTCGCCCCGCTATTGTTTACGAAGGGTTCACCGTTATCGTTGTCGGGAATAAAAAAGTAATATCGCGAGTTTGAGGGAAAAAAAAGTCTCCGTGTAAATTCGTCGGAGGCGGTGGCCCCCGCAGCGACACTCTCCTCCTCGGGATGAAATACAGCGTAGTCCCGCGTGCGGTGCGTCGGACGTCGAAAATAGGAGAGCGTTATCGTCCCCTTCGAGCATCGTACGGGCGACTTCCGGGAGGAGGAGATAACGGCGAGGCGCGCTTCGTAAGTTCGTAACGGGAAATTTGCAGCATCGTGGCACGCAGATACTTCCGTATCACCGCAAACGCCAACTCTTTTTCTCCCTTATCACGTTATTTATTTTATATTGCCATTGTATTAAAATGTATGTGTATGCTTGCTGCAATCGATACTTTCGGACCATTTCATCGATATCTGTAACCGATCGGAATCTAAAATAAATTATTTCAAGCCCGCTTTTACCGTTGCAACGAACGCGGGCCGAAGAGGCGAAAGGCGCCCGCAATATACATACATTTTGTCGAGATAAATCATAACCGGTAACGTCGGGGGCTTCGATTATACCGGTGGGTCGATTAATATCGCCTATGTGGAACCGGCGAAATTTTGTCTAGAGAGTAATCACCTGCCACCGGCACCGCTCGTGAGCGACGGTTTGTAAAACACCTCCGTGAAGTTTGCGAACGCGAACTCGAACGGTATATGTATGTACCGCCGCCGTCGCCGCCACCCCGTCGCACGGGGGATGCTTTATAGCCCGTGACAGGGGAAGTGGAAAGAGCGAATCAGCGAAAACAGGGTAGCTAGATATCGAGGAATGAGCGCCGCTGATACGCGCCGCTCACCGCTCTCGCGCAGTTTCGGGATATCCTGCAATAAAACCGAACGATCGCCCGGACGAGGGTGACTACGGAAGGTTACCCGGCGCGGCACACCGGAGAGCATTGAAAATAATTACCGGCGATCCGATACACCGGCTATCGCCCGTAGAGGAACTTTCGACGACCGGCTGCAGCGCGCGGTGACTATACACCCAGCAAAAACCCAGCTGCCATTGACGTCATAATCGACGTTCGTTGCGAAGCCACTCTCTGCCCTCTCCCTTTCTCTTTCTCTCTTATATCCGCATTTCGTTATCCTGCGGCTTACGATCGCGTCCCACAGGAAGTGGCGATAAGGCCGTGAGAGCGTCTCGCCTAAGTACTAGGTGGTTTCCGCGGTTTAAGTAACACACATCCTGGCCGCGCGACCCGACGACGCGGTACGCCCTCGTAAAATGCACGGCCGATGTATACGTGAGGGGCGTGTCTATTAATTCGATCGTTAATAGACAACACGGTGGGGTGGCACGCGATCGTGCCTGCAAGATTCACGGTGACTCCGCGCGAGGCGAGCGGAAATTATATCGTATCGTGCCCCGACTGCGGGAGCGCCGATTCTCGCGGAACGAATCCGGGAGCGTTCTCCCGAAATGTCCGCGCTAATAATATATCTATCGCTGGCACCCAGGTCTCTTCGTACAAAACGTCGGTGCCGCGTGTAATCATTCTTTACGGGAACATCGTGTCCATTAAGCGCACCGGCTTCTCTTCCTCGTTTATGCCCGAGACGTTTATCGCGAGCACGCGAGCGCCGTATTTCTTTCCGGAGCACACTCGAAACGTTGTCCTACGGCTGCAGATACATTCCTAAGGCTCATTTAATTTCGTTCACATAGCGCCGTTTATTTCCGCGCCGTCGTGTCGCCGACGCTTCGCGACGTCTCCCCTTTCTCTCCCTTCTTTCGCCTCGCTCTCTTTTTTTTTCCTTTCCCTCGCCGCTTCCTCTATCGGTCGTGCCGATGGAAAATGTAACCGGGAGCGAAAGAAAGGCAAGAGGGAGAGTTCAGAATGGCCCGCTCTCTCTCTCTCTCTCTTTCTCTCTCTTCGCACCTGTATCTCGGCAATGCGGCGATCCATAACTCCTCGGTAGTGCAATTCGGTCGATTCTCTGAATACGTAATTGCCCCTTCCTACACGATGTCGCGCACATTTCCTCGTCGATCTTGCTCTCTTGCCCCCTTGTGTCTTTCTCTTTTTCTCGCTCTCTGCCTCGCCGTGCGTTCCCTTCGTTCTGCGCGGCGGTGCCTCGTGCCGCCGATGTATCATCGATATTACATCGCATAGGTGCCGCCCTGACCTCAATAACTCGCCGATAGATAGATCGAGAGATAGATATGTAATATCGCGATGCAAGGTGGCCTCTTAGTGTCTGTGAAAATCGTCTGCGCAAATATAAAAAAGGCCGAGCGACGTCGAATAATTTATTACGCGTATTACGGCTCCCATAGAGCTTGATATCCCGATCGTTCGCCCAGTGCAAAAATTGTTTTCGGAGATACGCGGGATGCACGCTTCGCATCTATTTTCCGTTGCGTGAAAATTGCGAATCAATTATTCTATTGGACGCGCCGTATTAAGGAAAGATGGGGCAAAGCGGGAGTAGTGGAGCAGACCGGGGTACCAACATTTTCTTGTCTGTTTGATGCTGCAACTTATCGATGACTATTCGCATTATATTCAAGCGTCCCGAAGGGATGCCGATAAGAATGTCACTTTCCTCGAGTCGTTTGCGTGACTTTGTATAACATGAAATATTTTGGCTCAATTTGCAATATTTAGCTTGTGTTTTCGTGAAAGTAAGTGTATTAAATTCAATATCGTCTACTCTATACTTTCAAAATCAATTACATAAAGTCAAAACTTTAATTTAATGCCATTAGATTGTAGTTATAAAGCGTTTGAATATTCAGTAAAACAATATAACCTGGTTGTTAATAGAGTTGGGGCAAAGTGGGGTGAGGCAGAGTAGGATACTCCGTTCTGCTCCAAACATTGTTTTTTCATAATATAACAGGCTTTATTTTTATAGTTTTTATATAGTTTATTTTTTTTATAGTTTTTAGTTATTTATTTTTTTTTATAATGGGTATTAAGTAAATATTTTAATTGAAGTTTAGGTAACTATTTTCTAAAACATTCATTATTCCATTAAATTTCATAATAATTTTGTTTTTCATACCTTTAGTTTGTTTAAAAATTAAATTCCCATTATTTAGGTAAGCATTCAACACTTACCCTACTTTCCCCCATATATAGGGATTCGTATCCTTTACATAAAATTCTGCTACATTTTGAGTTTTTAAATATATTTAAAAATTCATGCGAGCATGTTAACATAATAAACTAGGATTTTGTAAAAGAAAAATTTTTTGTGCATTTCTATACCTTGTTTTATTAGTTTAAAAATTAAGTACCCCGCTCTATCCTTCCCTTATTATGCACGCACTTACGAGAATGAACGGAAACGGCGTGAGAGGGAACGCGATGAGTGTTGAGCGTTCTTTGACAAAGGACGGCTCGTATCTCGACATTAAAAGCCATCGCTGTCTGCGCGACTGTCGTTGTCTATCGAGGCGAACCAAGCTAGGCAAGGCCCGTAAATATCGGGTTACGGATGTAAAGATTGGGAATCCACCGGGGAATCGTTCGTTGTTAGCCGCCGGCGCAATACGCACGCCCGCGCCGCTTTAACCCGGGAAGACTATGAAGCTGCACGTGTATCTTAGGATTAATCATCACGGCGATCCTCGGGCGTGGAGACGATTTGCATAATTACTCGGGTTAGGGCGATGTAGACGGAGAGCCAATTGTCGGCGCCGACCTTACGCGAAAGTACATGCATCACGTATCGCATAATTCTGACGTCTACATAATATCGCGAATTATCTGAAAATTCAATTCAATTACATTAAAGTCTTGAAAAAAAGCATGTAAAGTTAAATAGAATTTCATCGTTGCCCTGTATGTGTGCACTTCTGTTAACGATAAACATTCTAATTTATTATAACTATTTAGAATGTAACACTAAAAACAGAACTAACTGAACAGTGAAAAATAAGTATCAACTAAACTGCGAAAACTAATAACAAAAAAAAATAATCGGATATACATTATCTGAAAACTGGAATAAGTTTTACACAAAATTAATAAAATATAATATTTACTGTAAGTATTGTGTACAATTCAATGGAAAGTTTCAATCTGGTAAATTGTTCCAGAAAAATACAACGTAATATATTTGTATTAATAACATAATCTTTTCCAAATATTGGTAAAATCTATAAATCACGGAAACAAATAGCGCGTTGCATTTTAACGGAGATAAATTTTTAATAAAATGTGGTGTGTAAAAATTAATTCGTACAGAAAAAATTGCAACTTCCTCGCAGCAAATTTCGAAAAACAGCGATTTCTTAATGACAATGGCTTAATGGCAAAGCTTTTACATTTGTAACAGAGCTTGCGTTCGTGTATAAATGTGTGCGTTTAAATCTTAATATCGACGATTGCGTATCTGCGGAATATATCCGTAGAGATTCGTAAATATCAAGTTACGAGCGTGTAAAGACCGTGATTCCTCGAGGGATTGTTCATTATTAGCAGCTGGTGCAATCCTGGCTTGTTCCGTGCAACGAAACACCGTGAAGTTGCATCGACTTATACGCAGCTTATTCTATACGTTTTCACGCTTGATATTTAATATACCTACTAATGGCATAAGCGTAATGATATACGGATTCTAATTTTTTTATATGCGGTAAAATATTGCGATCAAAAAAGTACGTGAAAATATTTCACGGTAATTATTTACAGTCTCGTTTAATTTTGATGTACTAATTCAAGATACATTAATATTTACATGACAATCTTCTTGCCAAGTTACAAGATGTTTCACTCCCCCGAGTCACTCTGGAAGACTCGTTAATAAAATGTAACACCCTTCTCCCGGTGCAATATGAACGTTAACGCTAAGAGAAACAGCGCATCCGTCATTCCAAATATCCCTCTTTCGTAAGCGATTGTTGCAATTCCTGGGCTGCAGCGGGAATAGCATCCTTAGATTTCGGCGAAACAATTCGCATAGGATTCCACGCAATAGGAACTCCCGGATTGCCGCAGTGCCCCGCCGGTCCGTAAACTTCGCGCTTGCGGGGAAATAAAGACCGCAGATATCTCGCGTGGGAATCGTTCGTTATTAGCCGGCAGGCAATAAGTTTCCCTTATTGCCGCGTAAACGATGCACTCGGTGGCCGCGCGAGCGCGCCGCTGCCGCAAAGGGAGAGTTTAAGGGTAGCGCTCGAAAGAGCGTTAAAACGGGCGGACGGGAAAGAGGAGGAGAAAGAGAAAGAGAGGAGAGGAACGATTGGAGCAGGTAATATACAGACACCATTTTTAAAGTTAAGCATCGCCACGCAACGCGATTTAAATGGAGATGGACGAGGTCCCATTCGCGGAGGTGGACCGAATCGTGTGCATCCTCTATTTTTTCTCCCCGTCCACCTCTCGCCCTCAATGTCCATTTGAGACTGGCTTAAATCTAACGCCAGCCGAGACGGAATTTAATTTGGTCTCCCCTTTTAACTTCTTGTAACTGCAGACCGAATACGGGCAGTTACGACTTAATCGTTCGCATTATTAATTCAATATGATAAACGTATCCATCCTTTACTCGGTCCCTTCGGGTCTCCTTTCTTTTTCTATCCACCTTGTCCTATCGTGATACATTCGCTGCCGTTTCGCAGAATCCCGTTCCACCGATCCGGCTATTTCTCATCCAGCTCGACTCTCGTGCATCCACGGAAGACAGCAATGGCTCTCCGCTCGGTCGTAACAACCCCCTCCCACCCCTGCAGATCCGGTTCATGTAAAGCGTTCGCTCTTCTTCCTCGAGCGATAGGGAAAGCCATTTTATGTGGGTATTTAAGGGATGGTGCGCACCATCTCTCATACCGTATCTACTCGAATCGCCGGGCCGTACCGTTCGAGCTATTCATGCACGATGCACACGGCGGTAACGCGCTTCCGCCACGCGTTAAAGCGCTCTTTTTGAAAATCTCGCCGCAGTGAAAACGCAGCCGGAGAAATGATTGGGATTTATTGGCTGTATAATCGGGACGCGCGCGCCGCGTCCGTTTATTTTCCGGTTATCCGCTCGCACTGTAATAGCTAAATATATATATATATATATATATATATATATATATACACCGCGCGATTTGTAGGCCGCGATTTGTCGGGCGTTTGGACATCCGGCGCAAATGACCGGCTTTAATGCGTTTTAACGGTCGCGTCGGTGTTATTTTATATATGTTTATTCCAGTTCTTTCATCTTTTCGCCGCGTCC
>NJRL01000025.1:490944-511275 GCA_003063815.1 Aphaenogaster rudis | reverse complement strand
AAATTTTTAGATATTTTAGCAAAACCATTCTTTCCGTGTAAGGACATAATTTCCTTCGTATCTTTATTTTGAAAATTGAATTACAAATACTTCGCAAAAAAATGATATCTTCTCTAACTAAACGATCTCCTTTTTCTGTAATGTATTTAAGGTAGATTTATTTTCTTCGCTAGTTTATAAATCCCGAAGAATTGTTTGGAGAACGTTTGACCCAGGGAAAAGTTACGCGTTCGCGCGATTAAGAGCGGAAATAAGTTTCGACAAATGAACCCTTGAGCTCGCCGTTTAGCCGATACAAGTGGCACAGCGCGGGTTATCGGCGATTCCACGTGCCAGCCTGTTTGTTTTCGCCGGCTTGCCTTTATTATTCTATTTTTCCTCGGCAACACGGTCGTCTCGACCCGCATTCAAAGATGCCGGCGCAATTTTATTCCCCATATGGGCTTCGCTGCAACACGCCGGAATGGTGGCCGCAATAAGCGACTCCGCTTGCTTCAAATGCAGTCTGCGCGTCGTTTCATTTCCTTCTTTCCGCCGTAATTGCATCTCATTACGCGCGATTGTACGGTCCTTAGTGCGATCCGCATACGTAGAAAAATCGGCGGTTAAGCCGGCCGAGGGTCGAGCGTCGAGCGCTGATTATTTTCGGCGCATTTTATTTTTCGAGGGAAATCTCTTCGCGCCGGATTTGTCTGAAGAACAAAAGAAAACGTGATATTTTTTGCGCCCAATGTCGCGGGTCGGAATATACCAATCGAATCGCTGAACACACTCTCTCTCTCTCTCTTTCCCTCTCACTCGCGGCCGCGTGGAATCCGCTGATATTTCCGCTTTTTGCCAGTAAAACATGTCAAATATGGATTCCGCGCGAATTCAGCGATCGTCCGGATTCAGTGAGAGCGGTCGAACCGTTAAAAAGTTTTGTTCCACCATTACGGTCACGCGATAACAGTCGATTCGCGTCAGCGCAACTTGCTGCCCAATGTTGCCTGCCCTTTGACAGAATATCTCGTTTTCGAGCGCGGTTGTACGCTTCCTGCCCGAAAATAACGCGCCGTTTCCGGCGCGCCGATTAATTCGGACGCGCCGCGCGCTTTTAAATTCCTCTCCTCCCCCCGGTCGCGATAGATTATAGCTCTAGTTTCGAGACGATCTAGTCTCGCGCGGGACAACGAATGTACGCGCGTGCGATAAACGGAGAACAATGCGGGACGCGCGGCGATAGATGTACGGGCGTGATGTTATACGCGCCGATGGCATCAAGCTGTATTTGGCAACGTATTTGGCACAATACTCCGGCCGTAGTAGAAACGGTTTCGGGGCTAATTAAAACCGCGAATAATTGACCGTCCGGCGCTTTCCAATAATTAATTCCATCGTCGGAGATAACGTCACGACTCGTTCCGCATAGATGTAACGTCAGCCACCCCCTCTCGCCCTCTGTTCACCCCCGTGTGCGTTCGACGCGTCCGCACTAACATATGCATTTTATCCGCGCGTTGATATCCGCGAAACCGCGCTGTGACATCGCGTCGCGTCCTGCCCGCTCGATTTTCATACACACGTATCGAATCAACTTGATGGACGTTTCAATAAATTATGTCCGACGTTCAACGGGACTGCCCGTCCAGTTCTTTGGAATAAATCAATCTTATAATCGGGATCATGGATATCGTTTTTTTAATGTACAGACGCCTAATTATCATGGTAATCGATGTGATTTACTTAATATTGACTTAATTTGTTGTCTAACTAAAACTTGTTATACACGGAAAGAACGATTTTGCTAAAGTATCTAAAAATTAGGCAGATATAGATCTGAAAATAATTTTGTTAACCCTTTGAAGCATGGTGGGATCTCATAATCCTTTTTTCTTCATTTTTAATTATTTAAACTATGTTTTTGATTTTTTTCATCCGGATTTTTGTACTTTTAAGATCTATAAGATGTTAACACATATAAAAAATGTGAAGAATCAAACATTATTAGTTGTATAACAATGCTTTAAACAAACAAATTGTAAAAAATTGCATATTTTTCATAAAAAATGTATTTTACAGTGATCTATAAGTACACGGAGAGAATGGTTTTGTTGAAATATCTAAAAATTTGGCCAGATACAAATCTGAAAATAATTTTGTTGGATCATCAAAATAATTATGTAGGACGCCCAAAATAGTTGCTGGAATATCAAAACTTTTTGTAGCATTATCATAATGTTTGAGCGTCCCACGTAGTTACTTTTGATGGTCTAACAAAATTATTTTCAGATCTGTATCTGGCCAAATTTTTAGATATTTCAGTAAAACCGTTCTTTCCGTGTAATAGCGTCATAAAACTTGCACACTTTAGGTTTTTGGGGTCGCTGATTACGAATCTGAGGTCGAAATTCAAAAATTCAAAATGGCGGATCTAAAATGGCGGGCCTGAATTGCGAAAATTTAAGCGATTTGCGTGAAATTGGATCCGCCATTTTGAATTTTTGAATTTCGATCTCAGATTCGTAATCAGCAACCCAAAAAACCTACAAGTACATAGGTTGCCTGTAAATTAACAATAAAGAAAAATGTGTGCTTCAAAGAGTTAAACCATAAAAAATAACTATGTAGGATGCTCAAGTGCATAATTATTTTGATGGTCCAACAAAATTATTTTCAAATCTGTATCTGGCCAAATTTGAAGATATTTCAGCAAAATCATTTTTTCCGTGTAGAGTATCTATCATAAAGAATAGCTAGAGAGTTCACAACTTAGAGAGAGAAATAAAACGAATATCAATAAACGAAACACTCGATTTTTTCGCTACAGGTCACGTATATAGATATATTGGCGGAAAGTTTGGAAAGTTCACGGAATTCGTTTTTAACTTTTCATTCGGCAGAGGAAGCGAAATGAATAATGGTACGCTCGAGAAAGTATCCGTTCTTAATTCTCGATGAGCATACAATCTCGGCGGGATCGACAAGTTGCGTTCAACGGCGCGCAATAGTAAAATATAGATGATACATTACGTGAGATGTGTGCCAGCAATTTTCCATTACGGCAAACCGCGATCGCCAGAGTGAACATATAATGAGCTTTTGTCGTCATCACGCGCTACCGTGTAACCTCCTCTGTGCGGTACAGTTGTAATTTTATGACAAGATAATACACGCGCGTTTAACATGCAAGAATTTACGACGGGTGCGATATCGAAAATTATCTATTAATCGGCGGTGGTCGTGACGCGATCGCGCTCGTACTATCCATTATCATTTATTCACGCTGCTCTAATTGAGTCACGTAGAAAGCTCCACACGTGGCCCACACCACGTTTATTTCCCGCCGCGATATCTCCAAGATCGTGAACGATAGGAGTCATTAAGCGTGGCGAAGCGTAAAGTATCGCGGAACCTTGACGCGCCGCTTAACCCGACTCGAGAACATTTTAACGCCGGGCGAATGTAATTAAAGGCGAATAATAAAGTCGTCGTCGGCGGAAGGGGTGGGAAAAGCGCAGGTGATTCGGCATACGAGAATAATTTATATATACGCGCGTGCTAGATCGCCGCGTTACGATCTGCGCCGCGCGGAGAAGTTCCAGCGGAATTCCAAATGTAATTTCATCAGCGTAAGTGCTCGTTACTTCCGCGCGGCGGTACGTACGTCTTCGACGTGTCGCGGTGCGGTATTCCTGGCACCGGTACGTTAAAAATACGCGCCATTCGGATTATTTAATATCCGGTCCGCCCCGACCGGGCGGCAAGGAGAACACGGCCGCGAATGCACGGCGCGGCGAGTAGTACGAGTATACAGTTACTTCAGGCGCGCGATGGCGACAGCGACAGCGCGGCGGGTCGGTTACAGATAATCGCCGCGGTCGTAGAAGTCGGGCCATTCGGACGCGAAATTGTTAACTTAATTCCATTCTCTAATTCAATTAACGCCGCGCCTCCGCCAACGCCAGACGTACCTCCTACCTGGCGGATGGTCCGCCGCGTGATTAAATGGAAAGTACTTTCGCGCGGGGAAGCGATCTTTCACGCTTTCCACGTTTCCGGAGCGAGTAACAGGCGAGCGTGGGGCCCGCACACATCCAGCTCGCTCCACATCCGACGGTTAGTCCGCCTTAGTAATCTGCCTCGGTGACGAGGTGCACCGCGCCGGGCATTTATTTCCGGCTCGTCCGTTCTGGTCGTTCTCGCGTTACTTCACCGTCACCGCGACGTTACGACATTGTCGCCGTTCGCCGCGCCGGATACTTCGAGAGTTGTAATGCGGATCATTATTCAATGGTATATACTCTCGCTCGAAAATGTCTGATCCAAAAAGTCCCTTTCGAAACGTAAATTTCGAGCATACCGATGTAAAAAATAAGGACGATAATTCTAATAAAGCGAGAGAGTTATACGCAAACTTTGTAATTATAACTCATCAATTTGAACACTGAGAAAAAAAAATTTGTTAACTTGACTAAATTTTTCAACTAAATAAAATTTCAGAATCTAATAGATGCTTTAGCATTTATTAATATTAAATTTATTACACGTAGAGGACCACAATCCGTATGGTTGATACGTGGTAATTAATAGAATACCATCTCTTGCCAGTTGGGTCGACTTAAAAATTTATCACATATAAATAAAATTTCTTCAGTTCAAGTATTTATTTGTTTAACTTAAACATATAATACTTGAACTTTACTTTTCAAATATTTATCAATTTAACTGAAATAAATAAATACTTGAACTGAAGAAATTTTATTTAGTTGAAAAATTTAGTCAAGTTAACAAACTCTTTTTCTCAGTGAAGTAATCAGAAAAACCGTAAAGTTTTTTTTTATATAGTGAATATTCGATTAATTTAATTTGCTCGTTGTATAAATTCTTGTTATCGTTAATTAACTCCTAATTATATTAATATTGTAACATTATATATTGGATATATCATAATTCATAAAAAGCTATATATTATTAAAGGTGCTTAAAATAAATTGCCTATTCCTATTAATGTTTCTAATGTAAATTTCAAACATATTGATGTAAAGAGGTAAATAACTCTAATGTACATAAATTTCGAGTATACCGATGTAAAAAAAGATGATACCTCTAATAAAGCGAAAGCATCATATTATTGTAAATATATATATATATATATATTGTAATTATAACTCATTAATTTGAAATATATCAGGAAAACCGTGAAGTTACACTGTGAATATTTGATTAATTTAATTTCCTCGTTGTGAATCTCTTTTTACTATCGTTAATTAATTCTTAATTATATTAATATCGTAGCATGATATATTGAATATATCATAAAAACAGCTATTTTATTAAAGGTGTTTAAGATCAACTGCCTATTTTCCCATTCATGTTTTTAAAATATTTACGCATAAATTTGATATTTAAATGTTGCGCAAAAAATAATTGCGACCATGAGAACATACATAATTTAAACGTCTCAAAGTAGAACTATTTTGACGACTTGAAGCGAGCGTAATTTAATATAGAGGAAGTTTAGAGAAGGCGTGCACAGATTTCTGTGAGTGGAATTGTATTCAATTAAGGAGAAATCGGGGTCTTTAGTTGGATGAACTTGGCATACGTAACTAGCAGAAGATATTCAAATAGAACGTTTCCGAATGCATTACAAGACCGCATAAAGAAAGAATAAATCGCTAAAGAATAGCAGCTTCACAATCGAAGGACCTTCTTCGCTTTTAACTAATAATACCTGTACGTATTTCTATCCGTAGCAAGTCGCTCAAATCGTCAAAACCCCACTTTATTTCCTATTTACATTTTATTACATCTGCGTGTCTGCTAAAAGTGTATTCAAGGAAATTCTAAAGTAAAAGAAATTTCAACAATACTAGCGCTACTATTGTAAAAATATTAACATGGTTCGTGAGCAGAGGCGTAGCCAGGATTTTATTTCAGAGGGGGGGATTTAAAAAAAATGAAAATCACAGAACAACTCATAACTTTCTTAATTAAATAAGATAACAATATTCGTTCATAACATTTTCTTTAGACCTTATTAAAGCATTTACCATTTCATTTCTCTCTCGGCTTTCAACCTTTCATTTTCATATTTTCATATTTGGTTTCAAAATTTCGGGGGGAGGATTTACCCCCCTAATCCCCCCCTAGCTACGCCACTGTTCGTGAGATTATCAATATCTTTATAACAATGTACACGTAACAATGCGCAGATATATTGCACGAATAACTTGAGTGTATCGGCGACTTTGGGAAATCGATGGTAATGCCTTATATTTCACGGAATGTTATCGCGCGGCAGTTCACAAAACAATCGCAGTGTCTCGCAACCGGCGGTGCAAGGGTCTTGTCCGTTATTAGAAGGACGATCCCCGTCCTTCTTCGAGGGGTGGGCTGCGAGCAAAACCGTTCGAACCGTGCATCGGTTAAGCCGAGAATGATTGCCTCTAATTTCTACCGGCGAGGGCCGCAAGAAACTTCCTAATGCTTTCAACATGCTCCCTGCTAGCTGGTATCAGCTAGCACCCAGACATCCACCCCCGGCTTTTTGCGGCCGGGTATACGGAAGGCGCGCGATCTACGTGACTGCGTTCGACGGGAGCCTCGAAACGGTCAGTTTCATCCGACTAATTCGCGCGATAAACGGGAATATTGCCGACGTGTTCGAGAAACGCGGTAAGAACCGCGATCGTTTCTTCCGGAATTAACGCGGTGATTTATGACTAATTTACTAATTTCGAATTTCCGTCGAGCGAAGGCGAACCTGGTCATCGAAAAGCATTTCTAGGCCAGCTAAATTTATAAATGACACGTACACTTTATTCGATGCCACGTTTATCTCAAACTAAACGTCCGTTTGCGACAGAATCGTGTTATGTTGTTTAAAGGGAATGACGCTTCTATATAAATAAAATTTATCTCAATCGCACATGTGTAATTATATGGTATTATAATACGAGGGTAAACCGATATATGTATACATATATATATATATATATACATATAGTAAAAGCGATAGGATTTGCGAGAGCATCTCGGCCAAAGCAATCTACATCGTCCTTTCACTGTTAAATACATTGCACAGGAGAGATTATGTACGAGAGTCAGTTATACTCCCATAAATTTAATAGATGGTCATTTTGAGAACAATGACGTAACCAAGATATAAAATTATACAATCCCGATGTATGTTATTACGATATCACGCTGTAATCAATAAATGCAATTAATTTCCACTCTGTGTTTTCTCGAAAGCATTATTATTTTCATCTCTCTTACATCTTTATATATACCGATTCACAAACAGCTCTCGGAAATAATACTAACAGTAATCCACTTCGGTAATGCCGTTTAACAATAATCCGATTCCATTGTACAACAAAGTGATCAATTACTCGACGTATTAATGCCATTCAGCAAATCTTTGCGATCAATTAGCGGGGAGTACGCGTTGTGTCCGCAATACGCCTGGATTACCCGCATCCGGATCCAAGAAGCGACATCAGTCTGTCAATGTAGCCGCGTTTGACTTGGGTCGCGAAATGAAACGGTCAGACTCATCAGACTAATCCTCGTGATAATCAAGAGGTACTTCGGTGAGCTTAATTACGAGGGTCGGTGCACGCAATTACGCGTTCGTTACTACATACGGGCCCGGCTTTGCGAACGCGTTTTCAGCTTGTCGGCCCGCCCGCTCGGATAAATATTTCATCGTGCCGCTCTGCGGAACGCGAGTTTTCCACGTCAATTACCGCAATGGGATTTGAAACTTAAATGCGCACAAATCGGATCTGATATGATCCTTACGACAAGTTCCGGACGACGAGTATACGCATCGTATCCCCAACTTCGGCTGCCGAAGCGTTACGATGGCGCATTTGACGTTCCATCGATAGTATCAAATTAGCGTCTTCAACGCGCATAATTCGATTTGGCTTTGATTTGATACAGTCGTGATATTACGGTTTATTGGCAGCTCGCATCAAACGCCATAATTGAAATAGGTACACATCACATGTCTCGAATTTGATTACCTATTAATCGTGCGTTTTGCGTTATAACCGTATCGACCGCTGCTACTTAGCATTAAATTAATTTCCCCCGCATCTATGTTCGATGAATGCTATTCGCTTTTCCCAATTGTAATACGGAACAAATCTCAAAAAGCTCACAAATAATTTTCCGAGGTAAGCGGAAAAGAACGCGAGACCTCGCGGCATAATCGCCGCAGCAACCCCTTCTCTTCTGTCGTCACCTCGTGAAGCAAAGTTCGTACAGGGGCGTCGGATCTCCCGAGGAGAGAACAAGTTTGTAAGAATCGTTGGGAACGAGCTGCGATGAAAGTTTTCATCAAGGAGCGGGGCACAGTCGCGCCGCGATGTCGCATTTTAGCGCCTTACGTATATTCATACGCCGGCGAAAGAGGGCGAGGAGGGACGGCTGTCGTTGGGGATGTTGGGGTTGGATTCTTAAGGCGCAGCCCGCCGCCGCCGTACTGCCGCGGCGCGGGCGGCGGCGGAGAACTTCGAACAAGTCGAGCAATCTGGAATCGAATGGAGTTTCGGGGACTTAGCCGAGTGAAAAATTGCTGGGGGCAACTTTCCCGCGCGATGTGCCTTCCTCGGGCCCATTAAGCGACTCAACAAGTACGATTCCAGTAACCGTCTCGCCGATGCGCCCTGAATGCGGGATCGCGGAACGCGCCGTCGCATCGGGCGGCTCGAAACGGAAAATTATAGGGAAAAGAGGACGGGGAGGACTGGTGAAAATTGTACCGCGCCGCTGCTTGGACATCTCCTCTCGAGGAAAGTTGGAGAACGTAAACAATCGGGATTGCGGAGAAGCGAGCTGCGTCGCTGACAATTTCCGGGCAAATTTACGAGCCAGTTCGGGATGAAAATACCGGCGTTTTTGTAATTCGGCTAATCTCATTTACTTCGCGGTTCCTCGACGCGGACAAATCCGCGGGCGAATTATAATGAACGAGGTTGGTGTTGATAAAAAAAAGTCGAACGTTCAACTTTTTCCGAGATGTACTTTCGCTTACGTAAAAATAAACATGGAGCAGGATGATGAAACGCTGAAAACAGAGTACAAGTGAAATTTTAATACCCCGAAATTATAGTCGCGCTTTCCGCAAAAATAATCCGTCTAATCTCGTGCCCTTTGCCTTCCTCCCTGTTCTCCCTTTCCACGCGTTCAGCATTTAAATTCTCCACCGGAGTTCCAGCTTAACGAGTACCTTTCGTATCCTTCATTAACGTATCTCACTTTCTATTCCGTAAATGTTTTCGCCACCCTAACGAGTATTACTCGTCCCCGCCTTCCCCCTCCCCAGCCGGGGGAAGTTTCGCAATAAACATGCGCAGAGCGCGCAAGGCAAAGGGGCCGTAAATTTTCGACAGTTTTAAAGGCAAATGCGGCTAAGAGCAGACGTGGCCAGGTAAGCGCGCAGAGTGCATCCCTCTCCCGCTTCGGTCGTCAACACCCTCGGTGCTCCCACCGTGGGAGCCGTGCTGGCGAAAGGGTGCGGAAACGACGTACTTTGACCCGTCGCAGTTCGAAGTTTTCTCCGTAACACCGTATGGAGGAGCATTCTTGCTTTATGGAAAGAGTACTAAAGGTTAGGCCAGAACGCGGCAGTTCGTCAGTCATAAAGTTTCCGAATCTCGTAAGTGCGGCTCGTGTCGATTAAGACATTGTTATCGAGTTTGCTGTGCTAAATTAAAACGGGAACTTCGGCGAAATGTCAAATATAATTCGGTTATAAATTTCGGCTCTCTTACCTCTTTAATATATTTATCTCTTTACATAAATGTATATCCTTTTTGCACTAAATTAATAAAAACGACAGACTGTTTAATTCATTACATTTTGTCCTCATTAACAGCTATTTAATTTCAACAATTTCTCGATTGCTATCCTGTATATGTATATATTAGGAGCGTATCGCAGTGATTTTTTGCAGAATACATTTTAAACAGATATTCGCACCAATTTGAAAAAAAAAAGATCGAAATCACAGCTATAAATAACGACGTCGAAAGGGACGAAGCAAAAATAATTACGCGTGTCCTCGACGCATCGCCGCGTGGATCAACATTTGTTTCCGATCCTCATTTGATCGCGCGCGCAGTCAAGAGCCGCATTATAATCGCAAATACGCGCCATTGATAAAATTTAATTAATTGATCGGTCCGGCGGCGCCGCGTTCCACCGGCCGTGTCAATATATTTTAATTAACATCGCCCTTTAATTGAACATGTAGACGTCGAAAATCTGCGACGCGCGTAAAACGCGCCATCCCGCGCCAAAGAAGCGGAAAGCGCACGGAAGGTCGACAATTATTTCCGGCCGGTCAAATCCGGACGGATGCGATTGGCATCATTGGCATTGCGGGATCCGTAGGAGAACACCGGCCGAAGTGGGGAGGATAGGGAGGCTCTTTCGCAAATTTGAATTCGAATCTACGAGCCAAAGAGCCCGACGAGTGAAGTGCTCGGTACATTCCACCCTCGACCGTATGGATAGGAAGAGTGCGGGCGGCGGAAGGGAGGGGAAAGGGTTCGCGGGGAAAGGGATGAGTCGAAATCCACTTCGACGGTAATTGCATGTTCGGAGTTATCGCGAATCTACTGCCGCCGCCGTGCGCGATAGAGGGTCCGGTTCGAGGATCCCCGCTTTCGACATGCGTTTTGCGTTATTGATCGATCGGTCGGATGACGCGCGCCGCGCCGGTACTTTCTTGCGAGCGAACGAGATAACCCCCGAGTAATTAGCAAAATTACGGGGGACGTGATTCGAACGGTCGATCGGGGATTTACCGCGCGACGTGTGGCCGTTGTAAGCGCGAACGGGAATAAAACGCGGAGTCACTTGGAAAACGATATATTTTAAAACCATATTTTAAAGCTGGATTGGCATTCGCATAAAAATTCTCATAACCAGATATCTGTCGTTAATGGGGAAAAGCGAAAAAAATTGCGAAAAAACTCGTGAAAGTAAAAAAACCTCCACCTTATTTCTATTTTTATTAACCAGAAACTCTTTAATAATCTAAATCGCCAGTAAATAATTGACATGTGTAATAAATTGTAAAACGACCCAATTGGCAAGAGATGGTATTCTATTTATTAATCACTACGTATCAACCATACGGATTGTGGTCCTCTACGAGTAACAAATTTAATATTAATAAATGCCAAAGCACATATTAAATTCTCCCCCTCCCCCCCAACACTCTATTTTTATTATTTCGATTATTCAGGACGATCGCTAGAATTCCTGAGGGGCAATTCGGATCTCGATATCCGGAAGACGGAGCGATAATTCCGCGTTACGTTAACAGCGGTGAAAAGGCGGTTTGAGACAACTGTTATTCCACGATTCGCGCGCTTTCCTTTTTTCATACCGTAAGAGCGAAATCCCCGGGATTTAGCCGCGAATTGTCACCGCGACTGGATGGCGGTGTGGCTATCACGGCGCCACGATCTCGCCGAAGAGAGATAGGGGTTGGAGGACTCTTCTTGCTCGGGCGAGCCTCCGAGCGCGATCTTCGCCCGCGGGAGCTCCCGAGCGAGTTCGACGCACACGGCACTATCGTTGATCCCGCGAAATCCACGGGAGGAGATCCCACGAAGAGCCCATAACTTTTACTCCCCCCTCCCTCCCTCCTTCCCACCCTCGAATTGCTCTTCCGTAGTTTTCCAGATCCGAAGCGCGATACCCTCGCGCCTCGCGCTCGTTAACCCACATATCGCGGCGCATCGGACGCCGATGTGTTGGGGGGGCCGCGTAATTTCTCTTCTTCCGTCATTAACGGAGCTTTAAGTCGCAACGAGCGGCCGAGTTTCGCGATTAGGCTTAATCACGTGCTAATCGAACCTAACCGGGCCGGGCTGCGGCTCGATGAAACTTCCCGTTCGGTCATTGCGACCCCGATCGATTAACAGGGACTATTCACTGGGGTAGGTATGCGCTTACAATTAACAGCAGGATCACGTGACCGTGCGCTAATTGTTATATATAAATAGACGTTTTAAACAACAGGAGAACAATCGGGCGATGAAACTATGCACACTGAAACCGAGCCTTCATTTGAATCGTAATTGCGAAATCGATGTTATTAAAGGTTAAAAGAAGGAGTGAGAGGAAGGGGAGAGGAACACAGATAATTAATAATCTGTGTTATTTTAGTGCGCGATACAATTGCGCATAGAAAACAAGAAACGAAATTGCCTATGTGAACAGGATAATAGGATGCGATAATATGGTACCAATAACGCGTTAAACGGCATCCAATTACAAGCCTTTTCAGCACGAGCAGATGTCGACGTGCTCGTGTACGATCGTAACCGTTGCGTGCGCGGGAATGTAGGCGGTATTTTTATTGGTCTCCTAAGTACGGGGGCAATCCGCGCGCGCGCTCGTGGAAGGGATGTCGGGGGTCTCGAAGCAGTCCAAATATTACGGGTGAAAACACCCGAGCACGAGGTTCTTCGGTGTGTGCTCGGTTCTTAAACCCGGCATCGAAGTCACTAAGCCCGGCAGGGACCGCAAAGACAATATTATCTCGGGGAAGTCCTCGCGATGTTGTCCCGCTTACCCCTCGAGCTATTTCGATATATGTACGCTCTTCTTGATTTTTCGCAAAAACCGCCGGGGGATGTGTTCCTCCGTTAATGGAGAAACACTGTTTTCGATTTTTTAAATTGCACCTAGTTGGTTGCCACGTCACGCGTTTACCAGCCACGTTTACGTGCTCCGCAGCCCTTTAATGCGCGGCGGTGGATGGACCGATTTATTAAATAAACAGGGACGTTATTAAATGTGCATCCTCTTCAAGATGTTACTTCCGATACGAGTCATTGGAAAAAAACACGAAACGCGTCAAGATTCCACCCCTCTCTTGATTACGTTTTATTTAAAAGATATATCCAGAAACTTTAATTTTCCTAAATCGCCAGTAAATAATTAACATATAATAAATTGTAAAACGACTTGACTGGCCATAGATGGTATTTTATTTATTACTACGAGAATTAAATTTAATAATAATAATGCTAAAGCATCTATTAGATTCTCCCCCCTTAGCATTATTATTATTATTAAATTTAATACTCGTAGAGGACCACAATCCGTATGGTTGATACGTAGTAATAAATAAAATACCATCTATGGCCAGTCAAGTCGTCTTACAATTTATTATATGTTAAAAGATATATGTTATATTTTCGAATAACAATAAAAATAGTATATATCGAGAAAACAGTATTTAAGATTTTTTTCTAATATAAATCTATAAAAATTATATTTATGCGATGCGGAGTCAAATGTTTATTTCCGGGATTTTTCTGCGATACAAAATTTATTTTTAATTAATCAAAATTGAAAGGATATTATACAACTTCAATGCAATTGTAATCAATTCAAAAGTTTCGTCGAGGAATTCGTAATCCGCAGAAAGTGCTATCAGTGAAGAACGCTCCGCGCACGAAAGCTTCAGCTCATGCTCTCGATACATACTTCAAATAAATCACCGAATTCGTAAAATTCGCGTGATTCGCCGGCGGAACTGCAGGTGCTTATCCACGCACGTGGCGGGGGACGTTGAACTTAACGAGGCGCGGTGGTAGGCGCTCGCTGAGGAAAGAATCCATAACGCGCTATCGATCATAAAAATTGCGCGTGCACGGAGATATTGTTCGCGTCGGCAGCCGGAACCGTGGCGAAGGGACAGCGGAACGACGTCCGGGTCGCGAGATAGATGGCGGACGTAAAACCAGATTTAATAAGCTGTAAACCGATTTATACTTTCGCGTGGCGCCGCCGGCGCGGTAAAATTCGCCGCGAAATAATCGCGCGGCCATTAAATATTTCAGGCTATTCTGACCGCGGGCATAGCTTGAGTGGCGTGCATGCCGCGTGCATCATTTATGTACGGCACATGCAATACACCGGGCGTTTATAATCCCCGCCGCCGCGCCGCGCGCGCGAAGCTTAGCGGAGAGTGCAGTAATGCGCCCATTACTTACACACGCGCCGCGATCGTATCGCGCTTTCCATTCGATACCACGGCGTAGGAAGGAAGAGGAAACCGTTGCGCGTGTAACAACGTAAACGCGATCATTTTTACACCTCTCTCGCAATCCGACGCGATCCCGCGTCGCGAATACCAGAGTTAAACGCAATAATACGGCCCTTCCGCTAATGGCGCGGATGATTATCCCTCGGAATCTTTTCATAACGGCGCTTTGAAGATCGCGTCGATATTTAATTAAATCCGACGTCTTTTGTTTCAGGAGAGTCTCGTCCCCGGGGGGTGGGGGAGGGGGGGTTCAGAGAAGGGAATTCATTCTTTCGGGATATTATACGTGTCGCTTATATAATATTATGTACACATTGATATTGTACATAAGGGACGCCGCGCGCCGCTAGAATTCCGGCTGTACAAGGAAGGACACTTGGAACTGGAGGACCCCGGGCTTGGAGCATCCTACAAATCTTACCGCGAGGAGCCGGCTTCCGGTCTTGCGGAAACACGACTCGCAACGATGGCCGAACGATGTCGTCCAAGAGCTTTTCCACGTTCCCCCGGGCATCGCGGTATTATTGGATTCGACGATTCTATCGGCGTTTCCGTGATTATTCCGCGGCTTTCCCGGTTTTCCCGTCGGGCGACAGCGACAGCGACGACGCAGAGAATTCCCGCGACATAACGAAACGGCGAGCGTCAATAATGTACCACGTTGAATAAGCGAAATATTTTAGGGGTGTCGAGCTCGCACGAGTGTCGAGCGCAGCTCGGCAAATGTTTTACGTTCTTATTGCTATGTATTAAACTTGTAACTCTCTTTGAGAGATGGTATTCTTCATAAAATTAATAAAGCGAAAAGAACAGTATACGTTTTCATTAAGCTGTCGTTTTCTTATATCCCCTTTCTTTCTACAACCCCTTTTTACAGCCAATTTTTTTACAACCTTGTAAGATTAATCTAGGCGTGAAATATTTATGAATTTAATGAAAGTATTATTGGCTGCGATATTGCAAGAATTAGGTGTTGTTATAATTGTTGATTATGAAATAATATTGTTTCTTCATTTTAATAGAGACTTTTCTATAGGTAATATCGCGTCTGAAATCCTCCCTTTATTCACTATCTCACCGCAGCACGCGCTAATATAATCCAATACTTGGCGCCGACTTTCCGCAGAGTTCTTAATTGCGAATGGAGCTAATGAAGACAGCGGAGAAGCGTTAATCGGTGCCACTTTATATATACATAGTATATCAATTTATCTTAATAAAAACTTCCCAGCATGGTTAAGAGAACAGATCGATTTAATGATTAACGTAATCATATTACCTTACTCAGAACACAATTAAAAATTTAAATCCTTAATAATCTAACGCAATTTGAAGCTTAAACTAACAAGAATTGGATATTATTTCAGAGGAGCAATGTTAATTTAATGTGATTCTGCGGCGACATAAATCAAATTTTAATCAAGCTTATTTTAATCTAACGTGTAATTTTTAAAATAAATTATCATCAAAATAGAAAGCACCCCGTATGAAATTTTTCCTTTTGTCAAAACAATCGAGAACTTTTTTCAAGTTGGACACCCGACCGTCCTCAAGTTTTCGGTAGTCGCGAAGCTTATTTATCTTCGGTTTTAACGGACAGTCAAGGCGTTATTAGGAAATTCGTGGCTTCTTCGCTGACGACTTACGGCAATATTCCTCGTGAGTTAACTCGGCAGTTAGCGCAGACTACCCGCCAAAAAGTTGCGGAGCTCGGACGGAGTTGATGAAGAGGGCGGGGGAACGTTGGCCGAAGCTACCTACGCGACAGTTTGCTTATTTAAGCTTAGCTTAAGCAAAGCTCCCGAGTTACCGCGGAATGAGCGAAGGAGGAAGCTTGGAAAGACAGACAGAGAGAGAGAGGGAGGGGGGGGAGAGAGAGAGAGAGAGAGAGAAAGAGAGTAAGAGTAGTTCGACGAGTGCGTATCGTAGTAGATCGAACTTCCGGTTTGCCAATAACCGCCGCAATCTTGCTAGCGTGCTTGATCATACAGTCACGAACGTACACAGTCTGACGCCAAAATTTTCAGATAATCGAGAAGATTCGTGCGATCTTTGATATCAAGAATTAAGCGATAATAATGGTGGGAGGATTTACAAAATCTGTCTACACTTTCAACATAGACTGGCTTATCTTTTTTCCGGTCAATTCTTACAAATATATTTCTAACAAGATGTAGCAAGCTACCTTGGTTGCTTAATCAGAGAGAATCACTTCAATCCCAGTTAAACGGGAACCCTCTAACTAAGTAGTAGGGATAAACTCGCGATTTATAGCGAATTTAGATACATTTCTCCTTTCCCGCTCTCTATTTTTTCGTCAGATTCTGTAATCTCTGTTTTAATCACTCTTTTTTTGTAATGTTATATTGCAATTTTTTTGTTTGAATAGCAAAGTTTTCGGACCAATTTCTGTCATTAGTTAAAATTGGTTTTCATTAAAATAAACAGATTAAGATTATTTTCTTGCACAAAACAAGAAAATTGCATCAAAAAATGCATGATTAATTTCAAAGACATGTGTTTGAAACGAAAATTTTATTTTATGGAAAAACGTTTGCGAAGAGTATTTGTCGTCTTTGACTTGATTTTTAAGAGTGTTAGAATGCTCCAAAACTCACACTTTAGCGATATTTTTTGTAAAGTTGAAATAAAAATTTACAAAGTCAATTTTCTGGTCAATTTTTATCTACCAACTCCATCTAAATTTAGCTACTGAAATGTGCACGAAGACCCGGTGAAGCGAAAGGTACGCGATCAAATTTCCGTTGTCACATTGACGCGGAAAACGGCCGGTATTGACGTGGCTTCCGCGGTTTTTCTCGCGCGAGCAGTCGTCGTGACAGTTACAGCGGACAAAAGAAGGAAAGGCGATGGGGTTGAAAGGGAACGGGGGAGGGTATCGGGCCGCGATCTTGGAAATTCTCCCCTCTTTTTATCGGGCCGTCTCGCGCTTTGCGCTTTCAGCGTCGGCTGTAATCTGCCCCCCCGGCTGAATTCGGTGAAGCCGCCTGCGCGACGTTCTGAAACGGAACGTGCTGAAAAAGGACATGTGGGAGCACGGTGACGACCGGTATCGGTTTTCCGCGCGTAACCTCCAGATACCGTCGCGCCCTTAGCCCTTCCTTTCCTTCGTGAGCCTTTGACGCCCGTACATTTCCGCGTCGGCGTCGGCGACGTAACGTCGCGCGCTCGTAGCGTCGCTATTTCTTCCTGACGTAAGATGGGATTTGCCGTATTCAAGCGGCGGGACGGGTGCCTTTCAGATCTTTTTTTCCCTCTCCCCCTCCCCCCTCTCTCTCTCTCTTCCCTTTTTCCTCGCCGTCCGACCGCAACGCTCGCGCGAGGGAATTATCGCGTGTTTTTCATCCCGCGCCTCTTACGTCTGTCGCGTAGACTCATAATTCTCCCTTTCATCAAACCTCTTACACGTTGTTGACGAAAAAAAAACTGCAAAGCCGATAAGAGCGGCGGCGCGTGGTCACTCATTAACGTCGTTAATGACACTTATCTCATTACCTATTTAGAATCGTGCGTACACGACGGCTGCAGGGCGAGGGCATATAAATATATATATAAAAAGAAATCGCTGGGGTCGAGATAGACGGGAGAGTTATCCCGCGACGTTCCACGAGAGAGCATCGACGGAAAGTGATTTTCCGCGTCGTGGACCGCCGGTGTATATTAACCAATAAACAGGATCGCGAATTTAACGGCGGCGGCGGCGATATGCTTTTTTTTTACGCGACACTGCCATTTTTCCTGACCGAGCACTAAAGGCGAGCGACGCGTATATAAAACCGATGGATATTAGCGGCGCGTCGCACGCGCTGAGTTATGCGTCCCCGGTAAAAAATGGGGAGAGGCGGGATGTAAAAAAAAAATGGAAAGAAAGACAGGGGGAGAAGGGTGGGCTATTTGTACAGGCTGCCCCATAACGACGGGCTCGCCTTAACGCTCATAACGTGCAGGTGCATGGAGAACGACTGTCCTGGAAAATACGAGCTGGGCGTGATGCCCTGTGCGGATCAGAGAGAGAAAGAAGGGGAGAGAGAGAGAGAGAGAGAGAGAGAGAGAGAGAGAGAGAAGCTCGAAACGGAAATTTGATTCATCTAAGAGAACTGCATTGAGAGAACAGCTATAATAAATTCATGCATTCATACATTCATGTATTCGTGTAGTCATTATACGAGCAACACGTTGTCCGCGTTAATAATTCGTGAAATATAATTCAGTTACGATCTTCGAGCGCGACCGATAAGACAGCGGCTCATTAGACGTGGAGCAACAATAAGGATTATTCCTTAATGCAGGAGGTTTGGGAATGACAAAGCAATGTTTGCCCGCCGCGGTGCTATAATTTCGAAAGCTTCAGCGTGCGTGCTTACATAACGTCTGATTGTGAGCGCGCTGCGCCAAGGCGACAAAGCCGATAATTGCATCGTTAACTGCCGGGGTTAACGATCAATCCGATTCCAGTTTGCGTTTCGCGGTCATTATTTTATCCTGTTAACGGCAAGGTCGTGCCGCGCTCAAATACTTTAACCGTGCCGGGACCGAGGCTGCCCCGGAGAAATTCTGGCAGTATTCTCCGGTGTTTAACTACCATGAAATTGTGTGCATAAGTTAATTAACGAGCGTATCACGCGAGCGAGGACGAAAAGTATGCCAAGCATAGCTAATAATCGCTTCGCGAGCTATGCATCAGCTCGCAACAATGCTCTTTAGGTATGTTCTCGCAGCAGGAAATTGTGGCGTTTCTTGGCGTTGTTGTGAAACGACGATACACAATGAGATATAAATGGAGGCACAGATGATACAGAACGCCACCGTTGTCTCGCTAATTGACATATGTGAACTATTTACGGCAAAATACTCAATGCGATGGAATGATATAATGAAGGAAGATCGCGAAAAGGTCATTTTTTTAACCGTTACCGATAACTCGTCTCTAAATCCGAGGAAATCCCATTCAATCGTAATTAGCGAAATAATTTTTGCACCTTAATAAATCGCGAAAAGGTTATATTATTTTTTAACCGTTACCGATATCTCGTCTCTAAATCCGAGGAAATCCCATTCAATCGTAATTAGCGAAATAATTTTTGCAATGATATCAGTTGTGACAAACTTTGTCAGCAACGGTTGTTAATTATGCACTGCTTGTTCAAAGAACCTTGCTCGAATTCTTATCGTTACCGTCATTAGGTGCGCATTCAATTAGCATAATTAGTTCGACACCCTATTTTCGTATTCTATTTGCATATTCAAAAAACAGCGCACCGGGTTTGCATTTCCCAAATTAATAACGCAAGTAGCTACCGTCATAGAATTTTCGTTATTTTCTATATTATTTTTAATATTCAATCATACTTAGTTGGTAAATATCAATTTGCATCTTTCATCCGCGTTTATTTACAAAATTGAACTTCTCGCGCCAGATAATTACTATGATATTAAAATACTTGGAAAGATTCTTTTTATAAATAACGAAACGCTGTATTGTTAAAAGTACTTACTATCGATTTCTAATGTAATTTCTAATTTTGTGATAGCGTCTCGTAATGGAGATGAGATCGTGTACAATTATAAAGTAATGTATAATGATTTAAGTAAATCGCGCGATATCCTTTATAAATTTGTCAGCTAAATGCTTTCATCCTGTTATGTTAAATCTATTCAGAACTTAATTATTAAATATACAGTTTCTCTACTCATCGATTCAATCTGAGATTATCGCGTATTAGATTAATTAACCTGCAAAGAACACAAGCGATTAACAAGGTATCCGTTGTATCAAGCATCATTTAAACGTTAACCAATAAACGTTAAACAATATCTCAAATACTGTCTACATCTCGGCTATAAATTAAAAGTTCAAATTGACCTAATTTGTGAAAAAATCACATCTAATTATTGGATAATCGCAGTATTTGTTGTTTCGTCCTTTCGATATTTAGAAAAATTTTATTATTAAATTATTAGACAGAAAAATTATAGAAATAAAGGAAGATCTGAGCAATTATATATACGCAAATATAATAATATTAATGACTAGGAGTACGTAGAAACGTAGAAATAGTATTCCGCTGCTCCTCTTCTTTGAGAAAGCTATACGGCATTCAAGCATTTTACGTCGTTGATTACTGCAGCCTTACCACTGACGACTCCTTTGCAGTTCCGGATAGTAATTCCCGCGTTCTCTCTCTCTCTCTCTCTCTCTCTCTCTCTCTCTCTCTCTCTCTCTCTCTCTCTCTCTCTCT
>NJRL01000025.1:470120-482927 GCA_003063815.1 Aphaenogaster rudis | reverse complement strand
AAAACCGTTCTTTCCGTGTATCTTTAATTTTTAAATAATAAAACCCAAGTATATATACATATATTAGAATTTTATAAGATTAAAAATTTTTTAATCTGACAAGAATTAAAGAGTTAACAGTACAAAATGAAGAAACCTTAATTAAAATAAAAAAAAATTTTATGTAAAAAACTTGGCGCCGTTAGATTGAATAAGGAAAACTATTGTAATATTTAAATTAAATTCTGTATTATATATATATATATATATACTACTTATAAATTGTATTCTGTATTACTACTTATAAATTGTTCTCATTGTTTTCCTTATTCAATTTAGCAGCGCGCCAAGTTTTTTTACATAAAATTTTTTTAAATTTTAATTAAGGTTTTTTCATTTTATACTGTTAACTCTTTAACCACTTTACTGGTAGACCCGAAATCAACGCTTTGTGCCAAAACTGGTGAGAGCAAATAATTTCATTTGTTACATGGAAGCTTATCTATTAAGGGTTTTTTGGGTCGCTGATGACGAATCCAGGATCGAAATTTCAAAATTCAAAATGGCGGATCTAATATGGCGGCTTCAAGTGGCTAACTTTGATATTCCATTATGGATACGTATCAAACTCGGTATGTGCATGTGTTTTTTCGGTCACTGATGACGAATTCAGGGTCGAAATTTCAAAATTCAAGCGTGGTATTTTTTTCGCTTTCAAGCTGTACTTCGCCCAGATAGCACAGGTGGTCGTAATAAATTTTAAAAAAATTACTTTTTTAAATTCTATATGAATTAGCGTAATCTGTTCAAAATGAACTAAAAAAAATTCCTTTTCAATAGTATTCTTATGGAGTATAAAAAGAATTCCTTTTGTATCTGAAAAAGAACCCAGAATTGGTGACATAAAAGTGAATTCTTTTTGAATCCTTAAGAGTGCTTTTAGAACAGAAATAGGATGAAAAAGGAATTCATTTCATAATGCGGGGTTTCCAAAAGAATTCTTTTTGGATTCTCTTTTTGGATTCTCTTTGCTATCTGGGTTGGCTCACCGTCTCGAAAACCGTTCAAAGAGAGCATTTTTGGGCGCCATATTAACTGAATGATGACAAAATAGTGAGCTCAGATTCCGATTCAGCGACCCAAAAAACTTCAGGATACCAAGTTTTATCCAGATCCATCGAAATTTATCGGAGTTATTCAATATGCGCATATATGCGTCATTACCAGTTTTGGCACGAAAATTTTAGGCGCATATATGCGTCATTACCAGAGAACTGGTTAATTCTTGTCAGATTTAAAAATTTTTAATCTTATATAAGATTCTAATATATGTATATATACTTGGGTTTTATTATTTAAAAATTAAAAATACTACCACAGGGGTTTTATTTTTTAAAAGTAGTTGTACAACAACTATTTCTCGATATAATGTATATTTTCAAGGTAATATATATATATATATACATATTTGGCGCAATTTAAAGATTTCAAACATTTTTTTGTAAAATATACATAGATATGTACTACTTGGGTTGTATTTTTTAAAATAAAAGATATTACTTGGGTTCTTTCAAGGTACAAAGACATTACGTACTACTTGGGTTTTACTTGTCTTAAATTAAAGATACTACCACTTGGGTTTTTTCGAGGTTAAAATAACACTTTTTGTATAACATACACTGCGCGTGTACTTGGCGCTCTTTTTTACCTTTTTTTAAATATAATATTACAAGGTATATATATTGAGATAATGAAGGAACGTGACTATGACGAGCGTATTTTTGCAAGTCAATGATAAGAAATATCGCGCACTTACAATTTTGTAGAACTATTTCACGCGCACTATGGGCTTTTGTCTCGGATAATGTCTAATGTGTGCAACGTAAAATTCATCCGTCCCTCAACTGTCTCTTTAGTGTTACTTGGTATTTCAGTAGTATCAATTGTTAACAAGAGCTCTTGGCTAATCAAGTTGGCCCCAAGCACTTACGAGATATCACGCGCATCTACCTACAATACTACAAGCATTTGCTTGTAGCTTGTAAATAGAAACTGTGAAAAACACTTTGCGACAATAATTGCAGTATCGCACAGTTAGAAATAGATGTTTGGTTGTATGGTGTATTCCAAGTATAAAAACAGTATAAGTAAGTATAATTAAATATTATTAAGTATTCTTAACATGTTCGCTGATCAGCATCGCGACTGTTGTAATTTTGCATTCTACGTCCCTAAAATAAAGGGTATCTTATCGCCATCGAATAAAGCTTATTTTGGAAATCCTATACATGATTTTATAAGAATTCTATTTATAATGTTTACATGCCGTGTAATACAGAAAATGTTCGAAGAACTAAATATGCACGTGTATATAAAATATATATTAACACACGTCAAGATAACATAGCATATGAAGTTATAAATATAATCGTATCATGAAATCTGATGTGAATTATAGATTAGTCGAAGGGACTTTAACTTATTGTTAGAATATATCGTAGCGACATAAGTAACGTTCCAAGATACTATTTATGGAATGTTTATTAAAGTAACATAGAATATATTGGAGTATACATAGAATAGTTATCCATTATATAGGGTTTCGCTCCATGACTAAAATTGTAATTTGTAATGACCTACAGATGACAGATATCCAACACAAACATCGAACAGTGTTGCCGCATTTCAAACAAAACCTAAAAACATCAAGTAACTCTTATTGGAAAACCCTATATATATAGAGCAATCTTTTTGAAGCAGCTTAAGAACAGTCGGCACAGATATAACGTGATCTTAAAAAGATTTCAACACCTGATGTAGTAGCGAACATGCGTGTGTCTGTGTATCTATACATGGTGTTAATATTTAGATCAGAAAATAGATATCTGTGATTTATTCAGTCGCAATGCGACAATCGCCTCGCGCTCTATGCATATTTAATGTATCGCATATAACATGCGTCTTTCTTGCGTAACTTTGTAAACATAAAAGCTGTCTCACTCCGTGAATTGATTGGAAAACATCGATCGACCCTCCCTTCTTCTCTCTCCTTATGGGTAACATCAATTGATCGTTAATTACGCGAACGGTTTCACGAGTCAAAAGGGTTGTGATTCACGAAAGAGTGTAACGCACGTATGCGTGTTTAAGGATCATCATTCAGTTACGTGTAACGCGCGTTATGCCTCAATTGCGTGTACGAAGAAGTAGCTGTTCCGCATTTCGCTGACACCGGGCGCTTCACGCTTGCTGGCTGCGTGAATAAATGGACGCGACGTACGTAAATAACATGTTCCTTGTTTTACTACACCCGCTGACTTAAATTATAGAATTATGATTTACGATCGCGCGCGTGGGCACGTCTGTGCGAACGCAACGTTGATTTAACGTTACGTTAATACGTTACGGCACAAAAGCGCGCACCTTTGCGTCCCACGTGAATCGTTATTATTAGAAATGTGATTAAAAGTACGTTGTAAGCGGTACTGATAACAGCCGCAGCATGTTCGAATCTTTTATCAGTATTTGATAACATAACAGCATAATAATAAACATAATTGAAACTTTTTGCGGTGCAAAAGTCGAAATCAGTATTTATAAACGCAACGTGACGGTATCGTAATGAAATCTCTGTAAAACATATTTTTAAACCTTTTATAAATACTTTGAAATATAACAATACACAACAAAGCGATCAATCATGTAACATTTATGAACGAATACGAAAAATCAATATGTAGTTATTTTATTTAAATAAATATTATATATTTTTTATTATTATATATAATTATACTATATTGTTATGTTAAAAGAGAGAGGAAATAAATTGTATGAAAAAATTTTCTCCGCTTGTTTTATATACCTTTTTTCTGATTTTTACAATTCTATTATTATATATAACATTATCTTTTGTATTTTTAGTATAATTTTTTCAAGTAGACATAATAAAGAATAACGGTCGTTGCAAATTGTCTCTTTGATAATGAAATAAAATGCATGTAACAATAATGTCTTTGCTAATATTTATACTTTATACAATCACTTTTTTAATATTTAACGTCAAAAAGTTAGTTGAAAAATTATCATCATTTGCATATTATGTTTAATAATTTTCTTTCTCTATCGCTTTTCATCCATCGTGAAAGAAATATGACAAAATACGTGATACTTACATATTTTTTAAAGTTTCGATTACATTTAGAATATATTTCATAAGGTCATTAATTACATTTCCGTTTTTGACATCATTTGTTATGCACTTCATTTCACACATAACTGAATAAAATTTTTATATTTACGTAAAATGCGTACGTGACTTTTACGATTACTACTCGATTCAATGAAACAATATTTAGATATTAAATTGATTGAGATTCATGGATACATATCAAACTTAATATCGTTCTCATTATCGATATTATCGCGTTTAGGCGATTGCGCGGGCATATTGTATTTTATGATGAGACTCGCAGTTTCGCATATCACTGACAACAAATATCTCTCTCGTGTATAATGCACAGAATCCTAATGTGTGAAGATTGAATTATTCTCTCTCTCTCTCTCTCTCTAAAATTGCGCATTTCATGAAAAAAAAGATTTACTTAAGAAGATAATCAATTCTCAGGTTTATATTATGTAAATTTTTATCTATTATTGCTCACTATTCATCTGCAGTTATAATATTTAATATTCATTACAGCATAAACTTCGATATGAAAATACCTACCAGATGAGAATTTCAGCGCAAAGATTCTATTTTAGTTTCATTTCTAATATTGATGATGTCTGAAAATTTAATTCTTTTTCATACGTCTTTAATGAGAAAATGAAGGGACGAACAATTCTCTAAACTTAAACTGACATTAATTTTCTTAATTTTTAAAATTGGGCTGCGTCACCGGAATTTCCAAAACTCGCATCACCGTTGCGCTTACAATTAGACTTTGAGTCGCATTACGCATCGTATTTCTTCGTGAGGAACTTCGAAGGCGCCGTCGCGATCGTCCGTCATTTATTACCGAGACGTATCTCTATTCCAGAAAAAAACACAAAAATTACACGGGACTTTTCCTTTCCTTTACGATCGCGCGGATTCATTGACGTGATCTATGGTGGGTGTCTTCGGCGGGGAATCGGACTGCCAGAGTGGGAGATGAATTATAAAGTGGCGTACTACGGTGAGAGGTCTTACAGTTACACTTTGCCCGTTTGCTGCACCAAAGCCCGCGCGTTGCACGTGCAAGTCTTTACCGGGTCACGTGTGTACCGGAGGTGTATCAATAAGAGATTCATCGAAGAGAAGAACTGTGCTCCCCAGTGTGACGTTAGTATCATTTGACGAGTCTCATATCGCGGTCTCAGTCCGCGTTATTTCTGTCCTGACTTTTTTCATCGATCCCGACCCGACATCGCCGTTTCATCGCCCCCCGGCGATCACCTGCGTTATCGCGACATCTAAATTGCACGACAGTTAACACTCGAGCATCCGTGTTAACGCATCCGCGGAAAGGGTTTCGGAGTAATACGGGGAGTTTATCGATTCGTGTCTGCGCCCACTGCGGGCCCTATCGTGTTTTTCCTCTTTTTTCCCCCCCTTTTTTTTGCACAATCTCGTGTTGTAGCTCGGTTGCAATAAATCATACGCGCGTTCGCCATATATGTTCAACAGTTTGATGTGTGTACATTATAAATGGTGGACATAAAACGCGATCCCGTTCGTGTCATTCGTGATTCACGTGACCCGCGGGGGTTTCGACGTTACGAAATTAGTGCACGTTAATTAACGTCGGCACGATTTTCGAGGTGCCTCCCCTCGCCCCGTCCCGCACGGCGGAAGGAGTAATACGCGATTTTCGTATGACGCACGAACGACGAATTATGTAAATTGATCGCGATAATCATTGCGCTTAGCCCGCGCTGCGCGACGACTCTTTGTGGCCCCGTATTTCGTTCCTCCGGGCGCTAATGCACGCGCGTAATGGCACAGAAAGGCAGTCGTGTTAATTGAGGATGAATTAATTAACACGCTCGGTTAATTACAGTGCTATTAACTCTCCTCCCTACGTTAATTAAAGCGAATATTTATTTATGTTAAACGGCGCGCTCCTCCGCTGCGTGCGTGTCGCCGCGGAGGAAGGCTTATGGTAATGTCGCGATATAGAGTGCCCGTCGAAAAAAAAAACGAGAGATGAATAATCGATGTGCCTTAAACTCGAATTATCGGGGGACATTATACCGGCGGACACGTCGCTTAAAATTAAACGATTTAAGTGCGTGGTATTCCAGTTAGCAGGTGCTTGTTCGCGCCAAGCTCGTTCCCGTTCGCGAGAAAAGTCAGCTTGCGCGATGGCTTTAGATACGTCCCTGATCTCGATTAGCCGGCGACGGATACGAACATTAACCGCTTCTAAAAAAAAAAAAAACTAAACTAGAGATCGAGCGAAACGTGAATACCGTAGTGACAGGCGGCTAGCGAACGCCAATTAAATATGATTTTGCGCGATAGTTGGAATTGCGGGTTCACGTGCCGTCATGCGACGCGTAAATCGTGGCTTTACGTGGTTTCGCGTTATTGCGCTTCCATTGATCTGTTAAGTGTACCAAATATCGCAATCAATTTACGATCACGCTCACGCCGCCGTCTCTTTTTACAATCGACAGATATGTACATATACGTGTGACGGGATAAACGTGACAATAACATTTAGAGCACAACAATTGCGATAGAGACATCCTGCATTCCGCCACGCACAGGAATTATTAACTAATAAAAATAGTAGCAAAATTATCTTTCTTGCGGAATGATTTGCATTATGACAAACGAACACGTGAAACAATTTTACAATTATACAAATAAATACAGGTCCATCGTAACGCACACGAAAGAAAGTTTTGCTGAAATATCTAAAAATTTGACCACATACAGATTTGAAAATTATTTTGTTGGACCATCAAATTAATTCTGTAAGACCAAAATAGTTGCTAGAACATCAAAACTTTTTGTAGCATTATCATCACGCTTGAGCGTCTTATATAATTACTTTTAATAGTCTAATAAAATTATCTTCATATCTACACTGAAAAAAATCCATGTATTTTTACATGGAAATTACTTGTTCAAAACCGGAAAATTACCTAATTATCACTGTAATTTTTTTTCCAGACTTTTAAAAGTGAAAATACATATTAATGCACGGAAAAAAACGATAAGGTTGCCACAACCACAATTCGTCCAACAAACTTAGTGAATGTTGAGACAAACATAGTGAATGTTGAGACAACCATAGTGAATGTTGAGACAAACATAGTGAATGTTGAGACAACCATAGTGAATGTTGAGACAAACATTCACTATGTTTGTCTCAACATTCACTATGTTTGTCTCAACATTCACTATGTTTGTTGGACGAATTGTGGTTGTGGCAACCTTATCGTTTTTTTCCGTGTGGTAAAATATAGATGAAATTACTATTTTTATGCAAAAATCAGTTGCAATTTCATGTGAAATCACTTGTAATCACTTGCAATTTTCCATGTGGGTAGCAATATTGCATGATTATGCTGGGTCGGAAAAAACCCAGCATAATCATGTAATTCACACAAATATTTTTTTCAGTATATATCTGGCCAATTTTTTAGATACTTCAGCAAAATCATTCTTTCCGTGTAATAATACGATTATCGTTCAGCTGCGACAGACTTTTTACACTAACCATTGTTCGCAGAATGTCGTTTAACGATCTATCAATCGGCCCAACATGCCCGGTGTCTCATCTCGGACCGAGCCTTTCCCAAGTCTGCTCGGGATCACAGTACTTGGCGTTTATGACAATTTTGGATATGCTCGTACGGTCCCAGGACAAGGTAACTCAGTCGTGCGAGCGTGTGAGGCAGACGAATCCGCCTGAGTACTACTACGATTTTATCGTTATCGGCGGTGAGTAAACAGATCTTAATTTGCCGATTAACTCCAAAACATACGCATCATTAAAGTGTGCCGAGTTAGGCACTAATGACTTTAGATTTTCCCGGTTATTCATCAAACACTGATCGCGGAATTTTTTGCACTATCACGATGAAATTACTGTAGAAACGGCGTCGTAGATGAATTTAACAAGAGACCATTTATCATTTTTTAAACTTTCCAAAATGTTTTAAAAATATATGCGCCAATTCTTGATACTGTCGTTTGACAGTTATAATCAGTATTCTAGAATTAATAACTTCAATAGATTTAAATCAATATAAATTTAAAACTTGAAAAACAAGATCTCTCAGTCACGGCTTTTCAAAACGCCGATGTCTTTCAAACGTTGAAGTCAGGCTCATCTGTCATGCAGTCAATTATCATGCGATTCTTCTTGTTTGCATTAGTGTGTTTTTTTTATGAAGCTATCGTTTAGAAACTATCGTTCCACAAAACGATATCAGAAACTATCAGCCGCTTAATTAAGGATAAGAGTGTAATGGCTATTTACTACGTTGCCGTTGAAAGGAAGAGTCGAGGAAAGTAACGGTCGGTGATTTTCTAATCGACAAGTGAAATTGATCGACGTAATTGGAATGTATCCTTGTGTGCTTCATACGCGTGTGATCGAGTAACCGGTTCGAGTATTGATCCGAGCGCATGATAACAATCAGGTCGGCCTTATTACAGTAACGAGCTGATATCTCGTGAAAATGTGCAAACAACAAATCGTTTCGCCGATCAGCGCCGACCGTTACCTGGACGCGACTTTACGAAAGGCTGCCGATTTTGATAAACAGACCAAATCGGCTCGGTTCACGGCGTAGCGGAAGCTAGACGCGGCTCGTAAATGCCATTCATTATGTGTGAAAGTCAGCGAACCGCAAATTGGAAATCATATAAAATAACGCGTAACCTTCAAAGAGATGGAGGTGGCTGCACGCGACGTGTCGAAACGACGCTCCATAACCCATTTTCCTTTTCTCTCTATTTTTTTTTTAGACAATGGAAAACTAATTCTAAAAACGGGAAATGCAACGAGATGCATAATCCATAAATGATGGAGCATTAATAACTCAGACAAATATACACGGTGATTATTCGTAGTACTTGCACATTACTGTTGTCCTATATATCTAGCAAATAGTACTTTGATAATATAACACAATAATACAATATAAACGGATATAATCGCACGCTATCACGCAATGGCTCAATCGGCGCACGATATCCGCACCAATATAGCTTGATTGTATTAATGAAATATTTACCGGGGATACATAATTCACCGGGAGAACGAAAAACAACTGATGATTCGCTCGTAAATTTAGCGACATTGGCATATATCAGGCTAACGATTCTTAACGCATATATACACACGGATAGAACGATTTTGCTGAAGTATCTAAAATTTTGACCAGATACAGATCTGAAAATAATTTTACTAGACCATCAAAATTAATTATGTAGGACGCTTAAGTATGGTGATAATACTACAAACAGTTTTGATATTCTAGCAACTATTTTGGGCGTCCCACATAATTATTTTGATAATTATTTTGATGGTCCAACAAAATTATTCTCAAATCTGGTAAAATTTTTAGACATTTTAGCGAAACCATTCTTCTCGTGCATATATAATATATACATATCAATATATTATATATAGTATATATATATATATATATATACACGGAAAAAATTTTATATTAAAAATTACTATGTATGGCAGTAGCCGTGGACCATGCTGGAATTATAAAAATTTTTACTATGTTTTCACAAAAGAGTTTAATAATTATTAATATAATAACATAGTATAAAAATTTTTATAATTTTTATACTATGCAATGGTCCACGGCTACTGCCATACAGTAATATTTAATATAAAATTTTCTCCGTGTACACTTTTCAAATCAGATTTTCTAACAAGCGTTATACTCGACGTTGCCACGAACGTTAGGTACAAACGAACGAGCGCACGCGCTTCTCTCAGCTCGGGGACTAATTTTCTATACAATTAATACTTCTCGCTGTCGCCCGTTGTAACGGCAATAATGTGTAAACTCGAGAACTCGCGAGTGTTTTCCCCGCTGGGGAGAACAAAGGATTAATAGTAAGTCCCCCGACACGCGGCGCGCTATTCGTCGCGACTTTCGACATTTACATTCGGCGAGCCCGGTCGCGGAGTCTGGGCCGTAAAGGAGGAAAAAAGGGGATGGAAAGGTGGAGCACATAATTGAATATTTTAGTATGCGGTTGATAAAACCCGTCGCGTAAATCCCGTTCCGGAAATTCGCCGGTCGGGAGCGGACGATACCCAAACTCCGGGATCGAGCGATCGAAACTAATTTTCTTTGCTTCCCTTTCGGTGATTATTCCCGATAGGACTCCCGGGATATCCGGACGGGAAGATGGAATTTTTCAGTGACTCGACCGGTTATCCGGTCGCCGCATGGATGACCGCGCTTCGTTCGTGATATCGACCGCGACCCTCTTGCCGGCCCGAATTTTCCGCCCCGCGAGAATCCCCCGCTGCACCCTGTAAGTAAGGACACGCCGGCGCGGGGGAAAAACGTGGAGGTAAAGATATAATGAACGTGGAAAGTCTCTCCGTTCCCTCGGGTATTATTACGATTGCTGCGCTTCTAATTAGAGGAGCGACGCTCTGAAGTTATACTGTGTAAGGATGCGATGCGTGCGGTTTTTCCGAATAAACGTGTGTCGTCGTAAGGGACGCGCGGGAGAGCCGTACCTGTGGGTGGAATGATTAATCGTTACGTCGGCGACCGCGGGTGTATTACCGCGAGAGGTGAGGAGAAAATATTAATAATACCGTCGCTGAGTAATTAGCGTGATGCTTATTAATTATTCCGTCAATGCCCGGTCGGAAGAAAGAAGCTCGCGGAATAATTATAACGGCGCAATGCTCGGGGTAGAAGTTGGAGGGTCGCCGAGTAAAAGGGTCGAGTCGACTGGAAAGGAAAGAAAATGGGTTTTGTCATTATCATTAGAGCCGAGCCGCTGTCGCGATAAAGCTTCGCTGAATAAAATCCCGATATGAATGGCGCGGCGTGACGCAGTGTAATTGAAATAATTGCAAGGATGTCGTAACATCTCAGTTAAAAATATAAATTATGCTCAAAGCGATCGACGGTGGAGAGGGGGGTGGGTGGGGGAGTGGGGGGCCAGGGGGAGACGTGAGACGCGAGAAATCTCGCGTCGAGAGAACCGAGGCGAAAGCTTATTATTCCGCCAACAGTCGACGTAAAGAATGATGAAGGTGCACTTGTAACAATCCGGAAAATAAGCGGCCTTTATCGCTCCGGGGTCGCCTGAATGTGCAGAAGATGGATTAGAAAATCAAGATAAAACACCGGTCCCGGAAAAAAGCGCAAAGTGAGGAAAATGAATACCGCCGGTGCGCGCCGGCTGTTTATGCGAGACCCCCCGTGAACGTAGTCTTTTCGCAGTATAACGCAAGATCTCTAAAACCCGAAAAAACCATCGGAATAACAAATGTTTTTTTCGCGCAACGTTTCGCATTCTCGCTGCAAAAGAGGGGAGGAAAAAAAAAGCTGTTGCGCTCGTTCCTCCAATGAGAAACGAAGAAATACGTATGAATAAATATATTCAACGTAACGCATTAGCAAATGAAATAATCACCATAAAACGTTTTGCAACATTTTATGTTATGTAACCCCTCCCCTGACCCCTTCGCCCCTCCACAGCCGGAATAATGAAAGAGCAGGAAACATTTTCATAGCGTAACATCCGCAGTAACAATGCACAATTTCCCACGAATTGTTCGCGAAAATTTAACAAGCTATTAAAGCACTAATTAAAAAGTAATTGGGAATAGTTCGGTTTAAACGGAGCGCTCGCAGGAAGATCGACAGTTCACGAGGGGGGGGAGGGGGGGAGAGATATGGAAACGAGGAGGGCACCTCGCGCTTCTCTCGCAGCGAATTCCGCCCCCGTCGAAAACGAAACGGAAAAAAACACTATAAACCTTCCGGTGGCGTTTACATGTTTACCATGGCCAAACACAGTTATCACGAGTCGTCGCCCGTGGCCCAACCGGTGGTAATTGTTATTTGTCGTTTACAGGAGCGCGGCGCGATCTCGCCGGCGAAAATGCAATTCGACGCGCATGATCGTTCCTACGCACCGCGTATCCCGTTCGGATGCGATATTAATACAGACCGTTATTTATTCGGTCGCGAGGCGCGTGATTATTGCATCATTAATTTAATTACCGCCCCCGTGCCGCGCCAACCCTCTGCCCCCTCCCTCTCTCTCTCTATCCCTCTGTCCCGGTCCCCCGTGTCCCCTCTGTCGAAACCACCTCGTTCGACGCGGACCGTCGCGTCATTACACCGATGAAGCTACGTTCCATTATTCCATACGTTCCTGTCCCGGCCTGTCGGGACATATAAATCCTCGAAGGTGGCAAAATTCGTTGGGGGGGCGAGAGAGAAAGAGAGACAGAGAGGACGGTGGGTGAGGGAGAGAGGGAGGGTGGGATGCAGATCGCCAGCGCGAGCGATGCGGAGAGGCCGGCGCATAATGTGATTTAAACGGCTCAACGAATTTTATACGCTCTTTGCATTTCGGGATAATTCGTACCGGCGACGCGATCGCCCATGCGCGAACGCGCGCGCCCGTCCCGCATTTTGTTTATACGTTTTGGCGATCTGTCGCGGCTCGTTAATACGCGCGACGACTGCAGCGCGAGCTGGCATTAGCGGATTATTCGCGGGAACCGAATCGGAATACCGAGACGGAATGCGATCAGTAATTTTTAAGAGCGAGAAACAAGAGACGTGCCATTAATTCGGGACTTCGGTCTCTTTGAAAAGTAA
>NJRL01000025.1:400135-458301 GCA_003063815.1 Aphaenogaster rudis | reverse complement strand
CTGGCGGTGTTAAACATTATACTCTGTTAGTCAAAAATTTATTTAGATTATTATTTTTATTGAAATTAAAAGTTTGTAATTGTTTTGATAACAATAAGTTATACAAAGTAAGTATACTAACATAAGTTATACGTAAGTATATATAAGTACATTACTATATCATAAATCGATGATTTGTTAAAAAAAGGTTCAAGAAGGCTATCTCTTCAAAGAAGGCTCAAAAGTAATTTCGTTATTCTTGATTTCCGACTTATTTTGACTTCGTCAATTCATTCTCCAGAGATCGGGAATGACTAATGATACACCCTGTATATATATATTTTTGGTTATATATATATATAGCTAAAAAAGAAATCCATAAGTTTTTATATTTAATACAGTTAAAACACGTGCAATTTCCCAGGCAGCACATTACCACGGCTGCGGTTAAATAAATATTTATCCGTCTTGTATTATAAATATAAAATTCATGGACGTGAGGAAGAGGTGGGAACTGACTTGCGGAAGTAATCTTGTTGAATATGCATCAACTATCTCGTTCCCTCTCCTATATATCTTATAACGTGATCATTCGTTTCATAATTCACGAGAAATCCGGCGCATAAATAGAAATGTCGGAGACTAATAGAAAAAAAAGACTATAAAAGTTGCATAAATGAATGTGTTTGACGCGACGATATTGGAGAGTAACTGACATCTTTAATTAAAGCCTTGAGTACTGTCTCAGTTTGTGCAGGAATATCAAATTAAAGAGGGAAAGGAAAGGAAATTATATAAGTTATTTACATGTTATTTTAACACGACGCGCGTGATATATTATGTGTTCAAGTTTGAGCGCGTAAACACATTTGCTTTTCAGAAAAGTTATTTTTCCCCGTTTGATAACGACTCTTATCAAGTAGGTGCATCATTACGCGCCATCGGAAAGGTTCATTTACACCGTTGCAATTTTGGGGTCATGCAAATAATGCGGTTCGGAGTCATGCGTCGACGTGCAAATCTCAGCTATTTATGCCCGACATGCAGATTGACTTCCACGGACGCGTTCTGGCCTCTATTTGGAAATTACCATCATTCGCTCGGTCGCAAAAATGTATTGCTCCCTAAATAACAGGAATAAAAAATTCTCCCTCCCGCTGGCTTCCCGTCGACGACCCTCGTTATACCGAGACATTTATCAGCTTCGCTAATAGAAAGCGACTTCATATGAGAGGCGATGAAATCCGCGCTCGCGCTCACCGCAAAATTAATCTGCAAAAACGCCGGGCACGTAAGCGTATTCACACGGAAGACATTAAGTCAGGAAAGAAACCATTGGTATATTTGGCCGTTATACGAATGAGCCCGATTTACACGGGATGTAATTATGCGCGATCGACAAAATAGGGCGGGCAAATCGTATTACGCAAGTGGCAGTCGCCGTAACGCGATTTGATACACATGCGGAAATGCTAATTGAATTTCTTGATTAGAATATCCCGGCTGTAATCCGTAATATCTGCGGGAAAGTAGAATTCGATTAACGCGATTCCGTTGTAAGCGACGAACCCGCCGAACGTATTTATATCGCATGAAACGCATATCTCACGGTCCCGTTGAGTTAATCTGTCCAATTAATCGGACATTAAAAATGGACGAAAAATAAACGCGAATTCCCCCGTCATTATTGTTTGTCGTCAATATACGATATGCAGCAAAATAACACATTTTCATGTATGATGAAGCAACATTATTGAAGCTCCTGCATTATTGTACCTGCGCTACATGGGCGTACAAATTATGTCAGTCGCGTGACCGTTTCAAACGAACGTCGCCGATAATGCGGTGACATTCGCAAATCTCGACTAACCACGCAAACGCAGAGAACCTACGCTTATGGGAACGCGTCCGTTTCCATCGTGCTCGTGGAAAACCTAGATTAACAATTCATTTGCCCGGCACAGAGTTGCGAAAGCATCGCGATAAGATGCTTTATTTAAATGGTCAAAGCATATTTTAGAACTTTCGCCGTTCGCAGTGTTCTAGTTAAAGATACGGGCATGCAAATAAACTGACATGACATCCAACTGAAGATGCGAAACTGAGAAATAAAAATAAAATGTCAGTCAAATAAGATATTTCGCGTCAAGATAAAATGTCAAGCTTGGCTGTGTACAATGTCTCTCATACGTCACAAAATGGCATACTTATTGCACATAGTGTCATTTAGCAATTTCGGAAAGATTTGTTTTGCAAAAACGGAGAAATATTTAAATCACCAAAGAGACACTTTAAAGCGCGATTTCATCGGTCTTCAGCGACCGCAAGAATGTACGCGCGCACGGCTGTGATCGCATATCTCCCGACGAGCCATTGCCAAGGCCTTAACTACCAGCTTTCCAATGCGCCGTAGACCTTTTCGCAACAATTGATAGGATCGTAATAATAACAGCTGTGGCGCCAAATTACGTACATCCGGCGATAGTCGATTAACATAACAATCTGAGGCTATATATTACGTCCTTACATCAGCACGGTAATCACCATCGACTGGTGACTCTTCAACTCTTATCGGACGCACCCGGGACTCTCCTTGGCTTTCCTCGCGCCTATCATTAAGCGAATAGAACGTTGATATACGGACGGCGAGAGAGGAGGGACTCCTCGCGCGAACGATCCGGCGGCGATGAAGCCGCGATTTATCGGCCGATGATGGGATCTAATCGCGAAGAAAAAGAAAAGTTAATTAGGGTCGCGCAGATGCTTTCCTTCCGGCGAATGCAATTACAGTGGCGTTTCACCCAAAACCTGTTCCTTCCGCATCGCCGCCGCGGCCGCGGCCGTGGATGCATTTTTCTCCGAGTATAGTCGCCGGTTCCCGCTGAATAACGATAGGACTTTAATGACTTTTGTCGCTTCGGAATTAGGAGGATCAGCCGGTGCCGTGGTGGCGTCTAGACTGAGCGACATACCCGAATGGAAAGTTTTGTTGCTAGAAGCCGGCCCGGACGAACCGCCGGGTGCCGAGGTTCCCAGTATGGTGGCAATGTTTCTGGGTAAGTTTCAATTGGACCATCCCCGTATACATAGCGCCGTTGCTCTGTTATCTGTACCGCGTTTAAACCTCGCGATAATGAGTATTCAAAGCTCATAAGTATTTCATGCTCACCGTATAGGATCGGTTTTGATTTTTGCTTTGTCGTTCAGCATGGAAATGGATATCAGAATCGTAAGATACAAATACTCGCGAGAGTTTCTTCGCGCTTGATTCATTTTGATTCGATCTTCTCCCGTGGAACATTTCCGTAGAACAATTTTCATCATTTTTAACGTTCGTCAATTATGCCATAAAGTAAAATTTTGAGCGTGCCTGCTTAAAATTCAATAAGAGCTGATATATATTATCATTTATTAGCATCTCCGAAGCTTGATTTTAATCAGAACGCTTCGCGTTTAATTCAGTGATTTTATTGAAAGTGGATCAATCACAAATTATTATCAAATTATTGTCAATTTATGTTAAATTACAATAAAATCTATAGAGATGTGGCAAAACGACTCGATACGTGTCTGAGATATCCGCGAGTCTGGAATAACGCGAGTAATCACATCGCTTTTATTTAAAACACGAGTGTTTCGAGCACCTCCGAGAGGAAATTGTTGCAGTGCTCATCTGGAATCTATATTATTGCGAGTGCTGTTACGTCCCGTTGCGGGCTTTACGCATGTTAAACGATCTGACAATTTTGCCGATAGGAACTGACATTGACTGGCAGTATCAAACCACGAACGAGATGAACGCTTGTCTGTCAACCGGCGGAACCTGCAGTTGGCCGCGCGGTAAAAACCTAGGCGGGTCGTCCGTCCACAACGGTATGATGTATATCCGAGGCCACGCGAAAGATTTTGACAATTGGGCGGCCATGGGCAATCAAGGATGGAGTTGGCGTGACGTAAGATTCCGTAAACCCATCCCGATAGACTATCTCAAGTATTTTGGATAATCCGAACATGAGCGAATCGATTTTACTCGTGAAAGGCGAAACCAATCTAAATCATTCAGCATCTATCTCTTTAAGTTGTGAGACTTGTAATCTCAAATAAGATATTATGGGGAATAAAAGATACGAATTACCGTTTCACGTCGATACAATAGTAACTTATCAAACTTATAGAAAGCGCTATAAAGTATAAGTTAGTATCATTAGCATATATTAAAGCTATGATATTGCAAGTCTCGCAATTTTATAAAACGATATCTCTAAAAGGAGAAAGTTCGGTATATATATTTTTTTTTTTTCAAAAATCGATCGCTAGAAGTTCTTTCAACTCCGTGATATTTGAAGAGATTGAATGAAAGATACATTCGCAAGAGATAATGACTGATCTTGTTTATAGGTCCTGCCGTTCTTCATGTGCTCCGAGAACAACACGGAGATCCACCGAGTCGGTCGCAAGTATCATTCGACCGGTGGTCTGTTAACAATCGAACGGTTTCCGTGGAAGCCTGCAATCGCGGACGACATCCTCGCGGCGGCGACCGAAAGAGGATACCCGATTAGCGAGGATCTGAATGGCGACCAATTTACAGGATTCACTGTGGCTCAAACCACAAGCAGAAACGGTGTTCGAGTGAGTAGCGCCTCGGCGTTCCTCCGACCGATACGGCATCGACGCAATTTGCACGTTTCCCTAAATGCTACTGCCACGAAAATCATCATCGAAAACAACAAGGCTGTTGGAGTCCAATTTTATCAAGTTAGTATACGCGTTTATGTTCTCTTAATTCGGCAGCGATGACGTTCTCTAGACCGTTCTCTACCCCCCCCCCCCCATCGATTTATTTTTAATAATCCTCATACATTAAAGGTTTATTAATATTTGAATACGTATAATGCATTTAATAGTCATTATTCAAGATTCCAATTATTATTTTATTGTAATAACTAATATTATTCTAAAATATGATATATGTCAGTAATGAGATGTGCCAAAAATATTAGAAATTTAGTTTAACAGAAAATCATTTCATTATTACTCATTAAGTATCACTTAACGACTTGGTCTAATTTAAAGTTTAATTTAATTATATGGATATCTATTCTATTTAAAAATTTTAATATAGCTAAAAACGATATGGGGGACGAAATTGCCAGTGTCATCTTTCACAAAAGTCAAAAACGTCACTTACCACACATTAATAATGCCTTCTAAATTGTTATATAATTGTAGCAATATTAATTATAAATCTATTTTCGAATATTTGCCGAATAATCGACAGATATAATTTTTATATATACCGGAAACTCTGTCACGATATCGTGAGCAAGAGGTTTTTATCCAGTCGAGAGTTACAGAGAAACTCGCTGCAACTTTTATTAATACGCTGAAATACGTCACGCTTGAAAAATCTGTACTATGCACGAATGAAAATTTGCCGAGGATCTTATTTTATTGTTTTAGCTATATTAAGATACAACGCTCTAGTAATCATGCGCAGAAGTCGCACGATGCAAAGTCATTTTTACGGATATGAAAAACATTAGTTTTTGTTTCGCTCGCTGAAGTTATAAGTTTTTCGTATGCAAACCAATAATTACATAATAGCTGATAGCTCATGCGTAAATATCACATAATAGAGTCACTCCTACATGAATATTGAGAAGATAATTTTTATCTCGTTTGCTGAAGTTATAAGTTTTTCATGTTCAAACCAATAATTACATAATGTCTGATAGCTCATGCGTAAATATCGCGTAATAGAGTCACTTTCATGGGTATTAAGAGCATAATTTTTATCTCTTGTTTCCTTCATTTATAAGTTTTTCATATACAAATCAATAATCAATTTGTCCCAGTTTAGTGATTTAATACTAACGCCTTTAAATATCTGAGAATAAGTTATAAAAGTTATTCTTAACTTAGTTTGGTCTTGATTTAGTGTTTTCATTAATTGATCGCAACGCGTTAAATTTCACAAAATATACGCATTGCTGAAAGGTAAATGCGACATAATACAACATTACTGCGCGCCATCGGGGAACTTTGCTTTTTGCCGGAGCGGTTACCGGCACTTAGACGCGAAATCAAGTTCGCGCTCTAAAGCGCGTCGGTGAGTTTGGTGATGTGAGTTTCAATGAACGCATCTTCAGGATGGTGAACTTCGAGTTGCCCGTGCCACAAAGGAGGTAATCGCCTCCGGTGGTGCCGTAAATTCGCCTCAACTGTTGCTACTCTCCGGAATCGGGCCCAAGGAACATCTGCGAGCGGTGAACGTCACAGTCGTCAAGGATCTTCCAGGTAAGCAATCCATTCATCGTACGTAAGTCATTACGAATACGGCTGATGTATCGTCTCTGAGAGATAATAATCCTCCGACAGAATTTAGCGTAATTTACCGATAACACGCGAAAGTTTATTATTCGATCCGTAATCCTGCACTACGTCAATGGTATCAAGTCCCTTCACAGATATAAACTTAAAGAACCAAACGAGAGTGCTATTGAAAGTGAACTAATTAAGCATTGAAGAAAATTAGTTCTTAGATTCTTCGGGGTATCTTATTTAAAGTACGACTGAGATTAATTCTCGGATATAGGTGCGAGTGTCTACGTTAATTACGAGAAGCGTAAAGTTTTCGTTCTTATTGAACGTAATTGACGGAAACGAGCGTCGGGAAACGACGCTCGACCGGATCACCGACAGGTATTACGTCAAAGTCGATAATTGCGTTTTTAATCGGTCAAACCGTTTTGCTCCAGGTGTTGGCGAGAACCTGCATAATCACGCGTCGTACACTTTATCGTGGACCATCAATCAGCCGAACCTGTACGACCTGACTTGGGCGTCCGCCACGGAATATATCGCCTTCCAGAAAGGACCGATGTCGTCGACTGGTTTATCGCAATTGACTGGGATGCTACCGTCGATCTACACGACTGCGGATCATCCTGACATCCAGATATTCTTCGGTGGTTATCAGGCAGCCTGCGCAACCACCGGTGAAGTGGGTGCCACCATGGACAGTAACGGTCGCAGCATCAGCATGTCACCGACGATGACACACCCGCGTAGCAAGGGTAAGCGTAATTAGCCCAAAGTACCGGACTCCTGTCCGCAAAAATTAGCTAATTAGATGGTAATTTCGATGAATTTATCGTCGATCATGGCCAAAATTCCGTCCCTAATTTAACGCGGGAATGATAGGACCAGCTCGTTCGGGCGACCGCGGTTATCGCCGGGAAAATTTCTACAAATTGATTAATCAATCGCTTCCGCTCTCGGTGGTTCGTGAAATTCCGGCGAATTTCGACAGTCAATGTATCGCGCGTCAGCGCACCGTTCCATCGCCGATTAACTGTCGCCAATAAACGAACTTGACTTCCACAGGGAAGCTGACTCTCGCCAGTAACAATCCCCTTGCGAAGCCGATCATCTGGGGCAACTATCTGAGCGATCCTATGGATGTGACGATCCTCGTCGAAGGTATCCAGGTCGCGTTGTCCCTCGCAAATACCAGTGCCATGGCCAAGTACAATATGACTCTGAACCACAGACCGTTGACCGCGTGCTCCCAGTATCCCTTCCTGAGCAATGAATATTGGGCCTGCGCCGTGCGTCAAGACACCGGCCCGGAGAATCATCAGGCGGGCTCCTGCAAGATGGGTCCGCATAACGATCCCATGGCCGTAGTCGACCATCGATTGAAGGTATACGGCATCAGGAATCTCCGCGTGGCCGACGCGTCCATTATGCCACAGGTAGGTATCTTCTATGATCGCGAGAATATCGCGAGTGCTGATGCGTTTTTTTCCTTCCTCTTTTTGTTACCCACTGCGAACACTCTCCGACCAAAATGGGCGATCATTAGCGAGGATCGCGAGGCACTCGAATTTTTTTTCGTTACAAAGATCCTTCTTTACGATTAACGCGCTATTATCGTTCGGATACACGTTCGTCGTTAAGTTTTTAGTCATTCGTTGGGATTCCCCATTGTATAAAACCCACTTTAGACGATCTATCATTCGTGTCAGAATATTTAAGATAATATTCGTTTTTATTTAATTTTATATATGCTGTGTAATTCAAAAAACAATTAAAGAATCATGAATATAAAATATGTAGTAATATATACGTCAAAATATACAGCGTGTATACAAATTATAAATAAAAATGCGCCAGATTTTTTATTTAAAATCTGATGCGAATTATAAATCGTCTAAAGCGAGATTAACAAGTTTACAAGCTTTCGTGCGACGATGCCAATCTGACAGTATATTTTAACATAACATTCGTCGTTTGTTTTTAGCTCTATTCAACATTTTAATATAATCCTCATGATAGAAATCTTATTTCATGTATCTATAAAAATCTGTGAAAGCTCACTATAAGATTCTTCTACCTGACTGACATGAGAATTAAAAGAGAAGAAATAAACGCGAATATGTAATTGCTTTTCAAGGTAACGTCCAGCAACACGGCAGCCCCGTCCATGATGATCGGCGAAAGGGCGGCCGCGTACATCAAGTCCGACTGGGGCGTTGCCGGTACACAATGGTACGGGAAAGAACCTTGCCCCATATGGAAACAGAACCCTCACAACCCTCACAACCCTCACAACCATCATTGGAGGCACCGTTAGTCACCAGCAATTTACCATGTTTCCTAGTTCACGCACGACGATCGACAGTACGCTGGACCTGTTACTTTGGGGAATCAAATACATCGACTGGGATCAGGCTATATGGTAGCCGGGCTCCACGATCTATCTAGTCTCTTATTGCATCCATCAATGCGTTTCCCGCAGCCTAAGAAAGTCGGCGAGAACGCGACCAAAGGCGAGGACTCTCTGGAAGATCCCCGTAGGCTGCAATTTCCTTTCTCTTCGGTATGGTCGAGCGATCGAGCCGGACTTGCATCCCGCTCGATTGATCGAGCACTACGTTAGATTCGAAATTATACCACAATGTGCACTTATTGTTACTAACGCAGAGAGTCGTGCGACTGAAGACAGTCGTCGTCTCACTGTATCGCCATGTCTTAATTTCCAGTTAGGAATTTCCTAAGATTCTGCGTCTCGTAATGTCGCGGCTGTCAGAGAGATCTGTCATCAATCAATTAGACGCGGCGAAACGAGCGCAAATCTCCGTACAACTTACAAATATTGTTACAATTACTATAATTAAACAGGCCACAATTTCCTATTGTTTTAAGTTATTATATGCACCAAGAGTTTAGAGTTATTGAAAAAGTTTAGATGTACATATAATGCTAATAATCTCTTTCGATGCCGCGTTCATAGTACTTTTCAATAGCTGTGACATACTTACTACCCATGGATGTCCTATTGAAATGACCAAAGACAGATTCTGGTACCTGGTACACCAACCGCCAAAAAAACGTAGTAGTTAATTGTTACCAAAAAATTGTTACCAAAAGTAAAACAAATGAAATGAATTATAAATATAGCTCGGCCGCTCTCAGAGCGTCCGAGTGAAAATCAAAATACTGTAAATAAACAAGATTGCATAATAACAGAGACCAAATATTGAATAGCCGCTCGCACCCACCGACAATCCGCTCCTACAATATTGTTATGAATTGCGTTTATTTGTGTGTCGTAAATAAATGCGATATAATTTAAATTTTAAAAATAAAACAGATGCTTGTAGCAACAACTAAATATTAATTCTGATCGATCCACGTGTACAAAAAGCATTTTGATAAAAACTTCAAACAATTATACTTATAATAATGTAGGCTATCGCTTCATTAGACGATATTTTCGCCTTAGCCTTATTGGGCGACATTTTTAGCTATCGCTTTATTAAGCGATATTTTTTGCGTAAGCTAGTGACCAGGCGACTCTGCACGTAACAACAACGGTTGTAACAAAACGACGATTAAAAACAGGCAAGATCAGACTCGAGTCGAGCGAAGAACTCGAGCGCGAACGGTCGTCCTGGGCAGTCGAGAGCTAGACTGTCCCGAGCGATGTATCTAATAAATATTCTTTTTCTATATTAATCTCGGCTATAGTGATTCAACGATTTACAGTCGAGCGACTACAATAAATTAACATCTATAAAAGTTTTATGTGTGATGCACAAGCTTTTACTCCAACTTCCGGAATGCAAATGGATTCAGCGGAAACGCACTTCATGATCATTCGCGTATCTATTTTATTTGTACTACTTTAGTGACAGACTATCCGTCATTTTTCTGAAATGATAGCACGCGCGGTGATTTACAAGTGTGACAAGCAGGGGTTATAACAAGCGCCGTTATTATCGTTTTTATGTTATGTGCGTTGAGCACTTAATCACAGCTAGACATTTCGCGGAACGTGCATATGCATATACACGAATACCGGGTATATAACAAAGCGGCAACAAAACGGACACCGCAATCAGGGAGTAAAAGCCGAGCGCAACGGACAGTATTCCTTACGACGCGACAGTCACATTCACGGAAAATGGTACGTTGATATTCTATGCATCGCTTGTTAATTGCGTCAAATTGTTTGAAAGAAAAAAGTATTTTTAAAGAAGTGGATACTCAGAAAAGTCGGAATATTCGACAGTCGGACAGGAGATCGAAGTCAGTTTTTAAATTTTTAAAACTCGAAGTTTCGACACGATCGTAATGAAGTAGAATGTCAGATAATCTCCTTCACTGTGATTAAAACTTTTCCAATATTTTGAGATAAAAATTAAAACAGGTAACGAATATATTTGAATAACATGGTATTTGTCTATATGTAATTAATTTCTCTAATTAGAGCTTTACAGAATTCTATACAGTTAATCGAGAGAATTATGCAAGCTTTAACGTATTAAATCCCAGTAGATTATTACGTTATTCGTAATTTGATTGCAAGAGTAAAGTGATTTCACAACAATAATAGCCGTGATATTCGTAAAATAGTGAAGCATTGTTCCGCAATTTATACAACGTATAAACTCGAGATCAACATTCTTAAGTGCCGCAATATATTTAGTCGTGCTAACTATATGTTATGCGGCATTATAGAACGTGTCGGACTACCAGGTGCCGGAAGCACCGTGTTCGTCGCCCTTCCTAAGCGGACTCTCATTGAACGATGTCTGTAGCGGCAATTCCGTCACTTTGTTTCTGTCTATGGTGAACATGTTAGCTACCTATAGCCCAATAATTAACGGTGTGTGCGAGCGAATCACGCCCATCAAGAGGCCGCAGCTTATTTACGACTTCATCGTCGTCGGAGGTAAGATAATCAATGTATCTACCCGTAAACATAATGGGCTATTAAGATCTATCTTGTCTAGCAATTTAGCGAAACTATGTTCGGCGAACGTAGGATCAATCACGCGAGCCCGAGAATCATTCCTAATCGTATCAATTAAAATCAAGATCATTTTTATTTGTAAACTATTTGTGGGATTGCGTGAATATTCGTTATACGACAGTTGTATCTTGTGTTTTTTATTCAGGTGGTGCGGCTGGATCGGTCGTGGCGGCAAGATTGAGCGAAATTGAGAACTGGAATGTGCTCCTCGTAGAAGCCGGACCGGACGAGACAGCTGGCATGCAAATACCGAGCAACCTTCAACTTTATCTCAGTAATATATCTTTATGTCTTTGTAGTCGCTGAGAATTAGCGACTGTTTACGATTAATTTCAATCGCGCGATTACAGACACCGAACTGGATTGGAACTACAAGACTACGAACGAATCGTACGCGTGCTTGAGATATAACGGCAGCTGCAGTTGGCCAAGGGGTAAAAATCTCGGAGGGTGCAGTGCCCATCATGGTATGGCGTATCACCGAGGTAACGCGAGAGATTATGGCAGATGGATGGAAATGGGAAATCAGGGGTGGTCGTGGAAAGAAGTACGAAGCAAGAAAAAATTAATGTTAAGATCCTTCGTAATATCATGTACAGTTATTAATTTATTAAATTATTAATTTTTGGTAGGTGTTGCCGTACTTCTTTAAATCGGAAAACAATAAAGAAATTGGAAGAGTCAGGGCACAGGATCATGGCACTGGAGGTCCAATGACGGTCGAAAGGTGCGAACATCGCATTTTCCATAATTACACTATTCTAACTCTCATACTTTTCTATACTTGTCGCGACTATTTAGTTATATAAAATAGTGATCTGAAGTCATTCGTGTCTTTTTCAGAGTAGTTGTAATACTACAAAGTAAAAAACGTGTGATTGCTATAATCAATTTGTAATTGCCTCTTGATGTCTGTTATATAATCAATTATTGCTTGAAAATTGGTTTTATCATCAAAAAGCATTCCAATATCGCATCTATCCTCATGTCGCAATTAGCGTGGTTGATCCGGCATTCATTAAACAGGATCTGTGCGTTTGGAACGACAGCGTGCCTCTAACGTAATCCCCATAGTTTCCCCGTCGATTTAATTGATCTACACGAATTAAACTCGCTGATTACTTTCATTAATAGATTCCCCTGGCAGCCGCAATTCGCTTGGGACATAATGACGGCGGCGAAGGAGGTAGGCTTAGGAGTCAGCGAGGACTTGGTGGGTCAGAATATCACGGGATTCACCGTAGCGCAGTCGATCAGCAGGAATGGCGTTAGACTCAGTGCTGCCAGGGCTTACTTGTGGCCGCACAGGAACCGCAAAAATCTGCACGTGGCTGTGAACGCGATGGCAACGAAGATCACTACGAGAAAAATCTTCTCAAAAGTGACAGCCGAGGGAATCACTTTCATTATGGTGAGTGGACCCGTCCTCGAGTTTTTACTGGACACGATTTTGCAATTGCATCTCCATAAGCGATGACTTGTCACGCGGCTTGATGAACGACTTGCTATTTGCAGCACGGCCGACAATACAATGTAAAAGCGAAAAAGGAAGTGATCCTTACGGCCGGCGCCATAAATTCGCCTCAGCTTCTGCTCTTATCGGGTATCGGGCCGAAGAGTCACCTGGACTCCGTGGGGATTCGCACGGTCGTCGATCTACCAGGAGTCGGCGAGAATCTCCACAACCACGCGTCGTACGGTGTGGACTTTACTCTCAACGAGACGAACGTAAATGAACTAAATATGGACAATGCCGATATATATTTCTACAATCAAACCGGCCCATTGTCGTCCACTGGTTTGGCCCAGGTCACCGGGATTCTGGCGTCCAACTACACTACTGCGGATGATCCGGACATTCAGTTCTTCTTCGCTGGCTATCAAGCCATTTGCAATACGGGCGGCAGAATTGACGACTTGAAAACGTACGATAACAAACGAACCGTTAGGTTTACCGCCGTAAATATTCATACGCTAAGCAGAGGTAAGTCAATAATTATGCAACTCACGTTTTGCCCTAAATAGGGCAATATTAGCATAAGACAATATCCTGCTGACAATATTCTGGCAAAACAGATAGCAATATGTTTAACAGAAGAGATTTTAAAACAACACTTTTAACTCTTTCTCTCAGCATTTATCACCGAAATTATCTCGATATATATTTTTGTCTACTTTAATAATTAAATCTTTATTCATTCAATTTCATTCGATTGATTCATTCCATGATGTCTGTAATCGTATTAAAAGAAAATCAATTGCATTCCAATTATAAATAAAATGGAAAGTATCAACAAATTAAATGAAATTAGAAAATGTATAATTTTCTGTTACGAATGCAGCCGCAATATTTAAATGTATTTCATTGATGAATTCCAGGTCGAATAAAGCTTGCCTCAAAAGATCCCTTACGTCCTCCGATTATCTGGAGCAACGACCTGGCGCATCCTCAAGATCGAGCGATTATTTACCAGGGTATTCAGTATATCTTGAAGCTATCAAAGGCAAAAACGATGGGAAAGTATGGTCTGAAGATGGTAGATGGAAACATCCCAGAATGCGAACAGTACAAAAAAAATGGAAACATGAATTATGAATATTGGGATTGTCAATTCCGATACGATACCAGACCCGAAAATCATCAAGCCGGCACCTGCAAAATGGGTCCCTCCTCGGACCCCATGTCTGTCGTCGATCCAGCACTCAGAGTTCGCGGCATAGATGGTTTGAGAGTGGCTGATGCCTCTATTATGCCGAGGGTAAGTAACTGTTTTCGAGATTTTAGCGAACACACCGCGGCCAATTAATATATCGTCATATCATATTCTTTTTTCATATTAGTTTATGTTTAAAAACCAATCTAATATCGTGCTAAAATAATTTTTACGAAATTTTTCAATATGCGACATATTCCAGAAAAATATTTCAATTAATATATTTCTATCTGTAATCAATTAATCTTTTTCTATTTCTTAGATGATTTCCGGTAATCCCGTTGCCTCGATCAACATGATCGGTGAAAGAGTCGCTGATTTCATCAAGAATGATTACAAAGTGATCAACAATTAAGTAAGGAAGATTAGATGACGACTGTGTGTGTGCATTTTAATACCAAAGAATTAGAAGTAGTATCGAACATTAATTTCCGGTATTCGCATTTATAGATTTCATTTATAGGCATGACATAACTTTTTATGAGATATTTAAAGATATTCGTATTTATATAGGACTCCGCTTTTTCCTATACGTTGTCAGTTGTCGCATTTATATTTAGACTAATTCTAGATAACAATTACAGCAATGAAGATAAGATTAATTTATGAATGGATAATTTTGTTTTGCGGAATTTACTTTTGCAATCATAATAATAAAGAGTCGCTGATTTCATCACAAGAACGATTACAAAGTGATTAACAATTAAGTAAAGAAGATTAGATGACAACTGCATTTTAATACCAAAGAATTAGAAGTAGAATCGATCGTTGTTTCTGGTGTATTCGCGTTAATAGATTTCATTTATAGGCATGACATAACTTTTTGTGAAATATTTAATAAAGATATTCATGTTTATACAGAGCTCCGTTTTTTCCTACACACCTTGTCAGTCGTCGCATTTACATTTAGACTAATTCTAGATAACAGTTGCGGCAATAAAGATAAGATTAGTATACGAATGGATAATTTTGTTTTACGGGATTTATTTTAGCTATCACAATAATAAAGATAAGTTCAATTATTCAGCGCTATGACAAGTCAATTTAGAGCGTCTCGTAAAATAGTACATGCTAATAGTACATGCTAATAGTACATGCTAATAGTACATATAATTTGTACAGAGATTAATTCATGCCACAGCTGTTTCTACTTTTAACATTCGAATATGGAATTTTGATTTCATCTAAACTGCCCAGAAATAAACCATTGGACGGTTAAGTTAAATCGGTCCATTCAATCTGCATACTATCCAAACTAGTAAAACCATCGGAAATTATTAATTTAATTTAACCATCTACGAAATTGAAGTCATTCCGCTCGTCTTCGCGGACGGTTTCTATGGCCCCGCGAAAGAATACGCCAGCCAACTCAAAGGATCCACTTACGATATCTTACGTCTCAATTATTAAGATGGAAAGGGGATAAAACGAGGGAATGCACCTTGGAGGAGGTCACGGCGGCGGAATAGAGCGGTACGGACGGGAACCCGTGAGGACTCACAGAAGCTGGAAGCCCGGTGAGAGCTGGGCACTCGACCTCCTTAGACTCGCGTGCTTACACGAGAGCGATTTCGCGACCCTTCGCTTGACCTCAGTAGCTATTCATCCATCTGAACCTTTCGAGATCGAACGCGCTTGCCCTCGGAGTGCATTAAATTCGAACGTCCAATGAACCGCTCGGAAAAAGAATCTATCTATATAATCGGGCTGCTGTTCGGGACGGATAATTGACCAATTCGAATATCGAGAATACCTCCCTATTGAATTACGTTAATGCAATTATCCTGAAGACGTTCCTAAGTGAAATTTTGGTAGCTCGTCTCGAGCGTAAATCGCGAGAGTGGGTTAAAAATATTTTTACATTTGCGAAAAACATAATATAAGCTCGCTAATACAAGAAAGCGCTTTAGCCAACGTAGACATCGGTTCTTTCAACCGATCTTCTGTTCCGATACTGTGAGTTGTCTACCCGTTCACCTAACATTCTATATTATTCTTCTAGAGTTGCTGAACCTATTGTGCACGTTATTTACGAGTTCTACATGCTACGGATTGATATTATAAGAAGTGTCCTTGAATTTCATCACGTCGTGATGCAGAGATCGTGCTCGCGCCTTCGGCGAGAGAATGTCAGATCAGGTCACTCGAACGCATCCGGAATAGCACGTTCGTATCTGATATAAGACACGAAATGTAGCGCAACTGCATAGCTAATGCCTTCTAGCTATTGTTTCTTACGAAACTTGCCTTTCTCAGGCCTCTATGAATCTAAATGTTCCGATGAGGACGCACGTTCGCTCAAAGCGAATGTACGTCGCGTAAAATCCGCTGGAAAATTGAATAATTGCGGTGATCGCTAAAACGATTAGTTTGCAAAGTTCGAATCGTTGCCATCGCTCAACGTAACGTAGCGGGATATGTCGCAAAGAATTAATTCGAGTCGAAGCGTTTGTAAGTAGTCCTCGTGCACTTTTCTGACTTCACATCCATCCGGATATCGTTTTTATGTAACATTCCGAATCGCGCAAGATCTATCGTTCGATGTTCCATCGGTTGTCAATGGTCGTTGTCAGTTTCATCGCTACAAACGCGAGAGGGAAGATCGAAACGTCACCTGCATCATTTGCGCTCCATCGAAATTCTGGAACACACGGTCTTCAGACTTCAACGTATTGCAACTTCCGTCGCGCTTCTCGCTGTCACGTGAAGCGAACGAGGAGCTCGCTCGGGTCTCGCGAGGGAGTTTATCTGCCTCACTAGCGCCGGGAAAGTCGCCGGCGAGAAGTATGGCGAGGAGGAGAAAAGGACGTTTGACTATTCATGCTTTCGACGGATGCCCGAAAGTCGCTGATGGACGTGGCACGGCAGCGTGTAGACACCGTTACATACACAAGTCGGCGGGTCCGCGAGCAGATGATAAGATAAACAAATTATAAATAAAACATCGAACACCCTCCATTCCCTCCCCTCGTGCGAGCGGAGAGAGATGGCGAGCACGTAGGTAGTTGGGCGCGCTGCTATACATCCGCGCACGTACCGCACCGTCCGCGCCATCTCGTCCTCTTTCGTCCTCTTCGTCCTCTTCGCCGTCGTCGCGTCGCACTCGTTGTCGTTGTGCCAGGACCGTAACGACTGCTTTGAATTTCATGAGGGTGCGAATGAATTCATGGTGGGATGGCGGCGGATGGCGGTTGGCCCCGGAGACTCGGCGACTTCAAACGCCTCCCGTGACCTCCCGAGCGCGAGAGCCACGCGCTTTACAAAAGTCGAGGAAGCAATTCTCGTAATACTAACTGCCGCTCGTTTTATGCCCGCGTATAATTCCTTGGGCCGATGACTCCTGGCCTTCGCCTCGCGAAGTCACGAGCGATTTTTCAGGAGTCTACTGCTGTCTCCATAAACGTCACGGAGTAAGTCCTCGGTCGTTTCGATTCTGCATGACACGTTGCGGAACGTAACAAACGAAAAATAAAAAATAGAAATGTGAAATATATTTACCGACGAGTACCCTCGTTATCTTCTTCATTAAATAATATCGTGAGTCATTGTCTGTTTTCAAGATTCCAGTCGTGAAGCCGCAGACAGAAATTGCGTAACGTATTTATGGAGACACTTAAGAGGACGGCACGAAACTCCAGCCCATTATGAGGTAAAGCCTTTATGAATTATGTAATCCATTAAACTGCGAAATATCGGACTGATAAAGCAGGTGCGGTCACGGGTATTTCCGAAAATTATGCCCCAATTCCTCCACGAGGCGAATCCGATTATACCGGGTGAGCCCTTCGCGCCTGGGCGTAATGAAATCTCCGTTGCCTCGTTAGATAGTAACACCGGTCGCTTTGACGCTGGAATTTATAATTCCTCGCGCCGTTAATGTGGCATTAGTGCCGAGTGACAAAATTACGCGAGGCCCAGACACAGCCAGGTGACAAACAAATAACTATATTAACCTCGGTGCTCAACATTTCTGCTCTAATTAAAACCTAAGGATGTACGAACCATTCAATGTCTAAACAAGCCGCCCGTGAACATCCGCCACTAGAAACAGAAGTAGTAAGAGTAAGGATTCTCGACGCATTCCGAGTTTAGGTATAATCCGAAGCTGTCGGTTTGCAAATCAACGTTTTACTCTCTTTTTGCCATATTGGTTGTCGGTTTTCGATTACGTAACTTTAACAACCTTTTAACAAGCTATCTGCAGTGAATTAGAGCGTCGCAAACATTTTCGATATCAACTTCGACATTCGTTGTATAACGCCCCCCGTTGTTACGAGGTCGGCAGACAAACGAGCGGAATCGTTAATATTTGACCTCGCGGATTACCCGACAAATCCAGGTGGTAGCTCGCCGTGTCGGCAGGATGAGTAACGGAAGGGGACCAATCGCATCTAGCGTCCTAAGCCCACGTAGGCTTAGGGCGCGTAGCTCAGCGTACCGCCACGCCGCGGGTAAAATATTTTGCCGGTTGCCTCGTTATTTATCCTGCCGGAGAAAGTTGTCGGTGTCGTCGGTAGTCGTCGTAATAAATGTCCCACCCCGAGAGCGGGGGGACGTCGTTACACAAGTTGGCCCGTCGTCGGAACGGGCCGGTTTTGCCCTACTTTTTGCGCGGCATGCAGCCGCGATCGTGTCGGAGACAATGTACAAAGCGTCTAGCGCCACAGAAAATAAGATGCGAAAAAGAGAGAGAGAGAGAGAGAGAGAGAGAGAGAGAGAGAGAGAGAGATTTGCCCACTTCCTGAGAAGATCTGATCGAAATGCATTTTTTGCAAGGCAACGACTAAGATTGATGGGCGATTCTATTTTCGCGAAACGCGCCAAAATTACAAAGATTTAAGATTATTTATACACTGAAAAAAATACACTAAATCCAAAAAAATAATTTATTTAAATACTTGCAAAGAGATCAGTTATTTAAGTCAAGCAGCAAATATATTTCAATTGATAAAAATAACAATTATATATTTAACGTGACAAAATGTTTTTTGAAATAAAGTAGATATTTAATTAACTTAAATAACTGATCTCTTTGCAAGTATTTAAATAAATTATTTTTTTGATTTAATGTTTTTTTTTTTCAGTGTAAGATTATAGAGTAAATGCCTGTGCCACAGCATTTACTATTAAACCCCTGTCTAAAATCGTGCTTCCGCCACATTAACGACTTCTAATATCCTCGATGAAATATGCAATGTTATGTAACTCGAACCGATTCCAACCGGAAGACGCTATTCCGAGAGACAATTTTCGGACGATCAATATTGCGATCTCGCCCCGATCTCGAAATAATGAGGTGCAAGAAAGTGGAGCGAAACGGGACGCGGCACGTGCACGTGGTATACCGCGACGATCAATTAGTGCAATTAATTCAATGGCTACTCGTCTGCGCGGAAGCGCGTTATTAAATTTGGAATAGTCACGATTACGTGACGTGGCGGTACACACAAGAAAATGGGTTCGTTATATTCAGATCTCGTTATACACTCTCTCCGCGTACGGAGTCGTCGCTTGTATAAGGTGATCCAATTAGGATGACGTTTAAATAAATTTCCATTGATAGCCACTCACCCCGTGGCTGTTGTTATCTACCTCCCGAATATATTAACAAAAATCAACTCGGTTCCTCGGCGAGGAATAACACCATTAATTTTGGATCATCGCAAACGCCCGAGCGATATCAATCGCTTATCAAGTGCACGTCGGCGGTTGAGTTTCGGGAGCTTTCGCGGAATGAGACCGATCGTATTTTCCGTGATTAATCGATCGATGCTCGCTTACCGCTGATTCATTATGGCATCGACGTAACATCGTCATTTTGAAGTGGCCCGCATCGCATTATCGCGTTATCACGACGAAGTTAATGTTGCCGGATTTGGAAATGCTGATACCTGCGGTACGTCGCGGTCAAATTTTGCGGATAGAAAACACGACGCGCGCGCTGCGAAAGCACGTTAATAACCGCCTCGTAATTGACTTACGCGAACACAAACGGAATAATTGGCAGCCGGGATACTTTGTAGACGGAATGGCCGGCAACGCCGTCGAAAAGCGCTTCCAATATTCGCGAAATATAATTCTTCGTTCCATTTAAACATTCTTCAAATGACATAAAATCGCGCAAAATGTCACGCATCACCCAGTTTAAACTGTCTCAGTCGTTGAAATATAAAATAATATCTCGCGCGCGTCATATTCGTCACGAGGTTAATCGCATGTGCCGTAAAAAGTTCAACGTTTTTTCACAGAGCCGCCCGTTTTCCAATTCCGTGCCGCGGGGATGAAGGATCGAAAAGCGGATGAAGGGGCAATTCGTGGGGGTTTTTTTTTCGATGGTAACGTCATGTCCGGTCTGGTACGCGCGGCCGATGCAGCGGCTGAAGTGCGCGAGTACGAGGACAGTCGAAAGGGGTAGGTAGTTGCCGAGGGTAACTCGGGGAAATTCACGTTCGGCCGGAACACGCGGGGTAATGATTGTATCGCCCTATTATCGGAACGGAGTCATAGTGTTCTCCGAGCGATACGAGCGGCCCGATCCTATTTCACTCCCGAGTGAGCGCACGCACGGGGACGGGGATGTTGTTAACCAATCCGATGGAAAACCCGAGCCTGGCACTCCAGCTCCTCCTTTCCCCCCTCTCCCTCTCCTTCTCTCCCTCCTTCTCTTCCCCTACACCCTTTTACTCATCCTCCGACTTTTTATGCGTCTCCCGTGTGCTTTTTACCGGGCGTTCATTTCCGTCCCGCGCGATTTGCGATTGCGTCCATACAAATGGCGATACACCGATCGCGATAAATTGCGATAATAAATAACGGCGTCAGAGTCGCGCGGCAGGCTCCCGCTTAACTTTACCCGGGATTCCTAGGGAATCATGGCGTGAGCGGGAGAATAAGCGGGACGCGATTTGCACCGATTTGCGGCTTTTGCCGACGTGAATGACGAGCGCCTCCGTGGCTCTCTCGTTATAGCATTCGCGCCGTGTTCCCTATATTTAGAATAACTGCATTCCCACGTGCCAAGACGTGGTCGACGGCAAAATGACGTGACGTGACGAGAGAGTCACCGACGTTTCAAGCGTCGAGTCGTATCACTGAAATTCGACGCGGCCGGCCGTTTAGCAAGATATTATTATTTCACCGCTTCTATTTTCACGTGCGCGCGTGTCGGTGTCGACCAGTCCGTTTGAAACCGTGCGCAAAGTTCTCTACGTTCCTATTTTTTTTTTACCACGCACCATTTCGTCGCAAACTCCACCGGTGACGGCAGACGATCGATCGGATCGACGGCGCGGTTGTTTTTATTTTAAAAAGTCACGATTCAAAACGTCCCCAACTTTCAGCCTCTGTTTCTCTCTCTCGACGCCACATGGCCCGGAATCGGACTGTTGAAGCTCGAAGCTTTAATTCACCTTTAGGCGTGAATATTTCGTAAACGGTATCGCGATACATTCAGCTTATCGTGATCGCATCGCGCAGCGAGCGACTTAACAAAGACGTTATGAATTCTTTTCTCATGCGCAACATTCGCGGTTCCGATAATAACAGGAGCATTGGAAATCATTAAAAGTTCAAAACAAATGTCTGAGTATAATAAAACAAATTCTAATGTATAAGGCATAAATCACGGCGAACGAACGACGCGTGCAATCGCGCGAATCAATCAAATCGCCGCGTCGTACCACGTTTTCTTCGCCAAGAGGCGATGATATTGCATCTTTTTTTTCAATTAGCCCTCACGGATTATACCGAGAGAGAGGGGCGCGCGAGGGTCGAGCGAAGAGGGTTGGAAGTGCCGAGGGTGCCGTTATTACGACTTCCACATCGGAATTACGTCCGTTGCAAATCAGAATCGCAATTCGATCGCTGGTGAACGCAAAGTGAACCGCGAACCCTCGTCCGAAGGCAATCTTGTCCTTCTCCGGTACGCAAGACATCTGCAGAATGGCATGAAACGAAGCCTTCTGTCTGCAACGGCGCGATGTGTGCCGCGATAATTGTTAACTGAAATTAATGAATTGCCCCCCGATTGCGGCGTCTGTGCCCGTGCGTGTGTAACGTAACGGGACTGACGCACTGAACGGTGGTCGGTCGGGCTCGCGTGTCTCGGAAATTATGACTGCTACAATTACCGATGGCAGATTAACAAAGTTGATAGACGTATCGTGTACGCAAATTATGTTGTGAATAGTACTTTTCAAGTCGGACGCGATTATTCCCGCGGTTTACGCGTCACGAGAAATAATCCGTTCAAGTGTCGCGCAGAAAGACGGAATAGATGTCGACGTGGGGGGCGCGATTCGGACGATTAGGTGCGCGGCGCGGTGCGACGCGTAGATGATGGAAAAACGACAGGCGAGACGGACGAGCGGATGTAAAGCCAATGTAATATTACGTAGCACGCTCGATAATCCGCATCAAACGGCAACGTTCGGCGAATAAGCCTCACGCGGGGCTTAATTCACTGCCTTGGTGCAATCACGTTCACCAGCTTACGAATAGCCGTTCAGCGCACGTGCGCGAATAAACATTCTGGATATATGCAAACGTAAGCTACGGAATAAAGCGGGATAATACTGGAACTGATTGCGCTCTCTTGAGTGGCCACGCCGGCGACGATATTGAGCCGAGCAGCCCCCCGGAGGGGGAGGAGGCGTTCCTCTTTGACGGATTATTGAAAATCGATCTGGCCGATACTCAATTAACCTACAAGTCATTACCGGGCGTAATTATGCCGATACTGATCCCGGGATCTGTTTAAATTGATAATAATAATGATAACATCGCAGGGCGTGCTCGTATTTGCGATCCCGCGAACGAACGCGATTGCCCCTCGCGTCAACGAGATATTGCAATCTCGTTCGTCGGTTCGTTTGTCGGCTGGAAAACATATTTTTTTGTAATCCACCACACGCATATAAACCAAAGCCTGGGGATCGGCAAATTTCTCTTTAGCGAGAGGGGAGAAAAAAAGTTTCGCGCGCGGAAGCTCGCAATAACGCGCGTGGTTTCTGACAACGGTGGCCAACATGGTCCTTCACTATCGAGTATTTCGCAGTTTAATTCTACGCGAAATTGCTGACGATCTTGATACGCCGGGCGGGATTCCCGCTTCGCGTTTGTTCCCGGTTCGCTTTACACCGATGCGGTATATCCCCTCCGACACAAAACCTAATCTTCAAATTAAATTATTTAATGCGGGACTGAAATAAACAGAGATCGCGGAACAAAGAAGATAACATAATTAAAAAGAAATGTGTAAAATAAATGCAAAGAGTAGGATAGAATTTAGACATCTTTATGGCATTATCTAGACATCTGTATCTCGTCTCGAGGGTAAGTAAGGATTGATTAATTATTATTTTAAGCATTCACCAACGTTGCGCAGTATCGATCTCTTTTACTCTTGAATCTTTCCCCCCCCCTCTCTCTCTCTCTATCCGGCAAGTATTATTAATCCTTTGAACTCGCTATCAATCACGGGCTTTCGTTGTTCGATGAAACTTTGACGATAACGCGGATTATAGCTGCAAAACCGCACGTGCTGCACGGTGAAAAATACACAAAATCTCGCGCCAGTCAATTTTATGGGCTGCTGACGTTTTATTGGACGCGCATACATGTATACCCCGGCACAACCTTGCCAGCGAAGCGGTTATTAGTCATAATTGGACTAATTAAACGGCCCGGCACGGAACTGAAAAGAACGATATCGCTTTCGAGCTACTAACTTCGAGCGATAAAAGCCGCTACAAACGACTTACTTTTCTCACACTCCGCGTGTAAGATGTTTCTACAACGGAGGGGACTGGGATATTGCTACGGCAATTTTGTGATCTCGAAAGGTGTGCATTAAGAATTTAAGACTTTAATTAGCTCGCGAAAAATGTATAAAAATTATATTAAAAAGTCCTCCTCCCTGTTCGCGGCTCGTGTCGAGCGGACATTAAGCGAATTTATAAGAGATATACCGAAAATAGCGCGTTCGCGAATTCCAACTACGAATCACGAAATGTTCTGCCTCTCTCTCTCTCTCTCTCTCTCTCTCTCTCTCTCTCTCTCCGCGCGAGGGGAATACATCATAAAGTGCCGGATCGCTGGATTCCTTGAATAATTATCGCCGGCCCCTATTCTTCTTTCGCGTCGCGGCGCGAGAGACAACCGGTGACACCGATCGCGCAGAACGAATGTGCAAATATTGTCGCGCTTCGTAAATCGCAAAAACAACGGCGCTCGTCAAGCGGAGGATTTATGCGCGGTGGTTCCGTCGCAGCGGCCCAAACCCTCGTCGTCCTCCCCCTCGCCCTGTCGCACTCGCTTCTCTCGTTCCCCGTTCTCTCCCGCTTTAACCCCGCCGTGACCGTCTCCCCGTCCATCCGTCCGTCCGTCCATCCCGGCCCGTTCCTGCCGTATCCGCTTCCGGTTTCACGTAGGCGCACACATGTGCGAGACCCGCCGCGCCGCGTCCTCGCTTTCCTCCCCGTAACTCCCTCCTTCACCCCCCCTGCGTTATCTTTTTTTTTCTTTTTTTTTCTTTTCATTCCCGCGGGACACGCCCAGGCGGAAGGGGGGACAGGAAGCTCCCAATCCGTGTACTCGCGCCTTCGTACACGAGCCGGCATTAAGCTACAATTTCGCAGTGCCGGCGAAGACAAATAGAAAAAAGAGAGAGAGAGAGAGAAAAAGGGAAGAAACGCGCGATTCCGCTCGAGTAAATATGTGGGATGCCGCGTCGGTTCGCGCATTAATGCCCCCTCGCCGCGCCGTGACGGTATTCCGCCACGTCGGAATGATTTCTCCCCGATTCTAACCCCTCGCGCCGGTTATCCCGTCCTACTTTCCGAAAAGTGGAATCCAGCCGATCGGCGCGCGCCGATTCGCGCGATGGAATTACCGACCAGGCACCAGGTTCCAGTATCCTCGGATGCGGATTTAGTTACGGTGGAATGCTTTCGGAGGATACCGCGAGGCTCAAGTCGGCGAATCGTTATCGGCGCCGTCGCAATCAATGCGCGAGCGATAAGCCGATGAGTTCTAAATACCGTCGGAATTTTCCCATCTTTTTCTTTCTTTACTTCCCTTTTCCCGTAAACGATACGCGCTCGGTAAATCTGAATTTATATCACCACAACTATTATTTAGTATCTTATTCCACTGCGAGGCAGTTATTTATTATTCCCTTCTCTTCCCCCCCCCCCACCCCCCGTTTTGTTGCACGGTTATTATTTATTAACGTTATTATTTTGGATTATCTTAGTGTACAATTATTACTGTTTAAACCAGCCGCAAATGGCCGAAAGTTTAAAGCACATTTACAGTCGAGCTGGCACTGTCGTTAAATGGACGCGACCGCGACGCGATAAAAGGACGCGGCTATTATAACGAAAGTCTTCGAAAAGCAGATTACCACCGGGGCCGCGCAGGTTCTTTCAGCCGAGCACTTTTACGAATTGTGCCGCTCATTTAATTTCAGCGTCGCTTTAGGTGCAGATTCCCGCGTAGGAGGTTGGAGATCCCTTTCAGGAGGATCCCCGAAGGCCTGGCACGACGGAGTACAGTCACGCTTTATTTATTTTGCCAACATTTTATCCCCGAGCTCCTCCGGGACCCGAAGGGTCCTACCGTTTTTCGATCTGGAGTTAAGGGCCGAACCGTCGTCCTCGTTCGACAAATCTGCGCCGTTAGGGACGCGACAATTGTTTCTCGGGGCTCCCACCCTCGAGCGCGACCGAAGGTGTCGCTTCTCTTCCCGCCTATCGATACCCATTTCTGCCGTCCTTTTTGCCGCTCGCTGGCGAAGACATCGCCTCTCGTTTTGTATTTTTCTTGCCGGCCAAACGCGAACGACGGTCGGCGGGAAAGGATATCGTTGCCGAACCTATGAATCGTCCTTCGACGATCCTTCGGCGAGCTTGAATCTACGACTTCGACACTGCGCGAGATAAAGTTTATAGGACACGTGGAAATATCTACATTATGCAAGATCGAATTGAAATTATTCTTCAATAATTCAGAATTCTGCAATGTTGTAAAAAAAACTCGCCTGCCTTCATCGTCTTTCAACAAGGATCTCTTGTATCAGTAATTACATTTGTTATAACGATGCAAATTGTTAAATAGCTAACGGTATAAGTGGGGAAAAAAGGGGGCAAGCGCGGCATAATAATACCTGTAAGCACAAAGGAGCGGGAGGAAGTTTTCGCAGGGTTCTATCGTAAAAAAGCACTTTATGAAATTTTTTCTCACCTACGCGAGCTGCTTTGCTAATTGTGTTTCTTCAGCTATTTATGGCAATAATTAATTAGGAACCGCGTTGAACGAGACTAGAGCTCTCTGGCTTATGCCTTTTTCCTGCGAGCCATTACCGCGAGCATCCTTTTTACGTCCATTATACAGCCATAATAAAGATGATTTATTATTATTACCTCCTTTATTTTTGTCGTACTCACTTTGCACCGCCGATGAGACGCCGTTAGGGGGTTAACTCTCGCGAGGTTGCGCGCGTGTAAATTTTCACGATAAATTTTCAAGCCGCGGTTATCTTCAAGTGTACCAACAAGAGTGTATCCGACCTGTAACACCATTGTGCCCCTCTCTGCCCCCTCCCCCCTCGGTGTCGTATCTCATCCCCCCGATTAATAACTTCTACCGCCGCGCAACATTCTCGGAACGATCCTATCGCGAGGCGCCATTTAATTCCGATTTCTCCGCGTGTAAATAGAACTCGCAGAAATCTGAATTTCTAAAGCAAAGCCGCGGGCTAGACTTAATCAGACTTCGCAGTCGTGTCACGAAATAGACAATAACCGGCATAGACACGGCACGCATGAAAATCAACATACGCACGTCTCGGAGCCGCGGCATAATGAAAGACTCGCTGTCGAAATTGAGACGCGACAGTTAACCGCGTTATCTAGTAGCAGCTTGCTCGATTGGTGAATCCGTGATAGTGGCCGACGCTGGTAGTGGTCGTGATGATGACGGTAACGACGATCTGGTGATACCGGCAGTGTTCCGTGGTGGTAGTGTGGTGGCGAACGCTGGTGGTGAGGGAAGGTGCGAGGGGGTGGATGAGCTAGTGACTGGGGTTGCTATCTCGTGTCAGTACGATGTTGGGAGCAATGGCGTCCCTCCAGGTAAGCGTGCTAGCTACACCGGAGGCAAGGGTGGGTTTAACAAGCGATGTTATCTGCCCAGATGAATGCCGGTCGCCCCTTGCCCCCTTCGGCCGCCATCCCTTGCCACCGATCGTATCGCGCCACGTTGGCTGCTTCGTCACGAATCTCACGAAGCGGACCGGGCGAGCCTCGCCTCAAGAATCTTCAAGAAGTCATTCGACAATGACCAGTCTGTATAATACTGCTGAAATACTTTGTCGACAATTTCGTGGAGCTCCTGACGCGGGTTGATGCGATCGTTGATTAATATAAAATTTACGTTGCCTGTCGGTGAAGCCTACAAAGCCCTGTCGGTGAAATCACAATAATTATATTTCGTACACGATAATTTCGTGAGAGGCTCTTACGAATTCATCTTTGCTGCAAATTTTACAATCTCGCTCTCACTATTTCGAACAATAATGAAATTGGCATTAAACTTTTACTTGTAAGTTACTCCAATTTGTATAGTTCCAAAGTATCGAGAAAGCTCGTGAACTGAGTGAAAAAGTCGTCCAGAAAATTAAAGTAGCATTTATAATGAAAATTAGAATCTCTTTGGACGGCGCTCTTACGGTAGGTGAATTTTCAAACGATAAAACTTTTACGACGCAATTCGTATTTAGAACAAACGCTGAAGGAGCATTTAGTGATACTTTCTTTTTTTTGCGAGTACCCGCGAAGGTTCATTAGCGATATTAAGACGTTCCGCCGAATGCCCGATTGGAGAGCTTCCAGGATTCAAACGAATTGCCCGGGAGGCGGCATAAGAACGAAGGAGAGCGAATCGCAAGATTTATTGAGACAGGCGCGAGAAATCCCCCCGAAATTACGAGCGCGGCTAGCGGACGAGCAATCTCGTCGAACAATAAAATTTTCGAGTAAGGCGGCGCGAGTCGTTCGCATTTCTCAACGCCACTTACGCGGAACACCGTGCCACCGTAAAGAGGAATGGAACTGCGTCAAGTATTTCACCATAAAAGTTTCGCCATAAAGGCGAATACGCGTACAATAATGTCATTTTAAAGGGGAAAAAAAATCAGAGAGAAGAGAGAAAAGAGCGAACCGAATAACGTGTTAATGCTCGCCGTCGCGTTTATTTTCAAGCCCTCCTTTTTTTAGGGGCATTAATCATCGTCTCCGGTAAATGTTCTTTGCGTTGTTAATGTTTCGCGTTAACTTCCACCCCTCCCCGGTAGCCAACAAACGTAACCGTGGTTCGTATCTCGGTCTCCGCGGAACATTGAAATAAAACTACCGGCCTACTCCCGCTCTCCTCATTTTTCCCCAGTCATATACGAATAACGCAAATTTCTCACCTGGCGTACACCCAGCGCGACGTTAACCAGGTCCCATTAATCTCGACGCCACCTACCCCCAAGTTTCTCGTTTAGTACGCGGTGCCCGACCCTCCGTCCCAGCCCTCCCGCCCCTCTGTCCCGCCCCTTGCCTTCCTTTCCGCCCAAGGATGAAGACCAGGGTGGTAATTAAAGCGTGAATAAATAAAAGGCAGACGCGTAAATCCCGCGACATGAAAAAGCGGCAGTAAGCGAGAGAAAGAGAAAGGGAGAGAGGCGCGGGGAAGGGAGGCTGCGAAAACAATAAACCTGCGGCGGTTTACGAGCTCCTCGAGATCTTAATCGTCCACTCCACTAGGCCGATTCCCCTAGGCAAATCGCGCGCCGGCACACCGGAGCGGAGATACGAGGAGCGTAGGAGGAGGGATCGCTCGACTCCGAAGTTACACCGTTTTTGAATAATAATAAGCCAGTCCGTTTCGCGAAATTCCGCGAGAAGCGTACAAACATTTGCTCGAACTTCGCGGTTTGCCGCGATGCCTGGATATATGTCAGTTGTGGAACTTGCGGATCATGAAGTTTCCCGCGTACGCAGGGAAGTTACTGTATGTCCCATTCCGCATAAAATGTCTGTCACGGAACTTTGTGAAGAAATGTTCAGGAACCTTCCGCGAGGATATTCGCATCGAGATCCATATCGTACGTTCACGTCCGTGTCACGGTGGGAAACTCATATCGTAACTTACGCTGATATTGAAGAATCCGGAGAGCGCTCCGAGAAGCGGACGCAACGATTGTTACCCTTTTCTTTCGCGAATAATATATTAAAATTACTTGGGATCTCCTCGGCTAAAAAGAGAGAGCCCGCTTCTCCCGGGCTCCCCTTGCGCCTGGGATACGTCCCGATTCGTCTTCGTTGAGTCCCGCTCGGATAGGGGGTGGGATCGGGAATCCGCAGGGGTAATTGATTCCTTCCGACTTGGCGGTAGATCCAATCACGATCATTGGGAAAGTTAATCGAGTGGAAGGAAGCGCGCGATTTCCTCCCCCGCGCGCGCGCATCTTCCGGAGCGTATCTGCGCCGTTTGCGTCGCGATTTATTACTCGCGTTCGCAATGACACGCGCCGCTCTTTCATACCGCGCCTCCTAAGAATTCATTATCGTGCCGCGCGATATTACGCCATTCGTTATTCCGTCAGGAACGATTCGGTTCCGGGGTACCGGGCGCGTAATACGATTCCCTGAAATAAGGGTGGGGGATTCGACGCGACGCAACAGTAGATTTCGATAGCGGCGCAATCGACATGCCCTGCGAGAGCATCGGAGAGTCAATGGCGAATTAAAGAACCCGTTAAATCGCGCGTGAAACTGGAAGGATTCGGATTGTTGTATTTTCGGCTTTAAACCGAGCGGATTTGCTCGCGACTTTCCATTTGCCCGCATATATAATTAAACATTTTGCGCGCGCGTTATGTAATTGTCGGAGCAAGGGATGATTTAATGAAGATCAATATTCCAGTTTTACGCCGTGCCATTCTATGCGCTTAATAATAATGTTTGTTTGTCGCGCGGTAAACGATCATACATCATCATATAGAATATGTTTCAATCATCGAGTACCGCGGTATGACAAAACATAGTTTATCTTATTCTGAATGTTCAATAATACACGCAATCAGTTTCACAAATTGATATAATTAATATTCTACACTCCCACTCCCATCCGAGTGATTAATTAGTGATTAAGGCAGTTAAAAACTTATGTCGCTTATCCCAGATTTGTCTAGATATTAAGTTGACGTTTTAAGACGAGATAAGCCGATGCAACAGGAAACAAAAACGTAGCGAAATATTCGCGTAGATAAATAATATAAATCTGTGTATAATATTAAATCTGTCAGATAATGCGGCTTAAAGAACCTTCATCGATATTATTCCGATAAAAATGCAAAAGCATTGCCGATAATGAAACATATTAACGATAAAATATTAAAATCCTAAATAGCTTGATTAAATTTTAGTAAACAATATTGTAACGTATGCCCGAACGTTTTTATTTTATTTAATCACAGCAAAATATATAATAATCATCGAACAGCGATGCCATATTTATTCACTGGGATGAGCGGGGCGAGGGGAGGCGGGGGCAGGCTGTAAAGTAATAAAGACGTGATTTACGGAGATATTAAAATCGCAATAAACGCTCCGGGAATTTAGAAGAAAAATGCTTTTAAGAATTTCGAGGCAGATTCCTCGTCGCACGTCGCAAACGCCGATGTCTCTAAATTGGCTACGAGGTATCCCGCTACACGCATTTAGAGGACATAAATTACAACGCAGGTTTACTGCCGGGAGGGGCGGCGGCGGGCGGAGGGGGAAGGGGGGAAGCCTAATGATTAAGGCGCACATAGTTAGCGCGCGGTGGTCGATTATCGAAACGGCATTTGTATCCGCTTTCGGGCGCGGTATAGCTGGAGACTACCGTAAGATATTGGGCGATTCACTTACTCTCATGAATATGTATCTACGTGGCAGTCTCTACTCTTCCGCTCTCGACAGTCATTATTCTTAATAACCGCCATTACGGCCGGCCATGCCGCAAGGATTTTTTAACGCGCGGGACGCGAAGTGATGGCGCAAAACGACGACGATAAAATTATACGGCAAACTCGGATTTCAAGAATGAACCCCCGCGCCGAAGCGGCCTGTCCCCGGGAAGAAAAAAAAATTGTCCCATCTTACCTAACCGTAAACGTCGCGTAACGAGCAGCAATATCGCGGCGAGGAAGGGGTGGAAAAAGAAGTAGGGGGAGAAGGACGCGTAGCGTCGCGACGACTCGTCTCCGTTTATCGCGAAACGAATTTTCAACGAGCGCGGAAGCGACCGGCGCTTTGATCAATTAATATGCGCCTGTATTATTTGCGCGACCGTAATTATATCCCGCGAATTAATTACCGTATAATTATGTAATAATACTGGAAATATATCACTTATACATTATTGCCGCGCTGTTGGGCGACGCCGAGATGAGCGGCGGCGTGTAATATCATGGAATTACAAAGATAACCGGGATGATAAATGCTTTCTGACAAAAAAGTGCGTTCTCGCGATTCTTCTTTTTTTTTTTCGCGAGGGACAATGGTAATCACCGCGTTCAACTTGCCTTCTAACCACCCCGCTTGTTATTAATCTACAAAGCGAAGCGAACGTTTATATTAAAATCCGGACATCCGAATAATTCGTGCCATTAAAAAATATCGTTCGCGGCCGAAACGCGAGTATCGCGATCGAATAAACCGCTAACGTTTCGCGGTATCGCCCGGCGAGCATCGTTCCTCGCGTTTTAGTGCCGAGGTCGGTCCCGGCCAACCCGGCGCGGCGTCGCGGCACGATATTTACGGCCCCGCTTATACCGCTTATACCGCTTATACCTTACACTGAGTTGCAATTATTGACGCGGTCAGTAAAAACAGTCCCACCTAACGAGGCTACCGGGCTAGAATAGTCGTTCGCCGCAGCCCGCCGCACAGTTGGCGCGAACAATTCCAGGGGCACAAAGCACGGTATAGTTGTACACGCGTGCGGCGCAGATAAGAAATTCGCGAAGAACCACCCCCGTACGCGCTCGACCTGTTAACGGGGTTAATTACCAATCGTCCCTCTCATCGCCCGCTCTCTCGCCGGCAATACCGGGGATGGGGTATTCTCGTCGTCGTTTCCGACGTGTCTTATTTCACGAGGCTGCGCGTTCTCGTTTCACAACACCCGACGACATCGATGTAATAATTCATTCAGTATTATAATAATCTACAGTATATTTTACACTTTATACAAAATCTCCCTCCCCCCTCTCTCTCTCTCTCTCTCCCTCTCTCTTTCGTGCGCGCGCGCGCGCGAATGCCTGATAATTTCCGCGTTAATGTATTCAGAATACCCGGCCTGTTATTATGAGGGAATGAATAATGCACCCAATCTGTTATACCGTAGAATCTTAAGGTTCCCTAACATCATAACAGCTCGTTATTGCAAGCGGTAACGTAAAAACACGTGCGAGTAGACAAAACCCCAACACCGTCCGTCGCAATTAAAAGCGTCGGACGTTTTATGGCTTTATGCTCAAAGATTTATCGTTTTAATTTACAAATGTTTACCATTCGGGAACACGCGGCCAGCGGAATTGCATGTTGTCCGAAAATACTCTTAGCTCTCAAGTGGAACTTCTAAGATAATTTAATTAAGAATACGTGAGTCCGAAAACTTTTGGCGTATTGCTCGATGCTTGAAACTATTTTAACGTAAAAAGAGATAGTCTCAGTATTTAAATTCTTTACAGATGTAACTTATATACTTCATAAGGAATTTGTATATCTTGTTGATTATATCTATAAACACGCATCGCTAACAATTCAGAAAATTATACATTGTTAAAAGTAACCAAGTTGCTCAATTTTAGCACAATAAAATTCTTTTTATCTCAAAATAGAGGTAATTTTGAACTCGAAACAGTTTTGAATAACACTCGCACTCTGCAAATCTTTTTATTTCGCTATTGAAAACCCACTGTTTCTCGAACAAAAGCTGTATGATCGAGGTATGTACTCCGCAGTCAGTACCGTTTTTGTCCGAAAAATGACGGTTCTTCGTTGAAAACTAACTGGGAGAAACTAACCGAAAAAAAAACTGCTATACAAAGCTGCTTTGTTTCCAAAACCACCCTCGCTCCCTTTTCTCCTGAATTCATGTATCTGGCTCAATTTCGAAAATTTCATGGTTGAGAGTAATGGTTGAGATTGTAAAAACAATTCCCGACGATCGTTGAGTCGCCGGGAAATGACGTCTCGGCGTAAGGAAAGAATTAAAAACTCACGGTTCTCCATCGCATCGCGAAAATTACGAGTGCCACACGCGCATCGCATTTGAAATACTCACTCATAAGTGCCCGAGCGAGTTGTATGCGAGCTCAATTACTGCTTCTCGTTGCCGATGAGGGTAGAATGAAAATGAAAGGCGACCATTTCGCGCTTTCAAACTAACTAACTCGAGAGGCAGCGAGCTCGCATAAACGGGCGGCGAAAATAAGCATCAGCGAGAACCATCAAAAATAGTACGCCAGTGGTGAATTTTTCATTTCGGGTTTATGTCACATTTAATTATGTCCCGGATTAATGCACGGCATTTTTGTCTCCCTTTTTCTCTCTCTCTCTCTCTATCTCTCTTTCCTCTCCTCTTGTCCCTCACCTCTTTCCCTTTCTCTCGCTCTCGGCGTTTCAGACCCGGTAGTTGTCTTTTCGTTGACGGTTTATTTCGAAACGGTATTATACGCGGTATATGCCGTTTAGATTGCGACCGGAGAGAGACTTTTCTATTTCGAAATACCATACCCACACACGCCGCTCTCCCTTTTTGTCTCATCCAATTTTTCCATTTTGTAAAAAATATTATTTAATGTTTACTGATTCAATATTTTCTGGCAAAAACAACAAATAACATGTTTCTCGTAACATGAAAACGGAAAGAAGGAAATATTATTATGCGCAAATATATACGGACTATTTATTTTCATCTTTTACTCGCGGAATAACGATCGGTTTATCTCGTTCAGGAATACTGAACTAATTTCTTCGGTCTTTATTTTTCATTTGGCCATTACGCTTATCTCTTTTTTTTCCGTTATTTTTTTCTTACGATTTACCGGTCTACAATCATCCAGCCGAAGAATTGTCGCCCCCGTAATAAAATTTGCCTGCCGTCGACGTGGATTATTACCGGCGCGATTCAGACGGACCGTCCAGGCATGCCATGTGCCAACGGCTAATCGCAATTATTCGGGGAGACGTCGAAGCGTCGCAGCGGACTCGCCCAGAATTATTCTTGAGAACAAGCAGCCGTCGGACGAAACGTCGGGAAAGGGGGTGCGTCGCGATGCGAGCCCACTCTTTCCACTGCCGCTCGTTCACCATTTTCTTCTCGGTTATTCACCGTGCGAAAGTAACGAGCCGCGGCTCTTTAGAGCTCGCATCGTCACGATGACGGGGCTCGCTCGTGCGCCGCCTTCTGAAAAGTCCCCCAGCGGCAAACGACGACGGATATAGCTCGCTGGTCGCGTTTCTCTCGTTCCTCAGGACGTGGGGTACGCGGGGTACGCGGGGGGTGCATACGCGGGATGTGTTAGATGTGTACGCGCGTTTTACACGTTCCGCGACCTCGTCGGATTACTCGCAGGGATTACTACGTCGCGCAGCCGGGATTCACTCTTCGCCGAACCCCCTAGACCCGCACCTGCCCCGGTAATATCGAATGTTTCTGCGCCCATCCCTCCGAGCCTCCCCGAGGCGGCATTGATCCGACTGCGAGGCGGCCCTTAAAGACGTAATTGTACCGCGACGACCAAGTTGTAATTGAGGCAATGGACGGAATAAGGGCGCGCCATTAGTTATTACGGCGCGTTGTCGCACAGCCATTTGGCTCGCGGAGCCGCGGTGGGTTTCCAGGTGCGCGGCGAAATCGTTTTTGGCCCGCGCGATCGAGGGATCTACCGGAGTAATTAGACGCGCGAGGGGGATTAAAATAACACCCTCCCCCACCGTACCCTCGCGGTAATAACGTCCTCGTTATCGTTATAGGGATTCTAAGGGAACGGCGCGCCATAGCTACACAATTCTCCCAAATTATATCTGTTAGATATTAATCGCGCAAAATTTCGAACGAGGTCATTGCGCGAGCTGTTAAAAAAGTCGATCGAAACTTCGCGCAGCAGTCTGGCTTAAATGGCGCGGGCGGTTAATACGTTTCAGAAACGTGAGGGCGCATAGCTGCTCACCAAGTACATTCGCTAATTGTATGCCGCCAAACTGAGACGCAGCTGAAATTCTGAAGATGCAATTGCCGCGCAGCGAAATTCCTAATTAAGCCAATAGTACAAATAAGGCCACGACGCAACGTCAATGATAAATTTTCGTAGTAATTAAAAGATGACTTGCTGACAAAATGTTGAGCTTCCAACTGTCCGTTAAATTAATTGTAATCACAACTATTCCTAGCAGCTTACTTAAAGTTCTCATATGTTTCCCGAGATACAAGATGTCACTTTAATCCTGTAACAAGATAATAATCGCGCAGCATCAGTTTTCGATCGCGACAGTCGTAAAGCTTAAGGTAAGGGCGACAGCCGCGAACCCTGAAAATCAGCCGGAATCGTAATCGGCCGTTTACATCGTAATTAACTTTATCGTCGAAATTTTCGAACGAGAAACGCGTTCGAGATGCTATTGGAAGTTCGGGATTGCTAGTTAACTCGCCGTTCGCTGCGGCCGTAGCGCGTAACTTTGCAGAAACGATGACGAACTTGGTGAAACAAACATCGGACGGCTAATAACTTCCTGAAGCGCGCAAGATGCGCGTTCAGAAAATTCGCGAACTTCAGGACCGCCGCCGCCTCGCGTCCCGGCCGTATCGCGAATCGCTCGAATTACTCCAACTATTCGCCGGGGAGCCCCACTTGGGATTATGTACCGGCCATATCATTCGGCGACTTAAGTCGGCTGACGCAAAACAGCCAACTACAAGTAACGATCCACTCCAAAGTAAGCAATTAAGGCCGCGCGCGCTGACTCACCGCCGTAGTTTAATGCAAATTTCACGGGCGAAAAGAAGCCCGGATGCGCAAGTACTCGGCCGTGGAATTCTTCACGGTCCGTACTCTTTTTCGTCAAAGACGGTCGCGGCTGATTCGATTTTAGTTGGATAACTCGCCGGCCGCCATCACCGTGAAATTTAATAACGATACTCGATAGCGACTCGTAAACTCTCCTCGCAGTAAATTGTTCGCCGTGATGTATGAATATAGATAGCACAAAGGGAATCGTGTAAGTACTTGGTAAAAAGGATCAACGTAAATGACCGTGTACCGAAGAGATACGCACTTCATATATAAATTGATCGCGAGCAAATCGGCTTTTGTCGATGATCCTCCATTACGTCCTGCCGTCCTCGTCTAGAGCACTAAATATGTAGGTATTCTCATCCGCCATTTTGTTGCTTGGTCGGTTGAAAGATAGTACGTAAACGACGTCTGTAAACACACGTGCATTGCTCGGGAATAATGAAAAAATATCCACAATATCCACAATCATTAAAATACGAATATATATCTACGAATTACTTACCATAAAATGCGTGTTTATACAAAAAACACGTTGACAAACAAATTTTTCAAAATTCTCTTTAAATTTCTTTCTTATATTAGTTTATTTATTGTTTTCAGCCGCGAACCGTGGAGTTTACATGGCAAAGCCATTCAAATAAAGCATTCGCCATTTTGGTGCTTTATTCGAATGGCTTTCCCATGTAAATATCAATGAAAGACGAAGCCCAGTTTTTCATACACGAGTACTCCTTCTACTCAATGTATGAAGAGCGCGGTTTGAGAAAAATCTCTGTGATCAAGTGGATTCGAACCTGGGAACCCAAGGTTACGAATCTGGCGCTCTACCACTAGACCACGCCGCCGCTGCTCCGAAAATGGCACCATTAGTTACACTTAAATGATGAAAACAATTAAACGTATTTAACTTGAATTTCAATCGTTAAAAATAAACGATTGTCGTTTCAGGATAAACCTGACCATTAGAAAAAAAACCGATACGGAAGTCACGAGTATAATAGACACTTGATGAGAGCATCAATTTGGCATATATACTATCTCGAGCAAAATGTCAAATTTTTAGGTCGTGAGATCGAAACGTCGATTAAACGCTACTTAGTTTGCTCGAGGATAATGAACGGGTATTCGTTTAACGGCCGTATATAATAATCCCAGGTCGACGCGGTTAATTGTCAACGATCGCTTCTTTCGTCGTTACTTCGTTGGATGAGTTCGTGGAGTGGCGCAATTTGGGCAAATCCGCACATCAGCTCGCCTAATGGTAGACAAAATTAATTATACGCAACGTATTAATCACCGATCGCATTACTTTGAATTCGAGGTAGCGCTTGGTACAATCCTTTGGGGAACGCCAGGAGACTAATTATGATGGAGTGACTCGCATCTCTCTGCCTGACGTCTTCTATGTCTGGCATCTTCCGCAGGTTCCCTCCCTCCCTCCAGCGAGCCGGGATAGAATTTTGCGCGCCGTGTAACTGCGGTTACACCGCAAGCAGCCGCGGATTTCGCGTGATAGACACGGCGGCGTTGTACCCGCAAAAACACGCAAGACAAACGATCCGATCGTCTGCGCTCGCAGGCAACGCGTAACCGTTTCCTTCAAATTTTAGACGCGTTTTTCAATTTGCGAAATTCTTCGCCCGCCCGCGAGCTTTAATTAAAATCATGAAGATTAATCGTGCAGCGCGCCAAGCGGCAAATCGCCATATGTTTGCGTTTCCGGCGGACATTTACGATTGCGTGATGCTAACTTTCTCATTTCTTATTTCGCCGTAGATAATTAACGCAAATGCCTCAACGTACGATCCGTCATGTTTTACCGCTTGTCACATCTTTCTATACAGGTTTTTCCGATTTATCTTAAAAATATATCATATGCCACGTGTGTGTTACAAAAAATTATCAATATCTTGTGTCCTATGTTATATTCCATATTATACGTTTAAATACTTTCCATGTCAATGGAAATTGTACCCAGACATCTAATTTCGTAATTTGAAGGCCCTAAATTAAAGACGCAGCCAAAATATTAGTAAAATTAAAAAATAATACAAGAATAACCAATCACGGCAGATGAATGAGGTATAAAAACTAGGTATGTTACTAACTAGATAAAAATAAAAAACAATGAAAAAAATTGCCGGGAAAGCCACTTTTGTGGCTCTGAACAAATCTCGAAATTCTGCGCAATGCGTGTATGTTATTTATATAGATAAATTTTTGGGAAAAAAGAACACTATTTTAATGAAAAAATGCCGGCAGCGTAAAGGTTAAAGTATTAAAAATAAGGGATTTATTATCGCGTCTAAACTGCAAGACAGCCAATCAGAACGACGGTATAAATACGACGTTTGAGCGCCCGTGGGCAGACGAGTTAGACTTGCTAGCGTAAAGGGTTAATTTAATGGAGGCAAAGAACGCCTGAACGCCTGTGGCTAACCCAACTGGACCTACCCAGTACTAGAGTTAACCCTTTGCTATCCAACTGGGAGAATTACAGCGGAAACGGATGCGGGCTTTCTATTTAGACATCTAACGCTCCTCTCAATATCTTATCCTATATTATGCGTTTAAACACGATTCATGCTGGTGGAAATTGTACTGGATACACATGTCCATTTGTTAACGTTAAAAATCTTAAATTAAAAACGATATAGTAAAACAAAAAAACAATACAAAGATGATCAGCCACGACACTTTCAGACGAATGAAATATAAAAACTATATAGATGCGCGCGCGAGATAGAAATACATTTTATATTCAAGCGCTTAATTTTGAAATAAACCAAAATCCTATAAATCGATATTAAGATATTTGATCGTAATAAAGCAAATTTGAAAATAAAAATAGGAAAACATGACGCAAAATTCAATTCACATATTATTATAACTCATATGATTATTGATAACTTATATTAAACCCTCCCTTAATCCGATTACCGCTAATCATGATTGACACTAATAAAGTCTCGAAATCACCTCGCAAAAGAGTCACGAGGGTAGCTTCTATAATTTTCAAATTCTGTAAGTTTCTTAATTAGCGACATATCTCGCGATCGTTTCGCGTTAACGGATTATCACGCTGCGGGATGGATCCCGATCTCCGCGAGAGGAGCTCGTAGTCCGTATAATCGCGGGAAATGGGCGCGCAAACACGCGAAAGTACGGCAAAGAGGTGCGTAACGCGATGCGACACGACGGCACGCACAAAACGGAGATTAATATCGCCGTAATTCGTTGGGCAAATATTTATTTCCTGCTTAATTAATCGTTAGCCTTTAATGGCCATGCCATATTTCCCGGCTTGTTTGGCCGTCCTGGCCGCGCCGCGGCCATTCTATTATAAATTATAACGGCCCACTATTAGACGGCCGGTGGCGCTTTTATCGTCGAACGCCATGAATTATCAATGTTGACCTTTGCTCGTCGGAAGCGCCGCTTTTCTGGGGGGGAAAAAAAAAAGGATCGCGCCGCAATTAACATCCGCGCCGAAATGGTGCCAAAGCGCCGATGGCACTATTCCGCCGGGATATTTCCCGGCGCGGTAACATTTTCAATTCGCTTTTAGTATCGCCCATTATTATCGTCCGACACGCGCGTATTTTACGTTGCGCGCGCGTCCCGACTGGAAACTGGAACCCCGCACGTTCTAATAATCGCCCCCCGCGATAATGCGCTCTCATTACTAGCACGACACTAGCGCACGTGCTGTTTCTGCGGAGGGAGACATTCGCGCTCATGAAAACGTCACTCGCGACAGCGAGAAGACCCTTACCGGCCGGCCCTTACGGCGAACGCGAAGCACCGACCGTCCGCAAAACGCTCGAGGGTTCACGCGCGATGAGGCATCGAGCGATACGAAGAAATCTCCATTCATCCCCCGCCCCTCCCCCTGTGCCAACCCCCCCGTCGCGCCGACACGACGCGAACGAGGTCGAGAGAATATCGCGGTCGGTGTGCGAGTCTCCCGCGGTCGGACCCCCTGCGCGTCCCCCCGCCGTTTCTCCTCCGCGCGGCACCTCCGTTCCACCGCGGCTGACTATACCGGTGGTTGCCCGGCCATAGTCACGCTAGCACTACTAATTGCATGTCCGACCAAAGTATATCACTACCACCGCCACCCATCGTGCCCGCCCAGCGCACTGAATCCGCTCGTTTCGCGTTGCACGTACTGTTCAGTATTCCTCTCCCTCGGGCGGCGTTCACCCTTTCCCTCCGCCACCTATCACTCCTCGCGGCTCGTCTCCACCCTCCCTTCTCGCTCCCTCTCTCTCTCTCTTTCCCTTCCTGTACATTCTCCGCACCGCTCTTCATCACCACCCGGACACACACTCGCGTACGTTTTAGAGCCGCGGTATTACCAGGCGTGGAAGTTGCGTCCCGCTTTATTCGAGTTATTCGCGACTGTTTTGATTAGGTTCATCGCGGCGGCCTGGCCGCGACAGGCGGCTTGGATCCAGTTCCATCCTCAACTTTCGCCCCGCGCCTTCTCCGCGACCCGCGAGATAAACCGACGTCCTCGGGAGGGACGCGCATTTACATCGCGGACGATCATTCCCGGACTGATTAGTATCGTAATAACTCGCGTGATACGGTTCTCCGACTGCGGCGGTCATCTAAATTCGCGTCACTTTTATCTCCCGCCGCGTGCAAACTACGTATCGGAGCAACATTTATTCGGAGTTTATACATTTGAAAATTTACCATTTGATTTCGAAAGAGTTTGTCAAAAATCATTCATCATTTACTCCAATTGCCACTCGTACCATTTTGATGAATTGCTGCATTTTATTCATAATATTTTTTTTTCAAAATTAGAAAAAAAAACTTTTTACGTCTCTTTAATTTAGCTGGAGTATTATTTTCAATATTTTTAATTTTTTAAATTTTCGGTTGTTTAAATAAAGACATTATATAAATAATATCTTTATTTATACAACCGAAAATAAAAAAAATAATCTCCCGTGTTTAAAGTTTTTTCAATAAAACGGCCCCTATCAATATTACTGGTGCAATATATTGCCCTAATGTATAATATTAACATAGATATTACAGTATATTGACATCAATATAGAAATTAAACGAACAATATTACTGCAAAATATGGGAATATTGTGTAATAATGTTAATCGCGTAAGGTGCAATTAATTCACCATAATCCTAAAAACAAACGGCGATTTAAGTATTCTTTCTTCGAAAATGGCAGAGTTTTCAAAATTGAATTTCCTACTTGCGATATTCTCTCTCTCTCTCTCTCTCTCTCTCCCCCCCTTCCCCCCTCTCTCTCTCTAAAAATCGCAATCATATATTCATCTTTTTATCCCTCCCTATCAATATAGTTATCAATAAAATCCCTATTAAATCTATCGCGGCATCGGTCACACCGTCGCGAGTTTGGCGCCATGTGGTAGTTAATAATTCAGCTGCCCCGCTTTCATCGCCCCTCTCGTTACTCGTTACACGATTTCTATTTATCTCCTCTGTCCCCTCTTCACATGTCCCATTAATATTGTAATAATCCTTGGTCACGTAACATCTGCCTTTGCCTGACGCGTCGCGTATCCGTTTCAGCCACGCCAATCTGCCGCGTGCAAACACCCGTCTTTGTTATCTGCCGAAAGTATCCTCTCTACCGCGTTTATTTTCCAACCGGTGAAGTGTGTCCGCGTTGAATTACGTGGGAGGTACGATTACCTTTGAACGGTTAACGCGTGCTATATCCCATCTTCAGGTCCACTTTGTCCGAGCGCTTCGAGAGCTTTTACGAAAGGGTGGCTGACTGTGTTGCCGTTAATCCGGCGATGACGCACGTTTCGCTCCGTCGCGCTTCTCGCGAATGTGCCCGTTATAGCCGGATTTACGATGCGCATGACAAATTCGAGCAACGAAACGGAATAATTCCTTATTGCCGACGTGCGAGTTTCGGCCGCGCCGCGCCGCGGCCTCTCCTACTGCTTGTACGGCGCTTCGTGCAAATCGCGCTATCGTGTAAATCGTGACTCGAGAACACCAATTTCAGCCCACCCACTCTCGCAGTTCGATGCGATAGAATAATGAAATATATACCAGACGCGTGTAAAGCAGGGGTAGCGTGCAAGTCCGCGCGATCCGCTCGATGAATTAAATATCTCAAAGCGGGGGAAGATTAAGAAGCGCAGATGCGCGCAACCGGGAGATTAAAAGACGCAATAAATATTTGTCGGACTAATCCGTAACGTACTTCTTTAACCCGATTGCATACCGCGCTAAGTTATGGCATAATGAACGTGCTTAATCCTACCCGGCCACAATTCATTACAGCTTCCCATCGACGCGCCTTGTTCTTCGTTATCTGTGAAATTAGCTCTTCTCTCCCTCTCCCTCTCTCTCTCTCTCTCTCTCTCTCCCTTTCTCTCCTTCAGTTTACACACGCGCGTATTTCACGACAAGCGTGCAAGCCGTTGTCGAATTCCATGAAAGCCACGATTTAGCTTTGAACGACCAGCGTCGAGCAAACTCGCGTTCCTCAGCCCTTGTGCATTTCCTGTCCTCCCCGTAGAGCGATTAACCCGATGAGGAGCACGGCGCGGCGCCGCGTTTTCCGCCCACGTTCGGTGTTAACCGTGCAGAAATTTCTCGCGCACGAACCTTCCCCCGCCTTTCGCATTAGCGCGAACGCATAATTTATCTGCGCCCTATCTCTCTCCTCTGTCTTTCTCTCTCTTTCTCCGACCACTTCAATTATACTCTTAACTGTACGGCGCTGTTAATGCGAACGTTCATTATTAACGGCGAATCTCGCCGCGCGCCATTCTTCGTTACGATATCCGTTTCCGCGGAAGCTTTGTCCTTTGTTGTTCGTGAAACTACTCCATACCTCGGGCGTCAGTTCTCGTTTTCACAGCGCGACCGACACCGGTTCGAATTTCACGAAAACCACCGCGATTTACCTTTGTAAACACATCCGTCTCCCTCTCTCCCTTTGCTTGCATATCGGTCAATCCGCCCGATATCCATACGCTTTTAATGACGACAATTTCCACATTGCGATTTGCAAATATGATTATACCATTATTTTATTAGTTTCGCGACTAGCAAGATCATTGTATTATCGTTAATTAAAAAGAGCATTATCGTTAATTAAGGAATATGTGATGCGATAAAGATTCGATATATCAGAAGATAATTTAAAAAATTAAATTCAAAATATTTCATATCAAAAGATATAATTTTAAGATATACAGGGTGTTTCAGGACCTATAGGACAAACTTTAGGAGATGATACGTCTCACCAAGAGAATCAATTTTTGTTAAGGGACTCGTATCCTTCGATGCATCCTTAAAGATCTATGCGTCCTTGATCAGACCGCTTATGAGGTAGACAACTGGTTGCATGGAAGCATTCTACGTGGCGTTTGATAATAGTAATCCGTGTAAAACAATTAAAGCAAAAACAAAATCAAAGAACGTGTAGATTACTATTGTCAGATGTCACATGGAATGCTGCCGCGCGACCGGTTGCCTACCTCATAGGCGGTCTGGTCAAGGACACGTAGCTCTTTAACACTAAAACTACCACCGCCGCCGCCGGTCACATGACCGTTTTTAAACTTTTGATTAAAAATTCTGCATTCAATATTATCGCTTTTCCCAATTGACTTCAAGACTTTTCCTTAATATACATATAATCAATTTTTCAATATCTGTCTCTCTTCTTCTTTCGTTTCTTCTGATAAACATATTGCCTGCATTCAATTGAAAAAAATAAAACTTTTATTTTTAAAAACCGGTCATTCGACCGGTTCGGTAGAAATAGATGTATATAAATTATCGGTAGCTTTAGTGTTAAGGACACGTCGGAGGACACGAGTTCCTTAACAAAAATTGATTCTCTTGGTGAGATCTATCAACCCCTGAAGTTTGTCTCATGGGTCCTGAAATACCCTGTATATGAAGGCGTTGTATAACATATTTAAGGTAGAAATTTATATACAATGTATACTTGCATATTCTTATCTTCAGAAAAGAAGACATTTAATTTCCATGGGTTACGACCATTTTAGAATCTTTTAATATTAAAAATACGTAACTTACATATTTCTATAATTCTCCTCCACATTCAATTTCAGCGTTATTTCATAAAGAGATAACTCGCAAGTTTGACAATTCGTAGTGTATTTTAACCTACTTTGATGATCCACGGTACACGTAATCTTTTTACGGTAATTTTTCTACTGTCAACAACGAAATTGCCCTCCCTTTGTTCCTTATTTTCCTCCACGTGCCCATTTTCTTGAGGAAAGCTATGCAAATTCCGTGAAAGCCACGACTTACCTCTATAAACAACTCAAAGGACGATCCTTTATTTTTCGTCGCTTTGCTTCTGTACTCATTCTTCTTCGTTACACTTTCAAACAGATTCTTCGATTAACATTCGAACTACGCATCCAGATACGCGACTTTAATGGAACGTTAAACTAAAGAGGTCAAACGTCATCCATTTAAGATGTAATCTTTCGCATTTCATCGTTCATTAGCCCGTGCATAAACTTTGTCTATCTCATTTAATCATTTGTACTATTACAACTTTATGTTATATAATTACATATGTTCTTAAAAAAAAACCGTTTAGCTAGAAATATTAATAATTAAATGTCACATACACATATACATATGTATATAAATAATTAGCAATGAAAGAAAAATCCTTCTTTCTACTGTGTTATATTTATAATAAATGCCATCGACCCGACGTCAGCAATATCACAAAACATTTCTAGCTTTTCTTTTTTAAAATGCATGTGCTCAACTACAAAGATGTCAGAGAAAAAGAAAAACAGAGAGAAAAGATGAGACGATAAATACAGATTTAGTACATTCTTAAAATATGAAAAATCGATCGCATTTAATTAACTTTTCCAGCCGCGTATAACCCATATCGCTTATGCCTCACGTTTCGGCGAGACAGTATAGTATTTCTCGGCGATGAATTTCCTACATCGCGAAAATGGACGCGGTAATCTTGCCTCAGCCATCTCCTGGTTCTCCAGAAGGAGCCCTCTCATCTCGACAGTGAGAGCACGTTTAACAAATTCCAATACGAGCCGCGATTCACCTTTGTATGCATCCAAGAAGTGCGCGATCCTCTCTCTCTCTCTCTCTCCCTCTCTCCCTTTGTCTTTATCTCTCTTTCTCTCTCTCTATCCGCCTCCATCTCTTCATCCATCTTTCTCTCTTCCGCCCCATTGTGCCGGGCGTTCTCTTGCCTGACGCGTATCGCGATTAATCCGCCGTTCGAGCGCAAACGCTTGGCCATGCCACCGGAAAAGAGCTGTGCGCTCCAACTTCCGGTTCTCGCCTGGCGGGATAGCCACGAGAAAACGCGAGATAGCCCGAGTGATACCGGCGATAGCGGCCGCGATCCACCGTTCTTTGTATGTACTTGTGTGTAACCCGGCGCGGATAACGTCGCCGTTTTATTTCTTTGTTACGTTTAATTAATCCTTTGACGATGATCTCGTCGCGCCGACATTCGCGCCGGCTGCTCGATCTGATCGAGGCATTCGCGTTTCCGACAGAAATTCCTGCGAAATCTGGAGCATGATAGCAATGTGCTTTGGCGCGACATGCGGGTTTATTATAGACTACTATTATCAGAACTTCTTATATTGACTTCCCTCAAATATCATCCAATTCGAATTTACGGAATAACGAATTTGTCGATAACTTCTACAAAAAAAAGAACTATTATAAATGTTTCAACGAGCTCGATGGTAAATTAATCACATTAGAGATTTCTTTTAAGACTCTAGAATGGTATAAAAAACATTTAATTTTTGTCTTATCAATCGGCTTTACAATTCAAATTAACAGAATCAACAACGTTATTTTTTTAATTAACACGATTTAACTTTCTTCAAAAAATAAATATATCAAAAATATAAAATAATAAATAATAAATATAAAAATAAATGTCAAAAAATAATATCACTAATAAATAATTCTGAGTTAACGTTTCATTCGTGCATACAATTTTTAGAATTTTCCTTCCTCGGACGTATGTGACACAATTGTCTTGTAAATCGATAACCTGAATATCTACGAATATTTTTTTTCATAAGATTGTAGCACGTCACGCTTTATCCTCCCTTCTGCGCCAGTTATTTGCGTCGCGAATGGGCCCGGTCTCGTATATGTGTTACGTAGTAAACTCCATCTATCTGTATATCTGTCTGTAATGACCGACATTACGAGCTCGCAGTCGCCTCGCACGTACGAAACGCGAGGTAATGACTGTTCCCCTTTCGTCGTCCTCGTCGCCGTCGTCGTCGTCACCGTCGGTTCAGCCCGCCCCGCATCGATTCCGCTCGCGAATCCGTGACGGAGAAGCCGAGTGCCCCGAGCTCGCACTCACGGGGCACTCCGCGCTCCTCGCGTGAGCGAGCGTGCTCGGTCACCGTGCCGAGTCGGCCCGGTAAGTGCCCATTCGTGTGCACGCGTACATCCCACGTGTATCCGCGGTGTACTCGCGCGAACCGGCGACGAACACGCGCGCGAGTTCTGCGAGTGGGCGCTCGAGCGCCGCTTTATTAATGGCCCGCAAAGCGCCGAGTTACACCAATTTCTCCCACGAACTCTGTTATTTCGAGCACGAGCGCGGAGTGGACGTCTCCCCGGCGGCTCGGCTCGGCTCGGCTCGGCGCGGAAATGTCCGCTGCTAAATGAGAAAAAAAAAGCGGCGGCCCGCAAATTACACGGCCGCGATTACCGGTCGATAATTACGCGCGACCGTACTCTCGTCGGCCGACTCGCTAATGCCGGCGCGGCGTTTGTAACGCGATTGATTGGAACGCGACTGGTCGAAACAGCTGGGCGTTCCTTTTAATCGCATCTAATTAACACTGCTGTTCGACCGCTGTTCTATCGCCGGCGAGAGCGAAAAACCGAGCGTTCCAGAATTTAAGAGAATCGATCATTTCGAAGATACACGACGGTACTTATGCCTTGCATAAGCTGCATACCCTGCATAAATTATAATATTTTTCCTAATCGAATGGAATTGCATTTCCCTATATATTCCCTTTCCTAAAGGAGAACTATAATCAATAATCATGTCGCGCGGGTTGTACATGCAATTACATTACGTAAGTTACTACTACGTGTCCGCGGAGGATTGATTCGCAACGCGGATTGAACCTAAATGCCTCCCATGAATAAGTACATACGTAATTCGCATCGCGCTGGCAGACATTGTTCCTTCGGCAACTACCACGTCGCGTTGCGCCGGGATGTAATATGATATCCGTGTACCTTAATGCCGCTGGTTAACAAATTCGACGTCCCGGATATAGCCGAAGCAATCGTTAACGCGGCGAGATGTACATCCGCGAGAACTCTGTAACTCCTGTCCGCGTTATCACCGATATACGAGCAACTTAGACATTACCGGCGTAATAAACTTCGACTACATCCAGCTGACGCTGGATAAGGAACTACATCTGGACAAGTTATACAGGGGCCGTGGATACCGGCGAGATGTAGGAGCTACGTACTACGGACAGTGAAACTATTGGCAACAGCCGATGATTAACTACCGGTGCTACCTTAGCTACTAGTAGCGTTCCTCGAATGGGATTTCCTGTTGGCGGTACGAAATCTCGATGCAACTTGCACTACGGCGATTGGACGACGATTGGATGACGGCGTCGTCGACGACTGCGACGATGACGACGGTGCCCAGGATCCTACGAAGATGCCGTTGCAGCACCGTAGGGAACTGCCGAAGTGAGCGGCTCAGTCTTTGATCGCCCGTGCGAACTAAACGTCGAATAGTTTCGAATGGATCCACGTCACACCAGAAGTGACCTCCTGCACTTCGCAGAAGGAACCCATGGGGCAACGTGATCGCCCACTTCGCTTGGTCTCTCTCTCTCTCTCTCTGTCTCTATCACTCTCTCCCTCTCTCTCCCTCTGCGAAGTGTCAACAGCCAACGAATTTCTCATACGAATACCGCTGGGAATATGGCGATCGATAGCGCCCACTGCGAGACAAATATTAGACTTCGATATTACGGGATTAATCGACGAATATGATACTAATCGGTCGTGCAGAATCGGCGATTTTGTTTGGCTACCACTGCCCGTGCGCAGTATCTCGGGCGACACTGGGCGATAACCCTCCATTCTCGCTATACCCAGCGCCTCGCCAAACATCATCACGCTAATTAAAATTATAAAAAAACAGGAATAATTTTTCCGCACAAATTACAGAAAATATTATTGCATTTTTCATATTTTTCATTTACAGCGAGTTGCATTTGTGATGCGGAATGGAAAATTAACGAAATAAAACGAAATGAAGTTCTATTTTCGGGGTAATATTCACGGATGTTTATAGACATTGCGGTAAATGTGGCGCGCAGCGACATTTTTCAGTGCTAATACGAACATAATTACTATTCTTTACACAATGTTGTATCTATCTTTTTATCACGGCAAAATACCATTACACCAAAATGTATCGCAATTATTCCGAGTAACTCAGCGACAATCCAGTCTTACGAATTAAATGATCCGTATAGATACGGGATACACGTTTAACGTCTTATTTACGGGATGGTGGGTTTTAGGTGATGCGAGTGTTAATCAGAAGTCCGCGATACGCTTTGCTCGTCAGTCCGTTGGCCGCCCCCGTACAGAGCCATTTCAAATTTAATTTATGTCAATTTACAATCTCATTCTGACGATTCAACAAAACGCGGAGTTTCGAGGGTGCGTACACGCGCATAGGCAGCAAGTGGATGAATGAGCGGCCAGGGGTTGGGGATGGAGAGAGTGGATTTATTGCCAGCTTACTGAGCCGTGAATACAGGCGGACGAGCATAGAAAACCGCAGGAAGCTCTGTCATTGACCGTCGGTTATTTCTCCCTTTCTCTTTTTCTCTCTCTCTCTCTCGTTATCTCTCTCTTCCTCGTTTACTCCCTCGTTCGTACCCTCTTAGCTCTCCTCGGTCACCGACTCTCTCTCTTTCTCTCCTCTCCCTCTCTAAATAGCGATTTCTGTCTCTCTCTCTCTCTCTCCCTCTCTCCTTCCTCCTTTCCTTCCGCCCTTCTCTCTCTCTCCCTCTCTCTTTCCCTCTTTTGTATCGCCACGCGTAGTGCGCGTCCACCATGTATATTACTGTTCGTTCTCTATCTCCTGGGCGTCGGTTTCGAAACATTATCAACTCGCGGACAAAGCCGTATGATAGCTCGGCATCTCTAGCCGCGGGGAATTTAATTCGGTCGTCCTCACCCGCTATTTCGTCCGCGGCGAAATGGTTTATCCGTCCGATCTCTGTATCGCACGCGAAATGTATTTCACGTGAACGCGCGCGGTCGCGCGCGAAAATCCGGGGTGTGTTGCGAAGCCTCGAAATGTTTCTGACATCGCCCGCCCGGCGACGATAATTTCGTGTCAGAATCGCAGGAATATCGGAATCGCTTAGACACGACGAGCAAGAATCTGCGAACGTAACGTTGAATCACCTCGGATACACGGGGGGAGCGAGAATATAACGATGAGAATATATCTTATTATTTTATTTTTTTGTGTTACATTCCTTCGATTGCGTAATAGCCCTAAAAATGTAGATTTTTCGCACGTGTGCATACCTCACCGCTTGTTATATAATCCGGTTTTTCGTCCTAATTTATGAAGTTTCATAAAATCAAAATTTTATTTCATTACTTTTGCAATTGTACGTGTTTCTGTAAATATTTCCTTCTTTCGCGTGCACGGAAAGAATGTTTTGCTGAAATATCTAAAAACTTGGTCAAATACAAATCTGAAAATAATTTTGTTAGACCATCAAAAGTAACTAAGTAGGACACTCAAGCATGATGATAATGCTGCAAAACATTTTAATATTCTAGCAATTGTTTTGCGCGTCCTATTTATAGTTACTTTTGATGGTCTAACAAAATTATTTTCAGATCTGTGTGTGGCCAAATTTTCAGCAAAACATTCTTTCCGTGTAGATTTGTGTAAATAAATAATTAATGAATGCATCTCCATCGCCGTTGTCACCTTTGTTTAAATTTACCACGGCTCTATATCGTTGATAATGAAAACAGATGTTGGAAATAAGAAAGAGACGAACTTGGAGGTATAAAATCATCACAAAGCCGCGTCCATCCTCTTTAAAAGTAGAGTTATCTGCACGATTAATCTGTTCTACGGATGTCACGCCTGTGATATTTATTATCGTGCTCCATTTTCCCACGTACTATGCAAGCTGGCGACAGCTCGCTTTTACGCTTGTTATTTTATTGCCGTTCTCGAAGATTCGTTCTTAATCAAAGAGACGTATACCGAATCAATGAATAACGACGTTCAATAAGCGCGAAACATTCTGCGCAGCAATAGCTATTGTCAGCTATTGTCGTTTAAATTTGACGATTTGATAATGAAAACAGACAAGTTGAAAATCTCTCTTCCACGATTGAATATGGTTTCTACAGCTAATAAATGGAATAATTTTAACAATATTTTATACATAAACATTAGCCCCATTTTATCAACCTCTAAACTGTATCACTGCAAAAGTACTTTAAAAATGTTTTTTTGCACTTTAATGGATCTAGATGATCATGTTTTAATAATGTGAAAAGTGCCGTTAAAATTGTCAGCGTGATGCGAGTACTTTAGAAACACGTCGAGATTATCAGTGAAATAATTGTTATAAAGCACCTACATACGGATTAAAAACGAGAGAGGAAGGAGAAAAAAAGAAACTGAAGCTAAAGGAACATTAGCAGAATTCTATACGCAATCGCGCAGTCTGTACTTTCGTAATATAATTGAGTCTTACTACTGTGTGCAACTGGTCTTATCTACCTCCCTAATCCTGCACTTAGTAGTCTGTCGTGACCGCATGCCGCACAATTTTGTAGAAAAGTAGCGGCACAATAAAATTACCCTGCGACAGAAACATAATCTGCCCTCGGTAGAAAGAGGGCAAAGTAGGTACTACTCATCAATTAAAGAGATAGCCATCTCTGCAAATAACCGTCTTTAGACCTAGGCTGAAGCGTACGTTCGAAATTATGCGGTGAAGGGACACAAAGGACAATTTCTACATTCGCGATATAATCTAATTATGAAATCGTCGGTCTCTCCGCATAAAAAGATACTCTCTCACCCGTCTGCAACAAGGTCAATCGTAGTATCGCGAAGTAAGATCGCATCGCGCGACGCAAAAATTTCGAAGCTAGAATGCACCGGTGCAGTAAGCTACAAGACTGATGTACAGAACTACACAGTTAACGTTATTCGTGAGAGATTACGTAAAGTCGCCAACGTCAGGTGAGGGGGAGAGAGAGAGATGTATAGACAATTATATTGAAATTACGCGGCTACTTTATCTGCAGACCGAGGTAATTAAAGCTATCTAGCGAGTTTCTGGAGCGCTCGCCGCTAGCATCGCTGTTTTTAGTCAATGCGACTGGGAGGACGGTGAATTGCCGGCGAAAAAGGACGGCGCGGAAAGAGCGGGCTTCAAGCAGCGGAGAGGAATGTGGAGTGGATGGAACAAATGGTGGCTCGAGCGAAGGGTAAACAGAATTCTACTCACGACTCTCACGTAGTCACCGCCGCGCCCGAGCGTCGTAAGAAAATTGGGCTCTACCTCCTCCATTTCGGACGATTGCCCTTGCCTAGCTTTCTACTCTTTCATTCGGAAGCGTGTATCGACTCGGGACCATCGAAATTCAACGAAAGGGTGGATGCTAGACGAAAGCTGAGAGATACGACCCTAGGCTAGGAAGGGGAGATGCTCGCTCGTTCAATGAACTCCTGGTAATTTCGGGACCCTTGCCTTTAGCAGACGAATAGTGTCATCCCTCGGAGATGTAACGTAGAACGTTGCGTAAAAAGAACGTTATTCGTAGGACGGCCGCAGCAATTTGTTTCGAAAGTGCACAAAAACTTGGGGAGCTCGAAGATGCAAGAAAGGTACACTGAAATTTGTTCTTATTTCCACAAAGGGATATTTAAAACGTTGCGTTTCGTAGAGAAGTTGGACTCTTTAAAATAAAAATGTATAGATATATACAGCTATCTTTTAATAACTTTTACTAAAAGATGACGTAATGAAACGAATTCGAGCAAATAACATAATAGCGCTGATAATAAATTGCAAACTTATAATCGTTACGAATCGTTATCAAAAAGTTATCGTAAAGTATTCTATAAAAACCAAATATGTAAGATATATGCGGAGGGCTACTACTCGGCTTTTACATTACACCAAAGTGTTTACTAAAGTGCCGGCAACGCGAAGTCCGCCGAACTATAAATGGCCGGACGATAAGTTACCAAGTTTGCGGGTAAGTCCGGGTTCGCTTACATGATTGATTGTCGCGATTAATGTGGTTACCGCCTTATATTTTCATTACGCTTGATAAATTGAATGGGCGTTAGGCGATTGCACTTTCTAAGCTGAGTTTGTTTCTAAAAAGTGGTAACGTCGCATGCACCGACGTCGAAAACACTTTTTGCGAAGGATGATCTGCAACAGCATCCGACATCTGCGTTCATTCATCAGGAGGCTACGCGAGAAATATCCTCGAAAAATATGTGAGATCAATTTAATATTTAAATTGGAAATTGAATTGTGTAAAAAGAATTTCGAAAAATAAATATTCAGAACAGACAAAAAAGAGCAGAAGCTCTCAAACTGCTCTTTTTCGGAATACCGGCGTTTTATTTATCTCTCTAATTAATAAATAAATTTCTCCGCCTCGATGTCAGGGAAATAATGCTGGCACAGGTGAGCATACGAAACAAGCGTTACCTGAAGGTACAGGCTGTTCCGTGCCGACGATGAATATACAATGAATATGACATTAGCAAGTTAAATGCCGGTCTCGGTTAGTGGAGGGCCTCGGAGGTAAGACACATTCATCTAAACTCCAAACAAGGTAGTGGAAGTCGCAAGATTCTAGCAGTAACCTGTTGGCTCGATTGCGATAACCCCTGGAAATAGGTGCATATGTGCATGCAAGCCGATGAACAATTAATAAAACAAACAAATTAAACGCATTCCACGGATTTATGTTTTCGCAAAACATGTACACGTGTTTACGTCCTATTTTTTTTTTGTTTTTTTTTTTTTTTGGAAACGCTATTTGTTTTAATAGTCGAAAACTCATGTAGGTACGCACGGACGGCGTAATGCGCGATAATGCCGGTGTATTAACAAAATGCATTGCGGTGAGTTCTCACCGTTTAGACAATAATTCGCACCCCCTTTGTTTTGCGCTAACGAGGACGGGGCGGCGCGACGGGCGAAAATAAGAGAGCCCTACACAAGTACCTTCATGACAGCCGGTTTTCAAGCGGAGGTTCTTTCCGCGTCTTCGTTAAATTCACCGAGCGGGGTAAGGCAACAAATCACAACGACGGGCGACGCCGTACGCGTTAATCGTTACCGTAATTATTATGTAATTATACTCGTCTCGTGTAAATTATTCGCGCCTCCGCGCTTATGAAGCGCCGCTCGACGCGTTCTCAAGGCATTCTCATTAACGCGAGTAGTAGGGTTCTAAAGGATTTAACGGGCAATGGGGAGGCGGTATACATTTCGAATCGCCCAGTACATACGGACGGGAGAGCGTAACGCGGACGGTGGAAGAGCTACGGCTGCAATAAGACGAGAGCGAGTGAGTTAGAGTAGACAAGCGGAGTGCCGATCGTTAATCAGCTCCCTGTCATTAATAAAGTTCCCACGGGAATTTATCCCCCGCGTGCGTGCGGATGCCTTCGCCGACGCGCTATTTGGAAAAAGCCTCCTATATGTGACCTCGCAGCGCCGTCTCGAAATAGTCGCGATGATGTATGATAGAAACTACCGCAAATCGATGCGACCCCCGGCGCACGGACCCACCCCTCGACGCGGGAAGAGGAATTCGCGGCGAAACGACACGTCTGTTGGCGACTTTGACGAAGTTCCGGCGAAAGAAAACGCGCGCAGCACGCGAGATTTATTTCCGTGGGTGGCACGCTTTTTGCCACGAATTCTTTCATGCACGCCGCCCTATCCCGCTGATGGACAAACGGTAAACTGCGAGGGAATGCCGTATACCGGGAAACGACGGGAAGCATCGGAATCAGAAACTTTTCCTACCGTAGCTTTGATTAATCGGCCGTGCGTATATTAGCGGGAATGGAAAAATAGTTGACTGTTATGTTCGACCGGCGAAATTAATTATCAATGAAATTAAAATTCCATTCCCCGCTAATTATCGTATTAATTAAACTATTGACGGGAAGTAATTGTTACCGCGTTACATTCCACAGCAACAATAGCATTGCTCAACGCACATTTTATAGAAATTATATGATAATGGGTGATCTCTCGTAATCGTGGACTCTAATCCCTGATAAAATTACCAAAATAAATGTGGCACGTATCGTAGAATTTCATGTAATATTTTTTACGAAGATAACGCTGCCTTTGCGATGTAGTAAAAGGTATCGTGTCGAGGGTTAAGAAAAACATGCATTAGTAAAATTGGACTGCAGAGAAAGAGAAAGAAGAGTCACGGAGCATAATTGACTCCATCAATAACGAGACGATGCGATTTGATTTATTTTCTTGTCGATACCTCAATTACAGTTACCGCTATACCCGTTTCACGAAGTAGGTTACATTTATTCCGTAGTCACGGTTCGTTAGTCGCGTCGTTACATTAAAGAGAGGCAAGGGAGGAGGACGGGAGGGGGGGAGGAGGAGGGGAGTAGGATCCCGGTAAAGGGTGCAACTGCGCAACCAACTTAAACGTCCGTCGTATATCTTACATTCCAAATTCGCGAGCACGCTGCGCTACAAGCCAGGCGCGTCGATGTCTAATTAATTGGCCGATCAATCAACGGCGATACCCCCCGTAATTTTCTCCGTGGCAAAACCGCCGCGTCTTCCCACCGCTGTTATTGCCAACGCTGTCTGACGCACATACGACGTCAGTTTCTAATTAATGATCCGCTTAAACGACAGCCGCGTAACCTATTTTCCCCGCTGATTGAAATAGCGTCCGCGGCACGTTATTAAAGCGAAGATCTACGTCGCGACTTTGTTGCGAGTTCGGTGTCGCGTCCCCGCCCCCTCCAGCGGAAGGACGAGGATCGCGGTTGCCAATTTACGCGTCTATCTAACGAGAGCATCAGCCTCGGCGACACGAACGCGTTTCACGTGATACTCGGAATACACCCGGCGCAACGACCCGAGTTAGTCGCGAGAATTTCTCGTGAGAGAGTTAACTTCCATCCCCCTCCCCGATCGCCAGGCTACTCCTCGCCGACCCGGCTCCAGTTCGACGTCCGATTCTTTCCCTCGGCAAAACGATCGTACCGTGGGCTGAGTCGGCGAAATATATTTCATGGCGATTTGGTGAGACGTGCCCGGCGACATCATTATTTTTTTTTCCTTTGTTTTCCTCCCTCTTTACTCCCTTTTCCACTCTTCGCACATATACTGACCGCATCGCGCGCGCACGCTCTCTCTTTTCTCGAACCCCCTGGTAATTTTATCGTTCGCCGCTCAGTGTTATCGCACTGTTAACAGGGTACTTAAAGAAAATTAACCTTAATCGCTCGTACTTTTAATCCCCGCTCGTTCCAGTCGACTAGGGTTTAAGTGGCTTAAACGGTTATCGATGGAAAGATTGTTTAGGGTAATAGTCGATGTCTCCGAGGATCAGCTATTGTATCGGTGTAAAATGTAATGTTGAAACAAGGCGGTGTTTCCTCAGCTTTCTCACGCGCGAGGCACTTAATATTATAACGTTATTTGCGCGCGACATTATTTTGTGATGCTTCTAAAGCCTCACGTCAACAGAATAGTATATGTAAGAAATAATTACCGGTGCGAATATAACGGCATCGAAAAGTTCCTTCAATCAATTTATTCGACTTCACCATATATCATAAAATTACTTAATTTGTAAATACATTTGATACTTCACATTCATGTATAAACTGATACCTACACGGAAAGAATGGTTTTGCTGAAATATCTAAAAATTTGGCGAGATACAAATCTGAAAATAATTTTGTTGGGCCATCAAAATAATTATGTAGGACGCCCAAAATAGTTGCTGGAATATCAAAACTTTTTGTAGCAGCGTTATCATAATGTTTGAGTGTCCCACGTAGTTACTTTTGATGGTTTAACAAAATTATTTTCAGATCTGTATCTGGCCAAATTTTTAGATACTTCAGCAAAACCGTTCTTTCCGTGTACCGCGGCAAAAACAGCGTACAGTGAATACTTAATATTTTTCTCTGTCTGCAATAATACATGACTGTACGTTTGTAGCAACACTTACACCGCACGGAAAAAGAAATCGATACGAAATTGATAAAATAAACTACAAGCGCTGAGAGAGGAGAGAGAGATATAGAGAGAAAGAGAGAGAGGACCGTATCGAATTGCCTGCGGATGCGAACAAGTGAGCAAACTTATTATTTATCCTGTGTGTGTATTTACCGCGCGTCTACCACGTACAAGAGCCATCGTTTCAACAACGCGTACAACTCGATCCTATAGATCGCGCGAAGCAACCGCATGGCGCGACACCGCCGTCGCCAGAATCCCGCAATGTATTGGTGCAATTCCAATGCCTCGGCTTCGGCGGCACTGGAGACGCGAGTTTCGTCCTATCTGTCAGTAGCAGGCGAGGCAACCCCGTCGGGAGGGGGACATAAGGATCCCAAAAGGGTGGTACCGCCGACCGGAGGATGGGAGTACCAGGGCGACGACGACGATGGTTGAAGAAGGTGGGGCCCGGGGTCTGCCAGGATGCCAAAATTGCCGCTTAAACATGACGCGCGCACCCCAAGTCAAACTGCGAGATTGCAACTCACCCCTCCCTCTCTGCGACTCCTCTCTCCCAATTCCCCACCCCCTCGTCCTTTTCCCGTGGCTGGCCCGCCTCATCGAAATCCCCATACAGAGCGTCAGACTCTGGAACTCGTTCGATAATATTGGATATGGCAACCCCGGTACTCGCGCTCGCCCCTACGTAACCACTCTCCCGTTACTCCTCGACCTGTCGACCAATATGCGGCGGAAGTTATGTAGTGTCGGCCTTATACCTCTCTCCCTCGTCCGCTTTCTTCCCGCGACCCGCCAAGCCTTAACTGGGGCGAGGAAGATGCTGAGATTTCGAGTTTCTTAACTTTCACGTACTTATTTCCTTCCTTCCTTTCTTTCTTCCGCGCGGTCGATGTGTTCTTACAAAGTAATTCTCATCGAGAACTTAATATCGCGTACCGCGTCTATCGCATCGTGATATTTTTAAAAAGTTCCCAGTATTCCTGGTCGTTCAATCGATCATCATAATAGCTAGTACAGCGAACAGAACTAGAATTAGCGCGCGTTAAGCGGAAAAATCCTGTTTCCAATGCGAGAGAAATTCGACGCACGGAAAGAACAATTTTGCTGAAGTATTTAAAAATTTCGCTGGATACAAATCTGAAAATAATTTTGTTGAACCATCCAAAGTAACTATGTAGGACACTCAAGCATGATGATAGTGCTGCAAAAAGTTTTGATATTCTAGCCACTATTCTGTGCGTCCTGTATAATTATTTTGATGGTCCAACAAAATTATTTTCAGATTTGTATCTGGCCAAATTTTTAGATACTTCAGCAAAACCGTTTTTTCCGTGCGGTAAATATAAACTGTTTCAAATGTAGAAGGAACCTACAATTTCGACCAATTTAATGAAATTTATCCTAAACTGACTACAGTAATTTGATATAGAATGAGTTATATGATAGTGTTTCAGATTAAATTTAATCAAAACTAATTCAATTCGACAGACTCCGATACACATAATAATCCCTTCGAAATAAAACGAAAGATTCGATTTGTAGTCACCAGTATCAGTTTTTCTGAAATAGCTACTTTTAAAGTTTGCTGCTTCTAAAGGCGGAACCAGACTATGCGCGATTCGTAATTCGCGATTCGTGATTCGTATATTCGTGAATAGTGTAGAGGGAAAATT
>NJRL01000025.1:354364-389384 GCA_003063815.1 Aphaenogaster rudis | reverse complement strand
CATTTATTTAAATATCTACGTATCTGATCTGAATTTCAGGCTAAAATAAACCGCGACATTTAGATAGATTTGCGTCAGTTGGCGAACACAATCCTTGTGGGTGGCAATTTTCATTTTTTTCTTTAACAAAACCACGGATCATAATAATATTGTAGAAGTAAAAGTGCATCTTTCTATTTTAATCCATCTCGATTAATCAGAACGAAAAAAATACATAATGCAGATTTTGTTCTACTACTTGTAGATCAAAGATCCAATATTCCGCAGATTTTCTATGACAATTACCGTTGTGGTAACATCAGACGGAGCCGCAGGGTAATATCGAAAGATACCATTGTGGCGCGTCGTCACGGTGCTCTTCAACCCTTTGGCATTTCGACTGTCTAGTGTCCCGGAATCTACCTTTAGTAACGGAACCGTAACGACGCGACGGGCAAGAAAGGATGTCTCTTGATTGGAAGCAGATAGAAGGCGCTGATTAGCCCTCGCGATGAATAAGGGGCGAAACAATGGGATAGCATCGACAAGAACGAGACAGACGCCGGGAAGTAAATGTACCGAAGTTTCTGATGTGTTTGCGTCTGTCGACGGAGACTAGCGTCAATAGCAATATTACGTAGCGTGTATCTGCATAAACAAAATGAGTTTGGCGCTAGAAGAGCAACGCCTTTTGTCGCAAGTCGTTGTCTCGACGCAAAAAGACGCCACCTGACTAATCGTTAGTAATCGCGAATTTGAATTGCTTGCGTTTCGAAGATCTTCATCGACCTAATTGCAAGAGAGAGTCTCGGTGGGAACCGCGCGGAAAGAAAAATGAAGGCTGTCGCTCCAAGATGCAGCTTGACGAATGAAAGAATCGGTGTTTCCAGAGAAACATTCCTAAGATGCTTAATTATCGGAAATCGATGAACGACTTCTCTACTTAGCTCAAATCCATCGGACAATAATAAAAGCACGAACAAAACCGCAAAATTGTTTCCAACGGAAACAATAACCGATATATAGCGTTCATTTCAATTCAATCCTATTCTGGTATGACATCTTTCAATGCAAATAGTATTAAAAAAAGAGATTATATTCTTCTCTTGTTTACCATGTTTCCAGTTATTCTACCTCTGTTCGGGGATTATAATATAGTGGCATATTTCAGAAAAACTGTCAATTCCGAAGTCAAATTTGATGCTATTTGATTTATCTATTTTACACTCGCTGGTTTCTTAGGCGAAGTTGTATATGACAATCCGCTCGCTGACGCGCGACAGCTCGATATTATTTTCAAACCGACCCGACCGGCAGCGGGGTGCGTCGGGCGGGAAACGAGAAAACCGCTCTGGAAACGTCGGTCCCTCGGGGTCCTCCGCCGCGCTGTCCAAGCACCGGACCACGGGAGATCGTACGTATGTACGTCGGAACATCGCCGGTCGCCGCGTTTTTGTGCCGAGCCGTCAGTGAGAGCAGCGCGACGTTATTGCGGAGATCGGTCCTTGGGGAGTTTCTCTTTCGATTTCCATTGTCCGGCGCCGATGCCGCGCGCGTGGGACAGCAATAACGCGGCTCGTTAGCCCACAGAGAGAGGGGGGGGGGCCTTATCGAACCGCCTCGATCACCGATGAGCAACGTGACTTCACGCTGCGGCAGTCGGTCAATTGATAATCGACGGACCGTTAACGCGACGACGACGATGACGACGGCGGAACCGAGCGGGCACTACGCGCGGATCGATTTATGTTTCTCCTTCGATTCCCATTACCGGATACGCCGCGGCCAATATTGAATCCCGCCGGGGCCTTATCAAGCCGATTATCGATTTGGCTGCGACGCGTACGTCCGCCCGATAGCCCGCCGATTGATAATCGATAGGAGTTTATCTCCGGGAGTATCTGGCAACTAGCAAACACCCCGACACCCCCGTGAGATCGTGGCGACGGCGATGCCGCGTGTCGCTAATGCTATCTCGCCGGTAATAGGCGGCGATAATAGCGAAGACGGAGCTAACTCGCGCGCGATTACGCTCCCGCGCTCCTATTTATCGGACTATCGCCTTCCACGGGTACCATTGTTCCCACGTCGTTCGCGGTGAAGCACGAGATTTCAGATACACTCGGTTAGTATCTGTCCCCTGTTCAATTATTCCGTCGTCTGTTGAAAGAGAAAGTCCCTCTAATGCGTAAAATATACGAGAGAAATCTCGTTGAATGATTTACAGAATAAAGAGCAGGAAGAATAAAAAGATATTATGTTGTATAAGCCTTAAAAGAACGGTTACAATAATTTCAATAAAATCGCGAAATTCGTTTTGATTCTGACAATTACTGATTACTGGTGCCTCGACAGAATAAAAATCGCAGATTAGTCAAAAGACATTTTACATCGTTCGTCGCGAAGCGAGATATCTTCGAAACGAAACGTCAACGCGGCTGTTAACACAAGTTCGCGAGAGCCTGGAAGTTACAGCGGCCGCGATAAGGAGCGGTTTACATCGAGAGGACGGTTAAGGAAGAGTTACGGGTACGTGATCCTGGATATCGAACACATTCGATCGATACTCGCCCGGTCGCACTTGGGAATTAGGAACACGTCCACACGTACGCGGCGCTTATAGACACAGTTTTCGTCGCAGAGAAGGAGACGAAACAGGGAGGGGCGAAGGAGGACTGGAAAGGCAGAGATAGCGAGAGAGAGAGAGAGAGAGAGCCGGAGGAAAACGTATAGCGTGGCTTAGAATCGGCGTCGGAACGCGCGCGAGATCTCGAAAATTCGTAGGGGGTGCCCGCCCGATGATGATGCCCGAGTTTGCGCCAAGTTTCGAACGAATGTCGTACGTGCGAGAACGCGTACCCTCCAATCCTGCAAAGACGTGATAATCTCTCGAACTGTCTCCGATCTCTCATACGGACGTGCGACTATTTTTTCCTCCCTCTCTCTTTCTTTCTCCTTTTTCCCCCTTTTAATTCCGCCCGCGGACAGGCTTGAATTTTTACGGTTTTCAAGTTGCGCGACGCGCGCCACTGATAAAGCGGATCGTTGTCACCCTACGTGCTGCAGAAAGCGACGGACGAATGCAGGACAGTTCGAAATACTCGTGTTGCGACTGTTAGCTCGCGCTCGGTATCGACGGCGCGAGTGTTATATCCCTGTTTTGTAGTCCGAAGTTGTTACGAGCATCGGCGTCACTCAAACACCGCGCTCGTGATCGGAATATTCGCGTACCCGGTATCATCACAGTGGAAAATCAAGAAAAATTACGGCGACCGAAATCTCTCGATTGACATTCAATTGGGGAAGGGGGGGGATCGAGGAACGAGACGCAACAAAGCGATAGATCGGGATCACTTTGGAAAAATGGATTCAAACGCGCAAGAACAAGCGACTTCAATTAAGGCTAACAATGATATTTAACGAATGGGATATAATATCCGCGACTTATATCGAGATTCTTCTTAAAACGTATTCTCAATATATTATTAACTTTTTAAGGCCCAGGCATCGATTCCGTTTGAGTAAAATTTACAATCAACGATCACAATAGTGGCTTGTTTAGCGGGAACACCGTTGTTTTACGAATTGAGATAGTTAATCTAGCTCCATTTAGGGCGGATCAAGAATATTATACCGACAGATACACTACTTTATCAATACAAAACATTTGGAAAGAACTCAACGCGAATGTACATAATTATGTACATTGGGCCTTAAAGGGTTAAAATATATTCTTTATACATATAAAGTTATGAGATTTGCGCTATTATTACAAGCGACACTTTAATTGCGTCACCACCGATTCGTTACGCGGGCATTATTGCCAAAGTCTAACAGTACGTTTTGAAACTTGAACGCGCTCAGAGAACCGCGAAATAACAGGTACTTATCAGTCCGGAAAGTACGTAGCCAACTGTTCAATCGTCCAGTGTTGGAGTAGCAAATGCCATTATATAAACGGACAGATCGCCTTACAGTTTGTAGTCGGCATTACACGCCGGTGTTGTACTCCCCGAAGTTACAACAACGGGAATTGACTCTAGACGTGCCGCCGTTTCGTGATCCGGCCATTTCTGACTTGACTATTAACAACGAACCGGGTTGTACCGGCTTAGAATGTGGACGAAATTGGCGGTCGCCGAATCGCTTGTTTCGTTGAACTTCGCTTTGACGAGTGCTCGAATATTAATCTGACTCGGCCGAGCCTTCCCGCTCCTTACGCGCCGCGCGTTTATTACGGTCTATTAAATTATTCGAATCATCGATCGCGTAAAGGGCGTTTTTTGTGCATCTCATCCTTGCTGTATACGGAGCGCGCAGAAGCAACGAGGCGTACAGGTTCAGCCAAGTTTTCACTTACGGCGTTTCTCCTCTCCGTAGCCTCCACACGTCCGTCCGCAGTCACTCACGTTGTTACACGTGCTAATGACAACAACTGACTAATTGTAGTGACGGTCAAGTGTTGAGATCTCAACATTTCCGCCATCCACGTCCTTCAACGAAGCTGCGGAGACGTGAGAAATGTTGTGGAGCGGAAAAATGACTGTGTAAACCGGACATAACGAGCACGAAAGAAAGAAACAGAGAGACGGTTCCCAAGCCACCAAAATCATTGAGAGGCGATACGCTCCGGCCGAGAGCACAGGAGAATTGCCATCTATCATATATAAAAAAAGGAATCGCGTGTATGTCCGTATATCAAGGTACGTGTGTGAAAATTTTATGGCACATCCATATCGTGTATCAGACGTGGAAAAATAGCGCACAACAACGGGAAGGAGGGACGTTACTGATTTTCGATCGCTCGATATGCCGATAGTAACAAGCTTTACATAAGCGGACAGCACTTCGCTTTTCAGCTCGCGTACTTGTTACATGCCCGTATCGTACTCTCTAAATTTGCAACGTTTATTGATGCAGCCGTAGCTTGTGTTTCGTGATCGGAATATTCGTATTGGGCCCCCGGTCCCCTTCCCTCCTCTCCCGTCCCGATATCGGTATCGAGCGTGTATCTGTAAAACTACACATTACAAAGATTATTAATATAATAATTGTGCGAGCGTCATGACGCTAAACGTTTACAGACAATTTTACAGAGTAAAATGCAGGAACATTCGCGCAAGGATCGTGAAATAGAGCGATTGCGCGTACAGTACGATCTATAATCGGCTCGATTCTCGTCCGCTCTCACCGCGGGATAAATGCGATTGGAGGAACGATAAACATTCGCTCGCCGGAAATTAATATGATTTTATATGATTATACAATCGCGCGCGGGCCAATCGAACACCATTTGCGTGATCTGTTAGGCGGTGCGGGACAACAGTTTCTATTTAACATTGGTTTCCTCGTTTCTCTCTCTCTCATTAGAGCAAAGAGCAGGGCGGGTCGAGTTTACCGAAACGGATCATTAAGCGCCAGAGGAAAAGTAAAGCGCTTTAGGCCGGCGAGAAATATACATTGGCACGCGTTAATAGAACGTGCACGAGTAACTGCCTACATCGTCGAACTATTACACGCGAGAACATCGATTGCTCGCCCCTTGACCCGAAAACTTTTCCGGGTTAAATCTTTTCACCCCCTCTCCCCTTCCTTCCTCCCCCCTACATCCGCCCATCCCCGCGCGAACGGGACTCCTGTAATACCTCGTGACGGCTATCGGTAGCGTCGAAAATCGCGGATCGTCGACCGGGATTGTCGCGCGCCGGCGAAAACGCGACGAGAACGCGATAGAGAGGCGGGCGGAAAAAAAAAGGAAGAAGGGAAAAGGGAAAAAAGAAAAAAAGAATAATCCGACAGAAACGGGCGCCGCGGCCTTTTGAAGTTGGCGTGCGCACGCATATAATGCAACGGCGCCGCAAAAAGCGTCGGGAAAACTTTCAATCAATCGCTCGGTATTGCAGTAGTAACGGGTCTTGTATGGGCGGACAGCCCGCCCGGGGCTTGCTACACAGCGGTAGCGCGGACACAGTAGTCGTGGATTTATTTGGTCGGACAGGAAACACCGGCGCGGCGCGGCGCGGCATCGAGCTACGCGGATTTCATGGTTGGCGACGAACAGGGCGACAACAGGGTGGGACGAAGAGAGAGAGAGAGGGGGGAGGGAGAGAGGGGGGGGAGAGAGAGAGAGAGAGAGAGAGAAACGGAGAGGACGGAGAGCGCGACGCGACGCGGCATGAGGGCGGACAGAAACAAGGATGAGGAGCGGAGAGGGACGACTAAAGGACGAGGACATGCATATTAATAGGGAAACAAGTACCGAAATGTCTGACCACCGTGAATGAGCCGACGTCGTTGTATCGAACGTTTCCCGCGTCTCCTCCCCTCGCTCGTATCCTCCCCCCCTCCCCGTCCAATCTATCTCTGTCTCTCTTCGCCACGCGATCCCTCGATCGTCCCCTCGTACGCCACCCTCCCTCGATCCGCACTCTCCGCCGATCGTTCTCCATTCCAGTTTCAATTCCGACATACGGGGATACCGAGGACAACCCTCGCCGTTGATCTTGATGAACGTCGCGCGACGCGAGATCGATTAAATCGCAGATCGATAGCGTCACTCGCCGTTTACGCTCGCCCGTAAAGAATTTAATGCGCGCCGATTTGCGCGCGAATAATCGAGTAATGAATCGGCACGAGCGTAATGACGCGATTCTCACATCACGCACGCGGAATTATGGGCGATCGCTTTCGTCGCGCGGCTTCTCATCGAGGATCCTCTCGTAATCCCGCAATAACGTTCCCCGCATATTCGCAGAACTTTTTCAACCGATGGCCGGCGGGAATCCGTTAATATGTATTTGACGGATATTGAATAATGTCGTGCATTGTCACGCTCGCGCTCTGTTATTCCGGACTCGTCGTATTTCTCTTTTTTTTTCCCACCCCCTGCTTCCTTCATCTCCGCGCTCGTCCGCCGCCGTTTATTTCCCGTTCCTATCCGATAATTATATTTTCGATAAACAGCGGATTACTTTTCCATTAAAAGTTGTCCGCGCGGGTGCCGTCGAGCGTGGGATTTAATTCGGCGAGCGCACGCGTTTTATACGCGACGACAGATTTTTTTTCCGCGTGCAAAATGAGCGGCGCCGCGGCGCGTCGCGCGGCTATATTTCAACGATTTTAATAATGCACACCGCTACAACCTAAGCTATATATTAACGATTTTAATAATACATGAGAGGATACATTCGAGTTTGTCAGCTTTATACCGTCCCGTTTATATTCGCGTCAATATCGACGGCCCATTTTTTCTCTCCCTTCCTCCCGCCCTCCCTCTCCCTGTCTCTTTCTCCCTCGCTCTTCCTCTTTCTCTCTCTCTTCCTCTTTCGCTCTCTGTGCTTCGATCGAGGATAAAAATTAATGATACGCTCAGAGCATCGGCCAAAAGAGATCATGAAAATCGATTCGAACGTTCCCGCAGTAAATTACTCGACGGCAGGTTAAACCGCCCCGTGGGATCCCGCCGGCGAACGCGCAACCTGCAATCGCGCACGTGCAAAACAAGTACGTGCCGAGAACAAGCGGTTAAGTAGAGTTATGATCGACTGCGAAAACTGTTACCAGGTCGATGAGTAGCTCGCGGTCTTATTACGGCATGCATAGACACGAGACTTCAAGGAGTAACCGATTATTCACGAATTCTCGATTAACTTCTCGCTTAATGGAAGAGACGGAACGAGTGGCGCTGATAAAATGTCGAGTTGATCCTAATACACCTCGAATCCTGCTTCTAAATTTTAACTATTTCTAATCACGAGTCTCTTAAATACATTATTCTTACTTCTACGTGTATTTTATCGAGTTTCTTTTTTTGGAACTTTGTCCTTTAAAAACGTCCCTTAAAAAACCAGCGCATCCGCAGCTCTCCTGAGAAATCTACAGCGACACGTATCAAGGTTGCGTGATTGATCAACACGTACACGATCAGGGGGAGCGAAAGGAAAGTCGGGTAAGAAGAAAAGAAGTTAAACCGACATAAAAGTTAAATCGCAAAGTTGAATCGCTCGCGGGCGCGCGCGATACTTGTTCAGAAAGCGTGCCGTGCGAGCGGACGTGAAGTGTATTCTGAAAATAAGTCTCCGGTCTCCCTTTCGAGGGCGGGGTGCGACAAGTTAGCTCGCGCGGTAGGGAAATTTGTAAAGCACGCGGGAAAGAGGGATGGGGGGGTGGGAAATGGAGGGGACAGTAACGACGACGGGGGAGGCCGGAAAACGCGCGTACGTGTGCGCGTGTTCTCGCGTGGCATGCCGAGAGGCGCCGCCGCATAAATTAGTGGTGAAAAGTTAATTGGAGCGGACACTGGCTTGCTTTCGCAGTACAAGTTACACTCCTACGCCGCGCCGCCCTCGGCCGTTTTCCCCTCGTGCTTACCCGCTCTTCCTACCCTCCGCAGCGCATATACAGAGGGAGGGCACAACGACACAACAGCGTCCGACGGTAAGCTAAATTATCGGCCAGGCCAAACACGCTAATTTGCACGACAAATTCGTAATTATTGCGAAATCCGGCGGGACCGTCCCGCCGCGGTCCACCGGGGTCAAATACCGTCGAACCCGCCATCGATCTCCCGTTGTTTAATTTAAAAAATAGCAATCGCCCGCCGCGACCGACGGATCTAGATCGGGGTTACCAGATTTCTTAGCGATTTCACCGCTAAGCGGCGGCGGGGACGGTAATGGCGGAATCGTGTGATCGAAATTGCGGTCACGAATACACAATTTCGCTGTCCCGCTCAAGCCGATTAAGTGTTACAATTTAATAGCCTCTTGCACCTATCGAAAGAAGTTGGAGTTCGCGTATCGATTCCGTGCGCGATGTAACGTTCCTCAAAAAGTAACAGGATTGTAATCTATCAATCTAATACACATATTACACGTCTTATTTGCATATTTGCGTGTGTGTGTGCATAAATGGAGGGTGCCAGTGTATTTTAAATACGTAATGTCGGTCTCGCTCGCGATGAAAAGCGCATAAAAAATTGATAGCGCAAGCACACATTTTGAGACGTCACGTTGCGCTCGTGGAACAAAGTGTGCGCGGGGGTCAAGGTTCACGGAAGCAGCACACGAAGAGAAGTTAAGGGCTTGGTGGACGGGCTCGCGCACGCAGACACACTCGCAGCGCGAGGTGGTTGCAGGCAGTTTACTTTTTAATTCGGCCCGGCCCAGGTGCTTTAATAAAACCGTTGAAACAAGCGGGCAAAAGAAAGCAGCGGGAGCGGAGCCGCCGCCCCCCATCCCTCCGACCCCCCTCCTGATTTTTTTTTCCTTTTTCTGCGACTCGTACCACACGCGCGCAACGTGCCGTACACACACGTCAGAGGCGCGGCGGCGGTTCTTGGCTTTTTAATTAATGAACACCCGGTGGACGCAAAGCGTATTACGGCGCGGCGGCGTTCGCCTGGCACTATAATAACACCGCTAATAATAATAATAATAAACGATGGAATTATTAGGTCGATTAGAATTACTGTCGTTATTATCACCGTTATCAGCGTTATTATCGTGTCCGTTATAAGATAGCCGTAACGATGCAACGAGGCCGGAAAATAAGAGACAGAGAGAGAGAGAGAGAGAGAGAGAGAGAGAGAGAGAGAAAGAAAAAGAGAGAGAAAAAACCCCCTTGGCTTTCATTAGAGTCTGCATCCGCGATAACGCATCGGCTAATTTCACGCCCGGGCCTGCAACACTCGGCTGAGTTTCCGCGGTTTCTACTACTTCAGAGCAAAGCAGTTTCTCTTCTCGTCTCTCGGAGACTTCTCTCTATCTCTGCATCTCTCTCTCTCTCTCTCTCTCTCTCTCTCTCTCTCTCTCTCTCTCTCTCTCTCTCTCTCTTTGCGCTACGGTGGATCTGGTTGCACCACACGACATGGATGTCGACAAGAAAATTCAGGGAACCTTCTAATTATGCGCCCGGAAACTCGCACTTGGAAGTTTACGATCCTTGATGAATATTGATCGGCTATCGCCGTCTTTTCGAGCGCCCGGTCAAGGGGCAAACTTACGGTATAGAGGTAACCCTCCGGTGCCTGTTTTGACGAATCGCTTCGCTCGCGTTTCCTGCCGGAAAGGATGCGGCAGGGATGCGGGAACGCGCGATGTAATATTTAAATGGCCAAGTTTTCTGTCCGTCGAAAGCAGCCAAAAGGGCAGCCTCGATAGTAAAGGCTAATCTGCAATGTGTTCTTTACTTCCTGTTTCTTGCTCTTTGCATTATGCCTCTTTGCTTTTCCACGCATTGTTTTACCGACAATCGTGTTTCTTGTCTCTTCCGAAGTTCGTCAACTTTTATCTTGGATGACAGAACGAACAAACATCGCATTACGCGACATAATCAAAAATTGACAAAAGGCAAAAAGCAAGAAACAGGAAGCAAAGAGCACATTGTAGATTATCCTTTAGAGAAAGAGATATAAAAAAAGATTTACACGTATACGTACGAAGAGGAACAATGTTCGCAATGTAAATGCCGTAATTTGTCAAAATAATTACGATACGCAAAACAACCGTCGCAGTTGCGAACGTCGCGCAGCGAGAATGCGGAAAAATAATCGTTACGGCCATTAATCGACGCGATGCGACAAGTGCCGTTTCCAATCTGGCAAAAACGGATGTTATTTGCGCAGACATACGGGCGGGGAGATAATAACTCGGAAATGTATACTTGGCGCGCGCGCGACGTCAAAATCGAAGGGTGGGAAAATCAAATAACGCAATTTGCCGTTACGTAGTCACCATAATTGTGACACCTCATTAAAACCGTCGAGTTTCCGGTCGACGTGCAAAAATAGTATTTAATCTGGCGCGCGCCATTGAGGGATAGGAGCGTGAAAATGAGATTGTTTTCCAGCAAGCGTTAAATGTTTATCGACGGTCATCGAACAGCTCATTACGGTTACGCAAATTTTCGGCGCGGTATCGCCGCCGACGAAAATTGAGAGGGGAAACAAAGAACCGGGGCGCGGAGTCTCGCTCGTTGCCAAAATATGCGAAGAATGGGATAACAACGGGCGCTGCGCGAGGTAAAATAAATTTCGGCGCAATACGAGCGCGGGTCGGAACAAAAGTGCCGCGGAATTTACGTTTGCATGGCGCGGATTTGTTGTCGCGAATAACGGCGGCCAAATGTTGTATGAGTTGCCGCTGAATAAGCATTAAATAATAAATAATCTGCCAACTGATCATACTCACTTAACGGAAACGCGCGCACTCACGCCCGCAAATTATTACGCGAATTTTGAGCGCGATCCCCTCAGCCGCGCGATATATAGTAATCAGCCAAGTATAATGTTTATACATTATCGAATCCTGAAAGCCTCATGCAAAGATAACATCGTTATTGTTTCGCGAAATTTTAAATTTCAACCGGGCGCGGGGAAATATTCACCGACGCGCTGAGATGCATAATTCGGGAATTGCACCCGGTGCAAAATGACGATCAGGTTCCCATCAATTTCATAAAAAAATATGCACGCGCACGTAGCTTTTTGTAATGGCCATCAGATTAAAGATTATTTATTATTTGTCATACATTCGGGCGCAATTCGCGCAATAACGCGTGTCACGGACGCGCGGGAATGTAAATTTTCGCGCCACCTTTGTTCCATCCCTCTCTCCCGCATCGGATCGAAATATTTATGTTCGCCCACACGTCATCGTTTGTCGCGAATAACTTGTCGGGTGAATTTGCCAACAATAACTTTGCGCGCCCGCTCGCACGCGTACGCTACCTATAACACACGCAATAAAACATCCTGCAAAATCTATCCCCTAGGAGGAAATGGCATAACTTTTATAAGGTCTTTCATTTTCGGGTCACTTCGAGAATTATGCCGTATCAAGGTGCGAGATATTTAATTCTATCACAGAAAAAATTTCGTAATTTTAACGCGCGGATCCCATACGACGTATGAAAATTCTTTTTTTTACGTCGACACATGTCTGCGTAGAGGAAAAAAATACTGTTTCATCAATATAAGAAAAACAATAGAATACTTTGATAGAATTGTGTAAACTCTGTCGAACGGTGTTTCGAAAAATAAGAAACGCGATATTTTTTCAAAAACGACTAATGATTCAAATAATGCATTTTGAATTGCGTTGCGTTTAATACTTGTGTGACTATTGTGCTTCAGCGATCGCCGCGGCTTTGAATCGAACGGAGAATGGACAGTTAAATAAAGTACAATGAAGTTGCGGAAATCGAGACTCTTTTGCAGTATTGTTATTGGTTATTCTAGCCTTGGTTTACCCGACGCCACTCACGTGTTGTTACCTGCTATCAAAAAAAAATACAAAAAAAAAAAACAAAAAACAAGAAGGGTAAAACAAAAATGCGGGGAAACTCATTGAATGCAATGCACACGTGAGAGATGCTCCGCCGAGCTCAGTTTCGGGTTACATCTTTCTTCATCCCCCGCACGTCCGTGACGTGAGAAGACTAACCCTTTACCGATGAAACAAGGCGCCGCCACGTCGAAACGTGTTACCAGCCGGGTAGGGACGCCAAAGTTTCGCCCGTCCGTGCAAGACGCCGGTGGATGGAAGACAGGGGATGCTCCGGGAACGAGGCACTTCGCCGTGCTACTTAAAACACCCAGCCACTTCTTGTCGAGTATCTTCTTGCGAGATTGGCCGAACACGAGACGACGGAACGGCGAGGGGACGCAACGGGAGAAAGCTAACAGAAATTTGAGAGGTGCCGGAATACCGTTGGATGATGAGGGATACGGGGCTATCGAACAAAGTTGCTCGGCCTCTCAGGAAGAAGCCCCTTTTCGAACAATATGTTTCCATATAAATGCGAGAGGTTGATACGTCGCGAAAATTCGTCGGACGTTAGAGGTCGCGCGGTGGAAACGTTTGTAACATTTCTCACATCAACTCACAATACCCATACAGCACAGAACATTGCAGCAACATTTCGGCAATATTGTTATGTTACTGCAATGTTGCTGCAATTTCTGTGCTGTATCAGAGCATAGTAGTGTCATTACAACGGCTATATACGGTGACATACTTCGGAAGAATTCCGTATTCCGAAACAATCTTAACTCCTAATACTATCCGACATGACTCAATCGCGCTCGATTTCAAACTTGGCTGCGTCGTCGAAACGCGTTACAGACCGACGAGAAGTTTCGCTCGTCGCTCTATAAGACACGGGACAGTTCGATGTAGGGGCACGTCAGCGGCATGCGCCCAACAGTTTCCAAGTAATAATCTTCTTACAAGTTTGAATTCGGAAAAAAAGAACACACGAGCGACGTCGCGTTAGAAGACAGATGGGGAAGAGGGGGCAAAAAAAAAAAGGAAGATGGAAACCCAGACGAAATCGCGATACACTGTATAAATTGCGCGAGAAACAAAGAAGCCGGGGCGTTTTTCGCGTGCAGACGGTTGCAATAAGTTAAATTCTGTTCTTTTCAGCTGTATTTTTACGCTTCTTGCACCGAAAAAAAAAAATAAGTAACACACCCGTGCTTTAACGAAAGGAAAAGAAGAAAAAAAGACGAGCATAGAGAAGGTAACTAAAGGAAGAACAGACCAGCAGTTTTCTAAATTGAATGACAGCGGCAAAATCTCACGCGAAGATCGCTGAGCAGCACGGAAATGGAGAAGAAAAAAAGGAGGATCGGGGGAGGATTTTTAATTTAATTCATCTCGCAAACATCCCATCGCGTTCCACTCGATGGCCTCCTTAGGGTCAACAAGGAAGACTTTCGCATGATATCATCACGCCGTCCTGAGTGTCGCTTAATTCTTTTTTCGTCGCGTACTGTTTTACCGTCAAACGAAGCGGAAGTAATTCCCCACTTCAATTATGCTCTTGGACCCCGGTGTTCCATTAGCCATAACGCGATGATACGAAAATAACAATGATGGTCGAAGGTAAAGATCCAATTTTCTACGCGGACACGTTAAATAAATTTGCTTTCATTAAACCAACGTGCGGGCATGATATACACACGCGTATATCCATCCTCCCCCGCGTACGTCCCGTATACGTATCTCATGAAAGTATATGACGTTGAATGTAATATAACCGATGGACGAGCGCGCAAGCACGGACCAGCTGGCGACACTAATGGCCGAGAGCGAAAATAATATTAACGGGATAATCCGCTCCTCGCGGATTGCGGGCCCGGCCAATCAGGCACGGTCATACGTATACCGGTTGTAAGGAATTATCGCGCAAACAATCGAGATGGCAAACACGTCGGCCGAGGATGACCCCCCAACGTTTGACGAGAGGAAGAACTTAACTAACGCAATATTTGGTTCGTCCATAACAAACCGTCCCCCTGCCGGTTTACGTACATATTTACCCCGGTAAACACACCTTGATGTGTGCGCACGCATAACTTCGCCTTACCACTCATAATCGTCCGCGTGTACGTGTGCACGGACTGCGGATTCCGCGGACCCGCGATTAAATTGAGATTTTTTTGTCGGCCACCCTTCCAGCTAATTAATTCGCAAAACTCCGACGGGGGATGAGGTGGTCGCGCGTGCGCCCCGCCCGCCGGCCGATACGTTTTCGATACGCAATACACAACAAAACAATCAATATTTTGATATCGAAGTTTACATACCGCAGCAATGTAGAAACGCGACGAATTGTTATTGCAGAAATAGGATTAATTGGATAGCCCGATGAATTTGCGGCGAGAAAAACGTTTCATAATTATCAAGCTCCGCCAATAATTGCAGCGGCGTGTCAAGTACGGCTGAATAATTGCCAATTCCAATCCGATGATAAAATACCCGATGAGCGTAATTGCCACTGCAACGCAATTAATAAACGATAAGACTGCCGTAATGCACAATTATTTGGCGGTTCGATCTGGATGTAACAAATTAGGGAGAGAGCGCGATTACATTTGAAAATCGCAGGTGTCGCGTGTAACTCTCTCTTTCTCTCTCTCTTTCCTTTTCCTATTTTACAGCTTGTGACGAAAATGTGCAATGCTCGCCACGTAGAGACAAGTATAAGAATAGGTGCACACGTGTGATGCATTAAATATGTATTTGGTACGGGCGGAGACGGGCGAAGAAAGGAGGAAACCTGCCAGCAGAGTAACCAATTTGGCATTCAAAGGAGCGATCATCCAAAAAGAACAAAATCTTGGCAACCAAACAGCCAACGATATCTGTATTGTATCGAATCTCTTGTATACAACGTATAGAGAATAAGAAATAAACGTGGGATCTTTTTATCAATGCAGAATAATACTTGTTGTAATTATTCGTACTTTTAGCTATGAATTTTATCTTTGAGTCTTTTTCCACGCATTTCTCGTTGATGCTAGGATTCACAGAACTAAGTAAATATCTTCTAGAAGTATTCGCGGTGTTTGGTAAGCTTGAAACGAAATACGTGAAACCAAATAAGGACAGATAAACGGAGAAAGGAAAAGTATCAATTCCTATTGCGGATACATATATATGCCTGTGAAATTCTTCCCTCCCGTCTGGCGTGACGAGATAGGAATTGGACAATTTTATAGCCGGCTCTCGTTCATCGTTTCGCGTATCGCATATAAATATAAAACCTGAAATTTCTCAAATTCGAGGGGGTGCGAAGAAATATCTTCGTCAAAATCTTAACGCGTTTCAGAGAAAAAGTTACGATTTATCTTTCCGTGATTAAATGTTTGTTTTCATTTCATGAGGTTCTATAATAAAATAAGTTACATTCATCAAAAAACATTATCTCAATTAACGCAAACAAAAGTATTACATTAATAATTCAGCCTATTCCCGATTTTGATATTTAGAACTATTTATATTTTCCTAAAAGCTCAACTTTCCTTTTAATCTTACTAAAATTAACACGAGAAACTATTCGTACTATTCTTCTTTTAGCATGTGATATCAATGTCAATAGCATATATTCAAAATTGATGCAATACAACGACAAATCCAAAATCGACTAACTATATCCCGCTTTCTCCTAGAAATAGAAGGTCTATTTTAACTTTTCTTAATATAATCATAGTTTTATGAATCAATGTTCTACGCAACTACATTCGCTTTAAGCTCGATAAAGGCGATATGTGACGTGTGCACACATGTATAAATTTTACATATTTAAAAAGATAAATTCAACGAGAATATTTTTGTTTTAAATTTGCGATAGAATAATACATGTAGATATACTTTTCGTGCCAACCGCATAAAGGAGTAAGAAACCTCAAAATATATACGGAATCATACGGCACTATGCACGCCGGCCCGGGAATCCACTCCCTTGACCAAGAGTCTGTGAATAATTAGCAGGAGGGTTGACGGTAGGATGAGGGAGATGTAACTTGCGCCTCTCGAACACCCCGGGGCACCTTTTGTTAGGCACTCCTCATCGTCAACTTCGCTCGCCGTCAACAGATCGAGCAGGCGCCCACACAACCCTCGCCTACTACGTGAGGAGGGTGCGGTAAATACGGGAAGCGCACAATACTAACCATCGCCGCGTTTCCATCGTCCCCCACATCAGCGCATCACCCCTCCCCGTGCCCCGACTCGATAGTGCTCCCCTTCCCAACGGAGCTTGTCCAAAGCTTGTTCTTTCTCCTCTTGTTCTTCTTCGTCTTCTTCTTACTCCACTCCTTCGTCTTCGTCTTCTCCTCCCGCCTCTCTCCTCCTCCTCCTCCTCCACCCGCCCCCTTTGCGGACAATGAGGATTTTCTTTCCGAGCCACTGGGCTTAATCGACGATCGTTTTTCATAAATTTCAACTCGACCGGCGGGGCGCGGCGCGGGGCCACGCGGGGTGGCGTCGGGGTCGAAGCCCCGCTATTGTTTGTACGTGTTCTCGCGGCGGGAGAAGATGTGCATTACGAGCTTGTTCTCGCCGTAGCGATCCGGCCGCGCCGACGCTTCCGTGCTCCCTGAAACGAACGAGCTCCTACGGGAATAAAGGGCTCCTAACTCGTCACTGCGATTAAACGCGTCGTCCCGATGTCCCGTCTCGTTCTCCACTTAGAGAATGTCCGCTAATAACTTCCCATTCTTCTTCTGTTCGCGCCATTGACCGCCGCGTCGTCGACGAACCGGAATCAGCGAACTCATTTCGCGGGGTAGATACCCCTCTCCCCCTCTCCCCCGCCAGGCCGCCGCCGCCACCGTTTACGCCCGTTTTATCGGAGCGTTACGATCATCTGTAGCCGCGCGATCGCGCGTAACAGATGCCTCGATATAATAAATGTCGATATTCAAAATGTTCGGCACGGCCGAAACATAAATTGAGGAAATTTGCCTGCGCGATGGCGGTATGTAATACGTTCGCCCGGGAAAAAAAAATGCACGCCAGCGAATGTCACGCGCGCGCTACCTCTCGCGCCGTATGGAGTGGTCTCAATAAAATAATACATCGCAAACAATCAAACTCAAATTCGCCGGACAGGATATTTATTTTAACGGCGAAATCAAGCACTCCGCTTTTATTTATATTGTTGTCCCTTGCGCATCAGTTTTTCGAGCGGCCCGGTAGCTACAGCGAAAATGTTGTAAATGAAAAACGCGATTTTAATTTGTATCTGTCATTTCTGTTTTCGTAAAAAATGATGAACGGCTAATTGGCTCTACAAAGAGTAAACGAAAGTGGGAAACAAAATTGTGGAGTTTTACGCGAATTCGCCCGTGTAATAAGAGTAAATGCCAATTAACAGCGTGAAATGACCTTAAATTCAAATAATCTAACAATTCCCTGTACCTCATTCCCGATATATATTAAAATATATATTAAAATAATCAAAGCTCAGAGAACGTTTGTCACATCGAAAGCGCTCAATATCCGACATATTTTCAAACTTCTCGCTTTATCCTTAGTTTCACGTTCGATACAGCACGCACGTTAACAGAATCGATTCTGCAGACTCAATTTAAAATGAAATTTGGTTTAACTCTATTGGTTTTTGGCTAAAAGATTAGATTACGGAGTTGTTGTTTCGGTTTTCAGTTTCGTCGACGCACACAATTTGGATTAGCGTCGATTTCGCCAATCCCGCTTAAAACGAAGTTTTGCTTTAATTTTACCGAGTATTCATTGAAATATCATATTACGGTATCCTCGTCGCTGTGAAGGAGAAGATAGTCATTTTCCTGCGCAGTCGCGAAATTTAGTGGATCAAAAATCGGAGAATAATCTCGAATTCATTGGATTTAAATGCTCGAGTTATGTTCACCCATGCGCGCGATCGCAAAATTCGTTTTTATATTTAATTTAATTTCAATTAAATTTATAGAACATTTTGCAGTATACAGATATAGCTCAAGTTGTGTGCAATGACAGATTTTATATTCAATTTGCGACCCATTCGGAACCGGTTTCCCCTCAACAAGCAAATCGAGACGCTAACAGTTTTAAATCCACATTTATATAGCCGCATTTTTATTAAAAAATGAAACCAATTTTAAGACGTGATATAAATACATGATATCCATTTTAATAAATGGATCTTAAGAGAATTTGACATTCACTAATTATATTTATATTTATAAACAAATAATATTATATTTATATCACAATTTAATTAGGAAACTTGAATAAAATTTATCTTGAAATGCAACATGAATTCTATTTCTCGCAATTCGATAATCTACTCTTAACAGAAAATAATATATGTACATGTTAATAATTTTTTAATCTTGTATCATTAGTAAATAAATTATCAGAGTTATGTTTAATAAATAATAAGATATATTAGAAATTAAATCAATATAATTAATATGTAATTCTAAGATAGCTATATAAAAGCTGTATAATAAATTCTGTTTCGACAAAATATTTATCGGATCTCTCGTCTCTCATTATGCTTTATTTAAAACAATATAAACTCAAATAATCGATAAATATAAATACATGTGCTATGAATATGAAAGATTTTCAAAAACTGGCGTATTATAAAAATAAATGCATTTAATTATCATTAGCGCGTTTTTGAATAAATAAATTAAAATATGCTACGTGAACATTTCAAACTGTTTGTGTACATTATAATTATTAATTTGTTATTTTATATCACACTGGCAGTAACTGACCAAACCCGTCAATAATGCGTCGATAGACTCTATTCTATGAGCTTCGTATATGTTCATTCTTGTATGCACAATGGATCGACAAACGGTTATACAAATTCCAGGGATGAACACTGCGCGCTAATCAATATAAATAATTACTACGCGGTATCTCAAATTATTAATTCATCCCTCAAGTTAATATTCAATAAAGTAATTATAGTTTCCGAAAAGAGAATCTCGTCAAACATAAATTTTTATTAAATTTCGCAAATTTTTCTTTTAATTCTTACTTGAATCATTCAAATAAATAGGATAAAACAATTAATTTGACAAGTGGCAAATAAAGAGTAAATAATAAATTATTTATCGCATGATTGTATCTCGTTACCGTGCGATGTTTCCCAAGCTTCCTCTTTCTTTCTTGTTTCTTCATTGCTCTTGCACAATAGCAACTCGCAAAAACAGAGCCAATTACGATCACGTGCACATTCACTAGTAAAACTTTTTATTCTGATGGAATCACCATGCAATGTGATGCGATTAAGAAAGTCAAGTTAATGGCTAATTAAAACGCGATAGACTGTTCAAAAATATACAATTAAAACTGTACGAAGCAATGTTCTAATTAGTCGCGCTAATTATTAAAATGCAATAATCGCGCAGCTGCATTCTCTGAAAAAAAAGTACGAAAAAAAACTACTGCAAACATTTTGCAATCATGGCATGTTTGAATTAATTTACGTAATAAAAAGGTCATAGGTAATTAGTAAATTATATTTATTCTTACATAATGCATAGTTTTATATATATTTTACTCTTTCATAATCTATTCATCTTTATTTATTGGTAACTTGGCTTTATATTATTTAAAAGAATTTTTATTATTTCACTTGAAGTAACATGAAATCCTATGTATAAATGTATCGTCACATATATAATATTGTGGGATGTTACCCAATAATTGTATAATACTTTAATGTCATGTTTTATATCAATAATTGTACTATTTCTCACTCTCTTTAATTAAAATATAACTGTCCGTAAACCATCCACGTCTGAAGGTATAAAATAGCCTCAAAAAACCTGATAAGATTTTTGTGACGAGATGCACGTAACGACTATAAATATACAGATCTTAAAAAATTATTAGGTCTTAAATATAAAAAAATCTTAAGCGAGACATATATATATATATATATATATAGGGAAGATGGATTAAAAAGTGCATCAAAGCTACGCTTTTCGGTTAATTTCAGATGGATCTCACTTTAGCAAAGTTTTAATTTGAGACGGCTATGAAGGTATAACGTCAAAGTTGCATAAATAAAGATCTCTCCTTGATATTTTCGCCTTTCCAAGCTGCAAATCCATTAAAGTATCTGTCATTAAAATTTCACCCATTTTATTCTGGGACATCCCGTATAGAAAACTCAAAGAACGTTTGTCCTGCATTTATTCTTAACAAAGGCAACGCTACTGACGGAAGTGTTCATCATGCAAATCAAGCAGACTCGGATGGATGGCATAGTTAAGAAAAATCCGTCGTTGGAAAAAAAAGCCGGAAATGAAGAGTTTCAGGAACGATGAGCAAGCGAGCGAGCGAGCGAATGAACGAACGAAATACAGGCGGGAATGGGCGCTAATGAAATTAAATAATACACACAGAAACGGCGAAATTAAAGAACGCGAATGAACGAAGGGTCGGATGGGATACGGTCGCGCTTAATGCTGGGAAGGAGGAATTAGTCAGACGGGTATCGTGCATTCTGCGAACAAATCGCAATTAACTGTGCTCCGGCGCAACGGGGGGCATATTAAATCGCATTAAAGCAGAAACGGACACACCTTTCGGCCTCGCTGGTCTCTAGACGGAAATCTCACGTAATTTTATTCTTAATTTTTTATTTATCAAGATGAATATATTATATCCTCTCGCGAATTCTATTGGGCGTTTAAAAGAGACTCCAGATATCTTAAGCGCAAATACCAGTGAATGCGCTAATACATTAATTTAGTCATAGTATTAATTCAGTAATCTTACGGATGTAGTTACATATATATAATCCCTACTGAAATCTGACGTCATTTAAATTTAATAAAATTAGGCGGTTGAAAATGATGAGGTCCATTTCCGCAGTTTATCAGCCAGTGATTTCGACGGCACGCATTTCACATTTATCGCAAACATCTGTTGCGATTAAACGCGTATCGAGATTATTATATTCTAGCCCGTGACGAAACACGCGTAATTTATCCGCGTTTAATTGCGCGGTATTGTTCCCGTCCGTTCCGCGCATAGTTCATTCAATTTAAGCGCGATACCACGCCCGAGTGATCGATGGATCGCGATCGTCCGTGCGATTGCAGTTAACGAAGTCGTTACGTTCGCATCGGCGACAGCGCTTTGCGCATTCTTCTCGCGAGAATGGCGGCCGTCCGAATCGCGGACGCGGAATTTATCGGTGATAAATTCGAGGCGTCGCCGAGTTGAATTTATTCTTATTCAAAATAGCCATCGAAGTATGTCCGAATGGCCGCGCATCGATGACCAAAGCGGTAATACGAGCGTCGTCGGCGCAAATTCTCGGCGAGAATCGCGCGGAATATAGCGGTGAAGTATTTCCGCCCGTAGGAAATTTTATAGGGAGGATAAAAACTACCCGCCCAGGTTTACTGTGTCTGGACGGTGACGTTTATAAACGACGAATGTGAAATATCGGGGCGGCGGTAAAGCGTTTATGCTTTGATATTATGCACGATAACTCTGCGCGCTGTTAATACAACGCGAATACGGCGTACACAGCACGAGCGAACTTTTATCGGCCGTTATTTAGACATGAAAAAAATTACACCTATTGTGTGCCCGACGTCGACTTTGACGGGCGGCCATCAAGACGACAAGGGTCATTAAGAATTATCTGGAAAATTTATCTCGATTAGGAATGTATTATGTATATCGCTTGCTATATTCTCGTGTCCTATCCTCTTGAAAAATATTCACATCTAAGATCAATCTGTTAAATTAAATTACTACCCTTTTCTCCTCGCGTATCTCCGCGCCGGGGTTATTTTTCGCGAAACAACACGCGAGAAATAACACCCCCCCATTCACTCCACGCGCACGCCGCGCCGTTTCCATTTGCGACCCAGGAGGACAGCGATCTCTCGTAGCCTCCCCGGATTTGACATCGGTCGATCTGTTGCACAAGTATTGTTTGCCGCCGCGTAATGCACGGGCGCGACAGCACAATGAGCGTGAATTTTCGCATGACAATATGCGGACAACGCGTTATGCAAATGGGGTGGGCGCGGGATCCAATTTCTGCGGGATGCAGCGTGCGTGAATCCTGGACATTCGGCGAGAGTCGTCGTCGTCGCCGTCGTAGCCGCGCCGCGCCGGCTCTCGCCCGTCGTCATCGTAGTCGTCATCCTCCGGATCCAAGTTAGTTGACGGCACCTGCCCACGGACAATGGGTCTACGGTCAGTACGGTACCATTATCCGCCTCTCGCGCCTATGACAACCCCATGAATTATGCAGCGTAATGTAGACGGATATGCACAAGCGCTCCTGTGCACGCGTGCAGGTCCTGTGCGTTGTTCCATTACCGATGGTACCGGCGAAGACACGATTTACGCCCCCCAACCCCCCTCCTCTTCACCCTCATCTGGTCCACCTTCTCTCGTTGTAAGCCCCCTTTCGCGTCGGTAGATTTATGTTTGTTTAGCGGAGCGTAAACCCGCTCTTCTTATAGTAATGATCCATGCACGCGGTAATCTTTCGTCTTCGGTACGGCCCGACGTGTGACAAATGAATGGCTCGGTCGGACGATTTCCGTGGCGCGGAATGAATAAACGTTTTTGATACGTTCGCGACGATCAATTCGACGCGGCGCGGCGCCGGGAAATTTTTCGGCATCGGGACAGCCACGGGAAACGGGACGCGAGAAACGAGGGGATTGCCGGCGGAAAACTTCAAACTGCTACGTTGGATACGTAGCTGGTTGACGGCACGCGATTTTGTGTTTCCTCCAAGGAGAAAGCGGAAGCACTTCACTGGATCCGAAGGACGTAGTTTCGCAATAAAATGCGTTCTTTCCGCGGGGACGTCTCGTCGGGGAGCAACGGAGGGACAGAGGGAAGGGAGAGAGAAAAAGAGAGAAAAGAGAGAGGAAACGACGCAAATAACTCTCATCCCTCTTCCGCCACCGTGAATAATATATGCACATCCGTCCACTTGTTTTCCATATCGTCTACTATTAACGACGGTAAACCGGAATTCGTACTCGAAGCGGATTACATCTTGCGTCACATGAAAATATTCTCTCTCTCTCTCTCTCTGAAAAAAAGAAGTGCGCCAGAATCCCTTCACGTTGGGGAATCAAGTCGGAATATTACAGAAGAATTTTATTTACGCGAAACCCTCGACAAGCAATCTGCCGCGAAACATTCGCTATGAAGCTTTGCAAACTTGACAGTTTTGAGAAATCCTTTCGTGCCTCGCGCGAAGAGACGTTTCAAAACGATTACATATTACCGATGAAACGTGGACCAAGAATCAATTTCGCGCGATAATACGAAAGCAATCTCTTGACGTTATTATTGGAAAATATGATGCGATCTTCCTCCGCCTACTTAATTAAATCTTAATTCTCCCGCGTATTACAAATATCCCTGTGCCCACATTCATCGTCATTTCCATTTTAATTTCTACAAACAAAAACTACGCGATACGCAAAATACATTTTCTGAAAGATTCCGCGCCGATATAGAACACTCCCTTGAAATAGCTACCTTCCACGGCGCTAGAAAAGTTTTTCGATCCCGCAATCCCATTTGCATTTCAACCAGGATTTGTCGATAACTTGTATGAAACTTATGAAAGCGAGTATTTTAAAGAATTTCTCAACCAATAGTACTCCGGAAATCAGTATTATCACATTACATCGAAAATAAAATGGGATATTTTTGGATGTAGATTAAAATAGATTTGCAGAATAAATCGCATTCCACGATGTTACAAAAAGAAGCATATAATCACGCTTCAGACACTTAAAGAGATGTTTCAGCATTAACATTGTAAAAAAGCTTTGGTGGTATCTTCGCAGCAGTCTAATATCTTAATGTAAACGAGAGAAAAGTCGGCAAGTATCGAACGTTATAAATATATTTTTCATCGTTACACGGCAGTCTCGAAATAGCATTATGTAAGTAGTCGTTCTGAAATTGTAGCAACGAGAGTTTCAACAAGTTCGGGCAAGTAGTTTAGCCTCCCGGGACACGCGGGCGAGAGCGTATGCGGCACAGAACCGAAGTATGGTCGATAGGTAACGAGTCGTGAAGCACGATTAAAACTTTAAAGCGTTTTCTTCGAAAGCCGGTAGTACCGTCTAACGTAGGACTTTGTCGCGGTTTCCGAAATGCGTTTTCCGGTCGGTTAGACGGCTCGTTCGGGACGATATTACGATTGTCGATAAGTGTATTTTCCGTTATCTTCCCCGTCGTCCACCGTCGAGCGCTGAAATTCGCAGGGAGAGTTAATATCCGACCAAGTACATTAAAGCTCCGGCAATTTTGATGATACTCGAGACTGGTTTTCTCGAGCGGAATCGATAGCTTTATAAAGAGATCGGAAAACGACAAGATGTTTTCTCTCTTATCCTGTTTATTTTCGTAATATAGAACGTTCCTCCAATTTCCAAAATTTCACCAGAAATTTGTCCGTTAATATTAAATATTAAAGTTAATAATTACATAGATACGATATATCAACTGCCACTTTTTTACGATTCTCGTTCTACGATTCTACATCAGTAGAATATATCTCGTTATTTTAACAGCGATGTAATGTCGCGCAGATTTGATTTCCTATCTTTCTTTTTTTTTTGCAGTAGTATCAACGACCATAATGTGAAAGAATACGGCACAGTTTCGCGCGGGAAGATAGAGACAGCGGTGGAAAAATAGCCGTACAAGCACTAAGTATTCCCAGGGGCGAAGGAAAAAAAATATACCTCGGAAATTAATTCGCGTATCGCGGAGCGCTCGATGTTAACACCGGTGCTGTCCCGCCGCGAGTCAGTGAAAGCGTCATTCCCCGAGGGGTCATCCGTTCGCCAAACGGATGACCCCTGACCACTACGGCCGAGTGATCAGTCGCGCAAGAATCCTACGGGAAATCGAACATTATAACGTAACACATCAGCCGCGTCACCGTTGCTACCGAGCCAATTGCTGAGCACGATTCACTGCACGGTACGCTTTTATGCGCGTAAACAAGTCTTCTTCTAATGAATAGTAGTTAATGAATAGTATTATACAATTTTAATGAATAGCACGCGCAATAAAGTATGCATTTTAATGATATAATATTATATAATAGTATAGAGTTTGTCAAAGCAATCGTATTAATTGACCGATTAAATGCATAGATAAAAGTCTCATAGTCGATTAAATCTCGTTTAAGCCCTTCAGCAGGAAACGAGTACCTTTTTAACACTTTTAACTCGAACGATTGTAATCATTTATAATCATTTATAAATATTTTATATTTATAAAAACTTGCTTTTTCCATAGATATTAATGTTTTCATGATATTCAAATAATAAAATTTTGTTTTTTGGCATTAATTCTATCGTTTATTAGATCGGCTGCGACTGACGCATATCAGTAGCGAATCGGTGCCTCGATCAATCAGTAAGCAGCTTATGCTCAGTCTTTGTCGCGCACACCAGGGATTAAAATAGTTAAATCTATAAAAAGACAGAAAAATCGATGAAATCAATGGCTCTACTTGCTTCTATATCTTCGGCTGTTTCCCTAACTTACGCCACCGCGTGCGGGCTACGTAATCAGGTAGAAGAGGCGTGCGTTACGAGGTGAAGCCGATCGATAACGAGTGTGGAGGTTACATAAAGAAGAAAAAAAAAGAAAGGAACATGTGTTAATCGTTACGGGACACGCGCGATAACGCGCGCCGCGTTTAAAAATAGCTATGACCTGTGATACACATACGTGACACGACTGGTTGGCGTAACTCAAAAATTAGCGTAAGCTCGGAGTCCCGTTTTGACCATCGGGACAGATTTGATGAAGATCTCCCGGCAAACTGTCGCGCATCGCTTCGTGTTCCGCTTCGAGCGCGCAGGCGACATATATTAAGCTCAAATGGCAAAAAAAAACGCGACGATTCGTGTGCGATCCAGCGTGACGTGTACAATAATTTACACGAAGAAAAGGGAGGGGGGAAACAGCATTGCGAAAGTGTGGCGGTATACTAATCTGCTAATTGCACGCAACCAACAATGTAAATTAACGCAACCGTAAAGATGTCAGGTTGTTTATGTATATTATCGCGATTGGAGATTGTATCGCGGATATTAGTATTCATATTTGAAGACGAAGGCGCATCAATCATGTAGAGTCGCGCTTATTCGCGTAACGGATCGATCTCGAATCTACTTGCCGCGCGCGAGATTGATATTACCGAATTAGCGTTGTGTGGAAAATCGCGATCGCGCGATTTCACGCACGATGAAAAGATTTATTAAATTCAAGAGCGACACTTTATACTCGATCGTATCAAAACCCCCGTTCGTTGCGGTCGGGATATCGCCGCTGCATTTTAAACCGCGACGTTAAGAGAACCGGGCAATAACTCCGGGTGTGATGCATGTGTAAGCGGCCCTCAAGTAGCCTGGAAAACCGTGCTTAAAGTGACCGCGTATGCATATTGTATATATGCGTATATCACGCGTTGCCTTGCGAAGTCGACCTTATCACATCCCCTCCCGAGTGGAGAAAGTTTTACAGCCACGTCTAAATGGCTTCGAATCAACCGCGCGAGTTACGCGACGCAACGCGTACCCAAGCCTGAAATTCCTCTTTGTCGCCAAGTTACAATCGTAACGCGATTAGTATTAATTTCACGGTTATTAGTATTAATTTTCGAACGAACGTTTGTTACGAGCACAACATGGAAAGACTCCTCGAGTTCTTTCTCGCGAAACACGAGGTACGGAGAAAGGAGTATACAGTAAAAGAACATTTTACTGCGTACTTCTGTTAAAAACTTGTGAAAATTTTTGTGCTGAGTTTTTAACATACCCGAGTGTTAATTTAACATAATGTGATTATGTTAATTGAATATTTTGTGTTAAATTGATATTCAACATTTCTCAGTGCTAAATTAACACAATTTATGAGTAAGTGAACAAATAACATAAAAATCATGTAGCTTTAAAACGTAAATTCTAAAGTGTGTAAATGAATAAAATGTACGTGTTAATTTAACATATTATAAATGTTAATTTCACTGCAGAAATATGCTTCCACAATTTGTTTCCAAATTGTGTCAGTGTTAATTTTTACATAATATTTTTGTTACTTTCTAACATATTCATTTTGTAATTAGATTAACACAAAAATTTGGGTGGACCGTTTGGGACACGTGAAATGTGTTAAATTTAACACAAATTTTCCAACTGTGTAGCGATACCGTACGCGCGGTATCGATAGCAGCGATTACCGTAAAAGTAGCCACGTCTCGGCATCTGTAAAGATAATGCACGTGCGGAAATACTTTAGCGCAACCCCCTCGACGATCATAACATTGACACGTTATTATTTTCATGATCTGTCATCCGCCACGGTGGAAGAATTCTCCGAGCAAGAGAGAGAGAGAGAGAGTTTTCCCTTATCCCTCATCCCTTTCATCCCTACCCGTCCTTATGTCTGACGTTGACATATCGTTCACGCCGCCGCTGACTGACGGCTCGCCATTGGTCGACGGCGTTCCGCCGTTCCTCATGATACGCAATTTCCCATAGGAGGCCGCGACCTACCCCGTCACCAGACGCCTCTGATCTCATCGACTTTTTATCACGCTGATGGAAGTACCTCTTATCCATCCTGCGATAAGACTCGAGAGAAGAACTGGCCCTCTATCCGACCGAGCTAGCTAACGGCGGGGTTTTAAAGGAGGCAGCCCGGCGCCGCTCGCGATTAGTCCCGTAAAATGCTTGGAGGATTAAATTGATAGAACAATTACGGAGGTAACCAGAGGTATAAAATTAATAAAATATCGCGCGCACGCTCGGGGATGCGACATTGACGAGAGAGCGTAAGCACCTCTCCGTGCGAGAGGGGCCGAGGGGATCTCGCCGCGGCTCTCGCCGGCTTACGCGTTCCGGAGCGAGCAATTAAATTTCACCGGAGAGACCATGAAGCGCTTCATTACGAGAAGATCCTGATCCCATCATCTTTTCATCACGCTGATGGGAGAGACATTTCTTCTTCTTATCTTGCCCCTACCTTGCCCGACAGCAGTCCCCCGCATTATTATGACAGAAATATAATCCTGGAAGTCAAGAGCTCCATCAATCTAGGGGGGCCGTATCGCTGAACACGTAACGCTAGATTAATACGCGACATTAATAATTCGGTTCAGTTCATTATTCCCGCGCGCGTGTACGAATACGAATTCGCGACTTTCAATTATATACGAGCGAAGCTCGCGCTCGTTAGCGAAACAAGATATTCCCCCCGAATGCGCGAATCGCTATCGTGATTACGGAGGAGACGACGAGAGTACGTGCCGTAAACTAGATATTTTCAATGGAGATTTTACGAAGGTAGGAATGAGAAATGGCGATTCCAGGGCGCTTTGTTATAACGAAGCGACGACGCGACGCAGAACGACGCGCGATATCAGAGGTCGATGCGATTCCGTCTTATATAATGCCAAGGACTCGCTTCTTTATCTACGCGACTATAAGCGAAGTATAAACGGGCCGCGGAGACAGTTTCGTAGTGGGTACAAAAGTGACTCAAGCTTCAAGACTCAATTAGGAATACGAGATGAGCGAGTCGGGCGCCTTATTGTTAAAGATCAGACGAGCTCGCTAGAATCTTTTGTGCATCTTCGTCGCCTAACGACGGATTATTTGCACCGCCTGGGAATTCTCTCGCTGCTTTAATTTAGTCGCGGTCTTTCCTTCGCGGAATCACCGTCCACCCACCGCCGCGCAAGATCAGATTTCTCATCGCCCGAAGCTTTTTATGTTAAGTGCGTAAGACCCACCCGCTGATATGGCACATCGCGATTCTACTTTTTCAGTCGTGATGCAAACGAAGAAAACTTCGTAACTTCAGTACCACGTAAATCCGTAAATGCCGTATTCTTTCAAGGATACATTATGATAGCAGCGAGCTATAATAATGAGCGTAGAATAATTTTAGCATTAGCTGTGGACGACTCTGAGAACACACAGCTAAAATATATAAGTGTGCGCAAAAACGTTATTATTGTGATGCAGAGCTGTATCTTTCAACGCAAGCGTCGTGCTCGATTTAAGTTGCGAAGATTTCACTCGAAGAAACTTTCAAGTCGGAGAACAGGCAGATCCTTTGCAGCTCGCAAAGGAGAGCACGCGCGTGTTCGCATCGATAAACGTCGCTGTAATTGAGAAATCGCGAATGTAAAAGCGGCTAATGCTCTTTGAACGACGCCGATATCAGTGAACGATTAGCATTACGACGGTACGGTGGAAGAGAGCGCGCGGAGGATAGATACATTACCCGGCGTGACAACACCCATTTCTCCGTTACTCCTTCGGCCCCTCCTTTTTCCTAGAGCAACCATGAATCTCCGTTGGCGGCATTGTTACGAGATCGGGAAAAACGAGCGGCTAAACCGGTACGCGGATGGTCTTCGGCAGTTTCTTAAAGGGAGATCGAGAGGTCTGCTTCAATGACCGAACGCGATAGTAGGGAGTTCACAGAGTAAAGAATAGAAACAGCAGCTTGATCGACGAATACCGTAAGGCGAAGGGTGTATAAAGAGAGAGCGGATACCGGCATTGTAAGAAAAAGTTGGAGCGAATGAACTTTTCTTGGAACATCATCGAGCGATATGTGTATTCAATCAATACTCTACATCAGACCGAACAAAATTAGAAAAGAAAATGTGATAGTGCAGTTCTTCGTTACCAGCTAATCGCAAAAAATTGCTTTAATAGAGGAAGGAAAATCAAGCAACGTCAAGATTTATAACGACGATTGTAACGACGAGAACGATATTATCCAATTTCTACGCATGGAAATAATAGTATTTACGGCGTTTAAACGCCGAGAAGTTAGAATTTAGCATGCAAAGTAACGGCAATTGTGCTATCTTACGCGCGGAACTAGTTCTACATCAAGTCAGATGTCGTGAACTAACTTGGTGCAATTGTTACACGTGCAACACTGCCAACAAATATTGTTCACGGGCGAATCGCGGAATTGGGTCGAGTTAAGTGTGTGTCGTCTATAGAAAGCGGGAAGTAAAAGAATAAATTCCTAGTATTTAATCGATATTGCTTCTTACGATCTTTATATAAGCATCAACTTACGATTAAATAAAATTACACATTTCAACCGTGATTATACTTGATTTTCTGTCCGACGAACGAGTGAAAGTTGCATAATTTAAAAGAAGACATTTAAAAGAAGAAGAGGAAACGTCAAAAATTCAGAATCACAAGATACCTCTGCTAATCCGGACATCTTTGCCTTCCTATTTACAATCTCCTGCAAAATTCCATTTATTAGCCGTCATATTTTTAACGTCGCGATAATCAGTCTCGAACTAACGCAGCCGGTTATCGATCGTCAAATCGTGGCGCACCTATTTGCGAAATTAATTCACCGTCAATCAGGTGCGATGATCGCAGTTTGACAGATGCTTTTTATTTCGACCTACTTTACTGGCTGACGAGCGAAAGTATCGATAAGTATAGAAACAATTGCGCGATCCTCGTTTTACTACCCGGCTTTACGACGCAAATTAAACAGGACCTCCTCTCGATCAATAAGATGCGCTGAAAGTACCGGGATTACGCGACCCTCTCGCCCTCCCCTCCAGTCAGTAAATTAATCCGTCGTTAACAAACCGTGGCTTCCTTTATAGTTCTCCCCGTCCCGCGTCCTAACCCGGGGTGCGACCAAATACCGGCTGCCATCCGAGACGACGGCAGCCCCAAAGCAAATTACTTAGTGCGGCATCAGGCGACGTCGCGGCTCGTCTGGCGACGTTGATTGTCGAAATCGTAATTCGAGAATCTCAGGACACTGTCGTATCGCGTGTCGCAGCCGGATTAATGCTCTTAACGAAAAGGACATGCACGCATCCGCAAGCCAAATTACATGACCGGATGACATGGAGCGGCATTAAACGAAGGAAAAATATTGATTTCGTATCGATATAAAGGTAATTGCTCTAAACTGATTTGCGCGGATAGAATCGAAAAATGCACTACTCTCTCGCTTAGTGTACTTTACTACGTTTAGAACATTCGCCTCACTTTTATTCGTATGCTTATGACGTGATTCAAGTTAAAAACGTTACACTAGATACTCCGTTTAACCGTCATATCAATTTTTTAATATGTTAGGTAAATGGAAAGGAAACGTTATGTTCCCTTCGCTTTATCGCGAGCGGCGCTCCGTACAAAGCTGACTGCCGCAGGTTTTTCATCTGGAAGCACCTGCGGCTGAATACGGAACAAAAAGCGACGAGCGACGGCTCTTAGCTCCAAGTAAATTCGTATATCCCGTCGGCTCCCGTTGATGCGGGCTGAAACAAGTGGCTTATATCCCCCGTGTCTTACCACCTACCCTCGCTTATCCGCAACCCCTTCCCTTCGCGCGATACCAGCAATCGACGATGGCGAAATAACCTGAAATCGTTCCGTGAGACAACGTCGGAAGCGGAATCGATCCCGCCAGCAAGATTCAATCGCGAAAGCCCTCTCGTGTTGGCTGCCACTGGCGGCTGGATGGCTGGGACTTAAGATTGCAGGTGTGCCGACGCGCATTCCCCGGCTGCATGCGTGCATCAAACTCGCGGTATGCGCTCGAGGAAGCGCGAGAATTCCAAGTGCTATTGGAGTCACGCGATTCAGCAAGCACAGCTTGACGTTAGTATATAGGTATTTATACTAGGAAGAATATAGAATTAATATTTCGACAATGTCACACGTCCTGCGAAATAGGAAAGAGAGAAAAGAGAAATTTCAGAGTGACAGCTTTGAACAACAGATTTCTCGTGCAAATTTTGAATGAGAAGTCGCCAAGTCGATTTATCAAATAAAAGATGCAACATGGATAAGCGATGTATTCGTATATATCAACACAATCACCATTCAAGAAATGACAATTCTTCAAGATCAATCCGAAGGAAGTATTCGAGGGGTAAACCGCTGATCAAAATTGTGTACACCAATGCCTAGTAATGCCCAAAATTGGGCATTACTAAGTACACAAAGTACACAAAAGTACACTAAAAGTACACAATTTTTGGGCATTACTAGTGAATTTTTTATGTAATGCGCACTAATGTGTCCTAGTAATGCCCACTAATGCCCTAAATCTGTACACCGCAATGCCCTCAGCGGTTTACCCCTCGGAAGTATTGGTCGAAAATGTCTCATATTCAAAACTAAGGGAGTATACTCCCTTTTGTCTGGTATACGAGACAACTACAGACACAATCACTCGTGCGGTAAGCGCAATTTTCAAGCGATGAGATCGAGATATTCGTATATAATCCCGGAGAAAGGAGGCTTCTCTGCGTTCCGGCAGCTCCCTCATCGCTGACAGTTATAGGACGTCTCGTTTGTAACTGTCGACGCGACAGAATCGGGCTTAAAGCCGGTATGTATCCTCCAAAAACCGACGGGGAAATATTGGATTCGATGTATCCGGAGGAAGAAGGGAGGTTCGGCGGCGGGCTGAGTCGAAAATATATAAATAAAACGAGCGATGCGCAAATCGAGGTACGCTCTTGCCAAATCGGCGGACTCGCGTGATACTTCTTTTCTCTTTGAATACGTAGTCGTGCTTACGTCTGACGAAAAGTTATCAATTTCGAGAATCAAGTGAGCGAAATCAGTGATCCTAATTTTATGTCGTAAATTTTATTACGTAATTTTAATCCGAGAGATATTCCCGAGAACCTCGCGAACTTACACGAGTCGTAGAATTTTCCTTTCTCTAATCCCTCAAGAATCGCGCTTATCAACCTCTCACCTTTCAAATCGATAAGCTATTTTTAAAGTAAACTTCTTAAGTTATCAAGATTCGCTGCGTTGTCCGAAATATCCCTGAGGTAGATTATTCTAATCGATCCCGCGCAAGCTTGGCCGCGTTATATAAATACATTTAGGTTCCTCTTATTGGAAAATATGTCGGCTACACAGTGAATGATCAAAGGTCGGTAGCCCGTGTAGATGGAGGACGTTGTAGAGCATGAAATAACCGATAACACGTCGAGATGATTCGCGCGATGTACATTAATGTATCTACCTTATCGTGTCTCTCCGAAACTTTCGTCATTAATCATTTAACAGTGCTACGCAAATTGAATTAAAAAATGCCATTGATAAATACCGTCTTAAATATTTAATCTGAATTCAGAGTGATAGTATTAAAAATATCGATTTTGTTTGAGTCACCGGTGGAAATCAATGGAAGATAATTATGCATAATAGAACGGTAAATGCATCAAGCAAAATTTATGTGAAATGTGAAAACTATCACGTACGAATCTCAGCGTCAACATTAAAATTAAAATTCCATTTCATCCCACATTCCATTACGATGCAAATGAAAATTCACTGTACCGATAATGATAACAGCGAACGACAAGCTGGACATTAACTTGGTTGACAGTGAATGCTCTATATATCACTCACAGTTTAAACGCGAAGCCCACCGAACAAATACACGTCCCAATAATATTAGCAACAAATACAATACATTCAGCGGAAGAGGGCGAGAGGCGTCGAGTGAATTATGTTACGGCCGAACAACAGGGCACCGTGAAAAACGCCCGGACGATAATCCGCTTTGTCCATTATTAATGCCGGACGATCAATTTTGTGTGCTTTTTTTTCACGCGTATCGCGTAACTGCAGGTCAAATGCAGCTGTAAGATTCCTTTAAAACGCGACAGTTTCCCATAGTTTACTCTGATTACAAACGAATGGGCGACCCCCCCGGTCCTTTATACACGAAACTTTTCCGTCCAATAGCGGACGCCGCCGACGTCGATGAAAGTTTCATCCCGAAAATTAACTGGTTGCTCGCGATTAAGCGAAGGGAATCCACTTCTCGATTAGAGTTACGCGAGGAATTATCGTGCCGGCAATGTCACAGCGTGAAATAAACTGCCGCGGGGCGGAGCGTAAAGTTCCTGAAAAGAGCGGAGAGGAAAAACGAAATCGGCGAGATTCTCCCTCGCGCTGGCGCCTACCTTTTTTTGTGCCCCATCGATCCGTATCACAAAGGAAGCGAGGGCAGCCAATGAATCGTGAAGAGCTCCGGGATAAAAATTACGCGGCAATAAAGCGTGATATTAACACAAGTTGCATGCGCTCCTCGCGAAGGGATATCACGCCCCCCCGAGAGTCACGTAGTCACAGAAATGAAGACCTCGCGCGTGAAAGGCGACCGTGAGATAATCTCTCGCCGGGAATAAAGGAGTTTCTTTGAAACGTACGTGCTAAGTGCTTCGAGCGAACTTGAAAATATACACATAGATATATGTACTCGCCAAATGAAAATGCGGACTATAAAACGATACTAGACAAACACATTAACGTCCATTTCCACCAATGTAGATTAACTTTAATCTCGGTTTAACTTACTTTTTATCTTTTTCTAATTCTTAGAACTAGAAAAAGATAAAGAGTAGGGCAACTCCGGTATTTACGCCGCGCGGGGATTTACGCCGTAGAATTAGAAAAAATAGAAGGAGTAAAGGTAATTTGCTCGCAACCACTCTGTTATGTGCCTTATGCAATATTAGTATTGTGTAGTATTCAGTTCTTTATTGTTAATATTAACGAAACCATCGTAAGTTGAATCGATTTTTCAATGTATTAAGTAGCGCGATCATGTATTACGACCTACGTAAAATGATTACTGTAAAGAATGTAAAAGGCTTAATGGTTATTTCATGATGCATAAGTGTAGAGGGATAG
>NJRL01000025.1:329794-342628 GCA_003063815.1 Aphaenogaster rudis | reverse complement strand
ACATTAACCAAGCCTGGATTTTTATAACCAAGCCTTTCTTTCAGTGTATGTGCTGTACATTGTTGAGTCAAATGGAAGATATCTAGCAATTAATAGCTTCGGTACATTTTTATTGAATTTTTTCTTTTCTTTCTGTTTTTTTATTTATATATACACCTTTTCCCAAACACGTCGAAAATATAATCGTGTGTGATTCGCGCGCTTTGAACAACGCCGATAGAGTTTTCACCGCAATATTTCTGCGTGTGCAAATGACACTCGACAAAAGCCACCCTGCAACACGTAACGTCGCAGTCGATAATTGTTACATTTCGAACATGTTTTTGTTATTATGACACGCGCAGCTTGCCCTTCGCAATTTTCAATCGACATAATTACGTTAGTGTGAAATTGCCAATTGCCGGATCAATAAATGGGAAGGAAATTTCGTAAAGAAGTAGAAAAAGAGAAAGCATCTCGAGTCTTGCGTTCAAATTATGAAACGTTTATAGTAGAAAGAAAGAACTCCCGGAACCTTCTCGAGCGATCGCGACGGTTACGCAAGTGTAAACAAATGAGGCGCTGGAGGAGTGGAGAAGAGGGGTGAGGCCCGTGAGGCCCGCGAGATCGAGCAGGAACAGACAGGATTCGGTAGATTCTTTCGAGCTGTCGCACGCGAAGGTTGCGGGAGAAATTAATAAAGAAAACTCTCGAAAATTACGGATAACTTTTACCTTCCTTTCCGTCGTTCTCATTGCGATTATATTATACGTTTCAGTAATTTACAGGACAGATAATAGGCGAAAAAATATCCTCTGTACAATCTAAATCTTTAATTAACGTTTTCATTCCAGAATACGTCCGAAGCTTTCGACGGCTTCGTCTTCATTGTGTAAATTTCAAACGTTCTCGATCGTTGACAACCTATGAAGATACGTCAATATTTGTAACATCTAGAAAAGCCTGGTCGATTTTATCACCGACCAAATATTGCGACAGCAATATTGATAGACGACTATACCGCACTTCGATCCAGGAATTAAAGGCTCTTTAGCCACAGCAATTCCGGCGCATTCTTAATCTTTAACGCGCGCCAGGAGAGAAGACGATTTAATCTCGCCGTGAGCGCGGAGCGGATTAATAAATGAGCTGAAAGCGTCCATCTGCAACACCGACACGAAAGCGTGAAAACCTGATGAGACATCCTTCTAAGGCTCTATCCCCGGGAGCCAAGAAAGCTCCGGCGTGAAAGTGTCGGCGCCGCGCCGCGCCGTCCCGTATCCAGAAACGACGCTGAAGTACTTGCAGAATCGCAGTACGTGTCCGAACTTCCCCCGGCCTCCGACCCCCCGAGCCTCAGTTGTCCAACCCCGCAAGTTTCCCCAAACTTGGCGTAGCCTCGCCTATTATAACGGCCAAGTTCCAGACTGTCCGGGCCCATCCGTCCACGCACACCAGCGTGATGCCCTTTAATATATTCCCCGTGTAACGTGTCGCCGGCTACGTCCGTGTACACGGTCGGCCTGTGTCCGTACGCATGTTCCCGGCCCTACGTCCTTTAAACACGAGGTCTGTTCCTGTCATAAGACGAGGTGGCGCTATCGATCGAAGCGAACCGAAAAGCGATACGAGGATGCAAACGAACGGCCAACTCGGACGGACTCCTTTGAAGACTTTGATAATTGGATATTTCTGTAGAGAAACGAGCTACATCTCACCGTTATCATTATCATTATTATTATTATTATTATTATTAACTCTAATAGAACATTTCATAATAAAGAATAAAATTATTCCTCTCTTGCGATTGCTGGGCAAAAACGCGCGTGACGTACGGGCAAATTCTCATCGTTCTTAGAATTTTTCGTTCTTGGACGTTATAAATGTTATTGTTATTGGACAAATTTCATAACTATCTTTCGTGGTTTGTCCAAATATATAAGACAATATAAACTAAAAAGCATGTAATATTATTACCACTGACTCGTGCGTTGAATGAAAGTGATCGTGACGCACGGACGTACATTGTCCAAATTTGTTTTTAGTGGTAATAATAACATGCTTTATATTATCTTATATATTTGGGCAAACTACGGAGGATAGTTATGAAATTTATCCAATAACAATAACATTTATAACATCCAAGAACGAAAAATTCTAAAGAACGGTGAGAATTTGTCCGTACATCACGCGCGTTTTTGCCCTGCTGCAATTTTTGTATTAAATTATTCAGAGAAGAAAGTCAGATCTAACTTTCCTGAACTCATTAGGTCCAAGAATAGCGGAGTTCGAACCGGTGGAAAATATACCAATTATCTATTCGCCACTTACGAAGAGTATCTAAAAAGTCCAGAGTTGGGAGTAACGCGTTACTTGTAACGCCGTTACCGTTACCCGAGCCGTTACCGTTACTTTTTTATAGTAACAATTTGGTAATGACGTTACATTTTTTCATAACAGAAACAGTAATGCCAGGGTTGGAAAAGTTACTTTTGGAAAGTTATCATTATCGTTACTCGTTATTCATTGAAAAAAGTAACTCGTTACTTTATTCGTTACATAACGAGTAAAAGTAACGGCATTACTTTCGCGTTACTTTTACTCGTTACGTAACGAGTAAAGTAACGAGTTACTTTTTTCAATGAATAACAAGTAACGATAACGATAGCGTTCCAAAAGTAACTTTTCCAACCCTGGCATTACTGTTTCCGTTATAAAAAAATGTAACGTCATTACCAAATCGTTACTATAAAAAAGTAACGGTAACGGTAACGGCGTTACAAGTAACTCGTTACTCCCAACTCTGCTAAAAACACCATCGACGATACGCATTCCCAACGTATAAGCGTTACGGCAATCGGGCACGCGGAAGTAAATGCGAGTGCGCAAAGTAAAATCCAATCGAATCCCTTACCGCCGGAAATACGGATAAGCGACTGGGGTCGTCGTCAATCTCTTGTGATCAACGGAACGGAATCTCTAGACCTTTCTGCCTGATTGACGGGGGCAGAATATCTTTGCGCCTGAATCGCAGCGCCTTAATCGAATTCCCAACAGTGCTCGGTGAACTTGTTTAGTATCGGGAACTACGTTGGAGACAATTGGCCAGGGTAAATGCCGGAGTGCGAATAACGTACCTGCAACGCGAGCGTGGAAAGATATGAAGAGGTAAGAAGATTTCGATTGCCACGGCGCGTCGTTATTAAAAAATTCCTTCACCCCCGCCGTGAGTCGTGACTGAAATATCATTTGCTTTTCTCCTTTTCTTAAAACATACATTCCGCTCTCGCGATGGGGAATTAATTTTCGCGTGACTTGGCTCGATATTGCAATGACGACGCGAGATTTCGTGGACACAGGTAGCGCAACCGAAAACGCGCCGGTCAAAGGCGGAAATTTAGACGGGGCTTAACGAGATCCTCGAAAGCTTTTCGCACGAAAGCTCTACGCTGTTAACGATATTGCTGCTTCCACCGCCCCGTATTCGGAATAAACGGCAAAATCAATATCGGAATCACTCAAAGAAATCTTACGTATTGGCGAAATTTGATTGCGCCTTCGCGCGTTCGTAGCTTTACACTGGTGGCGCCAAGCATAAGTGGCACTCGTGAAAAATGCAAGCCGTGCGCTACGCTATGCAATGACTTTGAGATAGTTTGAACTAGTTTGCAGTGACATACAGTGTCGACAGTGGTTACACGAACGAACGTCATTGAGCCACTTGGAAAGAAACGTAACGATTAACCGCGACCACAAATATATCAAAAAGGTCATTGAAGGTTACTCTTTAAATAACACGGAGTATGTATCGGAAAATCATTAATTTAAATCCACTTATAAAGTTATCTATACACTGAGAAAAAAAATTTGTTGAAAAAACAAAATATTTAGTCCGATACGTTCAATTAAAACATTAGTTGGTTTAACTAAACATTAGTTGAATTAACTAACTCTTGATTAAAAAATTTTGATGGTTGACATGAATGAACTGTACCCTTTTTAATTCAATTAATATTCAGTTAAACCAACTGAATGTTTTAGTTGAACGTATCGGACTAAATATTTTGTTTTTCCAATAAATTTTTTTTCTCAGTGTAGTGTCCCGTTGAAAAATATATCGACATGACTCTTAAGGCTAATCTACAATGTGCTCTTTGCTTCCTGTTTCTTGCTTTTTGCCTTTTGTCAATTTTTGTTTATGTCGCGTAATGCGATGTTTGTTCGTTCTGTCGTCCAAGATAAACGTTGACGAACTTCGGAAGACACAAGAAACACGATTGTCGGTAAAACAATGCGTGGAAAAGCAAAGAGGTAAGAGGCAAAGAGCAAGAAACAGGAAGCAAAGAGCACATTGTAGATTAGCCTTTAATATCGGTTCGATTTGTACAGATATGTGAGGGGAAATATGTTGTTAAAAATTTTGAAGCAGTCTCTCGAAATCTTAGATTACAGAAGCGGAAAAAAGATTTCAAGTTCGCGATACATATATATATTTTTGGTATTTAACATTTCGTTTTCCTTTTTACTGCACCAAAGAATTGCGATTGTATCTGTATGTCCGAGAAAGGTTGGAACACGAGCGATATAATAAGGTCAGAGGTTTCCACTACGTTACTTATGTCATCCGAACACGAGCGTAACTGCCTAAAGGTTTCATAAAAATAATTGGACGCTCAACGGAACGAGAGGAGACGTACAAAGAAATGGCGCAACGAATTTAATCGACGTAAGTTCTTGATACGTTTCCGCAATATTCTGTATCAACAAAGTGATATCCCCTCATACCGTCTACCGACAAAGAACCGCGGATATTTCTCGGTAGCTTCTTATTCCGCACGTAATCATTCACTATGGATTTGCGGAAATGTCTACCGCATGAATCGCGCGGTATCATAAATTCTGCCGCGGTTCCGCGTGGCAGTATTCAATTTTATAATTTCGATGTTACGCGCACTATGTTATTTTATGATCTCGTAGTTACACAATGAATTAATTTCCTCGAGTACAAAATATGAATTAACTTTGATCATTCTACGTTAAACTATAAAATCATAAAAACCGTTAAAAACAAATGTTAGGATGAAAAACTGTTTTCAATCGCGAATATTTTTACGATTTAAAAGTAATAAGTTTATATGATTGCGCGAGCTATTTTACAGTTCCGATAAATGTGGTTCTACGACTGTAAATGTACAAATTAATCCATCTTCTCTTTTTTTATGTATACAAGGAAAGGAAGATCGGATCTGATTCTCGCTGGAGTTAACGATTCTGTTTGGGAAAAAAAGAAAGAAAAAGCGAATAGGGATCATCGATGCCGGAAAGCGATCGCACGCTTGTTTTTCATTGGTCCTGGCAAAAATACATTTTGCCTCTCTGGTTCTCGTTGCGACATTCTCCATCATGAGAGTCAGACAAAAATAAAATTGAAGCCTGCCTATGTATCGGTATAAAGTTTGGCTCTGTCTGATATATTTTCTACCGAGCAGGGCGAATGTGCGGCATAGAAACGAGGTAAAAGTAACTTCAGTTTGCGTTTTATAGAAACAGCCACACAAGAATATAGGAGACTCGTAAAAATGTAAAAATATAAAGATACGTTTTTCCTAAATATTATTTCAAATACAATTATTTAAAGCATTAAATTTCCAATCAACGGCACATAACGAACGATAACAGAACGCTCGGATAAATCGAGAACGATTTTTGTGAGATTCACCATCCGTTTTGCACCGTCGAACATATCCCAAGTTAAATATTAACTGATCGATACAAAATCGGGACAGTTTGTTGCGTTAATATTTTATATTTCGCATCCGCGTGCGCAAAATTCGCAGAGCAGATCAAGCTCGTAACACGAGGCAAGTAAAAAGATAACGGGGAGTGCTAGGGTTGTGCAACGCTAATAATAACGCGCGGTCGTGATCTTGTCGTTGTGCTCGTTCAAACGCAACAACTGGCGTACTAACGGGACGCAAGAGGACGCACGCAACATCGACATACCTGATTTCTCGTCGACGGTGGTACCGCTCCCAGCAACGTACGAGACAGCCTTCATTAGTCCGAGGAACAACAGCACTACACTCCACATGTTCTCTTGTTATTCCGCGCAGATCCTCGTGACGGAAAAGATTACGCGCGACGTAACGACGTCGTGCGGGGATAACGCACTCTCTTCTCTCCGAGCCAGCACAACCGATCTGCGGTCAACTCGTCTACGAGCCGACTGTGTTCGCGCCGTGCCACCCACGTTAAGTCATCGTTTCAACAGTCACCGAATCACTCGCGGGCATTTACGCCACGATCATCAGCTCGATCGGCTCCATCCCCTTCTCGTCCGAGTTGGAGTCATATAAGAGGCGATCTCTACTCGCGACCGGCGATTACCACCAACGTTCGCGGCTAGCTCCGCACACCGGCGCGTTTCTTGAAATTCGCGAAACACGAACACAGTGATGAAATGTAGAGGTCAATGATAAATGTTTTCTTTCGATCCACCTAAGGTAATCACTCGCCGGGCGCATCCCCCGTCGCCTCTGTCGAATCCCCGGCTGCAGCGCGCGGTCGCCAACCTACCGGCAATAAAGCGCTTTCGATACCCGTTGCCTGTGCGCCCTGTTTTTCGTCTCTAATTAAACACTAATTAAAGCACCCGCGGCACCGCGCATTCTCTGGCCGCGCACCGCTTCTTTTTTTTCCTCCCTCCTCTCCCTCTGTCCTTCCTTTCTCCCTCGCTTTCCCGTTTCACCACTCTGTTCGTCCGTTATTAAAGCGCGGTACGAATGCGGTAATCTCCGAGACGGTGGAAAATCTCTTGCGCTTCCGGTCTATCCAGGCGCCGCCACTGCCGATAACCCGCAACGTTCACCATGGTACCAGAGATCCCCAATGGTTATGCTACGATTCGAGGGACAGTTCACCACGTCGAAAGAACGAGGAGCTAGGGAAGATCTGGAGAACGTCCTCTTCACCGATTCGCCAGAGGCGTTCGATTTTTCGAGCCCGAGCGACGAACAGTAAAGATCGGTTGATATAATCGTAGATCGAAGGAAGCCTCCAGATTTATGATGCTAAATTGTCCGTTGTGTAGATATCGCGTTTACATGAAGTTTTACTTTCATGTATCATTTGCGTCACGGAGCACGGCGCTGTCTCTTCACAACGATCGATGCCCGGCTCTTATCCATCCAGGCTAATTACAAGATCGGCACAATCTTACATCTGATCACTTCGTGTCCACGATTAGAAGCACGTCGAGTGATCTTCGCGCCGGATAAACGCTTATCGTTTCAGTGATTTGCGACGATCATTTACTAAAACGTTAACAATAACTCTGACAAGATTGAAGACAGTCGAGGTTCACTTGGACAATTCTGGTTCACCGTTCCGGACACGAGTTTGTCGATGGCGAGAGCTATCGCAATATGTGTAAAAACCGAAGGACTGCGGAGATGTTCAATCACGTCGGACCACCACAGATTTGGGGGTTTTCCTGGAATCGGTCCAAGTAACGACCTAGGGGACGCAAAGGCCTGCAATCACGTTGGGGCAGCAATAATTGCGAACCACCTGGAATCGATTCGAGGGAGGATTGAAGAAAACCGATGAATCCGATCACACAATCATCGTAGAATTTTTTTTTTATCGATCAGAGATCGTCCAAAACGAGGAACACCAAGTCAGAGAATCCTACGACAACTTTCATTTATCTCCCTTCGTGATAAGTCGTTTCGTTCGCTCGCATCCAGTATACAACTCAAATCACATATATCAAAAGATTACAAGCACATTAGGGAAATTGAACATGCCTGTTCGTCGATAGAAACGTGATTTTGCGAACGTGTCCGTTGCAACAAACCTCCGTTTTACACAGAAAAAGAAAAGAAAAATTGAATTATCGCCTCTCTTCCACCTTATTCCTATTTACGTCCGTTCCACGGAGTCTGACATGTGCGAGTCGCGCGTCAAATTCGACGAGGTCCCACGGGTCCCACGCGTGTCGTCCGCGACATCCCTGAGAAAACCTCTGCGACACGTCGCGCACGTGTGATTTTTCGGAGCTGCCGTCGGTTATCCCCCTACCGGGTTATCGCCCGGTTGTCTGCGAGCGGCACGGAGAGACGCGCGACAGCCACCCCTCGCGACGCAACATAACACGCCACTGGGAACACGTGGTTCTCGACCGACGGCGGACGGCACACTGACGGAAAAGACGAGCAAACGGCGCCGCGACGGACGCGCAGCCTGCAAAGCCTCCCGAGGAGGTGGTGGTGGAGGTGGCGGCGGCGGAGGAAGCGTGGAGGGCGCGGCGAAAGGGGTTCTCTCGGACTCGTGTACCACCACCGCCACCAGCGGGGAGGATACTAGGGCAGAAAGGGATGTCTGTTTCTATATCTAAGGGTGCGCGTACTCGAATAATGCACGTCGCCGAAGTGGACAGAGGGCGAAAGGGATGAGCGGCGGGACACACACGCGTGCTCCTCAACATTCCGTCGTGCATCCGACCACCCTCCACCCCGCGCAATAGAACGATATGCGAGCGCGAAGTGGCCCGATAGCATCGATAAACGTTTACCCGGGGGCTCGCCGGAAATTCTGCCGGCAGATATTTTATCTCGACGAGAAATTAGATGATGGAGAAATAATATACGTTTGATGCACTCGTTTGTGTACGTGTCCGATTAATTAATCGTTGGTCGATTGCGATCGATGTAAACGCATCGATCAGAAGATACAAAACGCGCGTTTATTCGCCGAAATCTCAGACGCGCTCTACTCGTAGCTCGTACACGGAGAGATGTAAATTTAATAGACAAATAATTACTATTAATGTGAATTTGTGCTCACTGATAATTGGGTGTGCTTACGTAACACGGTGAACCTGTATCCCTCCGGGGGATAGAGATACCCGTTTCTGTATCTAAGGGAATATATACTATTGAACATCGGTGAACGCGAAAGAGACGCCGGTACACATACGTGGATTTGCCAGCTGCGCATACGCAGGAGCGATTAGAGATAAAAATAAATAGAAAAAGCGTGAGAGGACACGAGGCGGCACTTCTGCTTATTTATTGTGTGAAGCGGTGCGACGCAAAAATAAATGGTTTAAATTATAGTTGTAAAATAACGGCCAGCGTAAATTAGGCGGGTCGCTGAAACTGTTACGATACCCATGTAATTAGCCGCGCCGTAATATTTGCATATTACTCGAAACTTCTGCACCCACGGAATGCGACGTACATACATACGTTACTACTGGTACGATACAAAAGGTCAAAAGCAAGCACCGATACAGGCGCGATATATATTTCATGAAATACCAAACTATTTAAATGCACAGCTACAAATCACATAATTCTGATACTGAGTTTCGACTAATTATGCTATGAGCAGTGCACGGATGAGCTAGATTGGTGAAAAGATTATTTGAAAATGAAAAGATTGGTATTAAAACGGTCGTGCTAGAAAAAAAATCTCATAACAAAGTATACCTTTAAAAATTTGCAATAATTGTTTAACCTTACCTATAATTATAATACGCAATCTGCATCTAACCATTTCTCCACTTTCATAATGACAAAATAGAACCTATCGATATTTCTTTCTATTTTCCTTGTTTGTTCAATGTATCTAGTTTATCTCAAATGTATTCAGTTCTTATTTATCCAAGATATTGCTTAAATAATTATTTTAGCTGATACTGCCGCTTCTTATTTTCAGTAAAAATAAATAGGTCGAGTAACAGTTAATACGGTATTTCCTTCGCGTTTAAGGTTTTGATTCAGTTTGCGATATTTTCTTGGCGCAAATATTTGCGTTAAATTTGCCGAAGGAATCAATAACATAACATGTCAAACTACATATTGCATATTACACCGCAGCAAACAGTGTACCCATGCCATAATGTTGTAATAATAACTGATTGATGAACGAACAACAGATTTGATATATCTCGTTCGCAATTCTCGACGATTTGTAGTATTGTTTTCCCGATCTGGACGAAACACTGCATGCATGCCGACGAGTGCATTCTCGAGTACACGCGGATGTTCGAATAATAATTTCAATCGATTCGCAAGACAGCGGCCAATTTTCGCGGTGAACGTTAAATCTGGGAGGAGCCCAGGCCATTCCGTTCGGCACGAAGGTATATCTCTTGATAGTCGGGTTAAGGTGCTTGCGCGTACTCGCTCGTCCGTGCACGAGTGCTTGCTTTTGGTTCAGTGTCGAAGACGGTTTATAGTGGTTTAAGAGGACTAGAAGTCGGCGCGGCCGGGGGCTGGGCGACGTTGGATGGGACGGCGGAGGAACAGATCGAGATAGGGTGAGAGACCTCGGGGCGAAAGAGGCGGATGAGGAAGCAGATGCTCCCCAACCGGTGTCACGGATCATGGTCATCTTGAAAGCTCCTGAAAGGCAGGAATGCCCCGCGCGTCCTCTGAAAGCTATCTCTCCGAGAAGGGAACGACCCACTCCTCTCGCGTCGGGGTCGCGTGGGCTCGTTCTCCCGCAGAGATATATATGTGTGTGTGTGTGTGTGTGTGTGTACGCGTGCATGTGTATGTGTCGCGAATAGTGTGTAAATATGTAGAGGGGTCCCTCTCGAGGACGAAAAATGGCAGGTACTTTGCGGACGACGGTTTCATCCGGGGCTCGTTAACTCGTTTACTCGTGTCAACCTTCGTTTTCACGTTTTTCGTACATCCCTTCATCGACACCTCTTTTTATTCGCCTTTTATAGTTTGCCGATGTGACCAGTTATCACATGTTGCAGAAGCGATAAATTTCAGAAAATGTTAACGCTAGAATGACAGCCGTTTCAACATTTTCTTGAATCTTTCATGTTTCTATATATAAAATCATGTTTTATATATATCAAATAGATGACAAAGAATATATGATTTTGAGAAATAATTATCTCGCTCTCTTCATAGATAGATAAGTTTTATAATATTTTTTTGGCCTCTAAATTATGCAAAGGAGAAAACTCTCCTGAGAACTGTCTAAACAATCTTAAAAGATTCTTATTACCATCCTAAATTGTATGCATCGAAAGTTCGTAAAACGCACGTTAACGACCCTGTTTCGTTACTCCCGCGCGCAATATATATTTCCGTTATTTTTGCATAAATCACATTTAATTACCGCGGGGCATGAGATTTCGTGACATCGAGAGAGGCACGAATGCCGCTGCGGCGGTTATCGTCTCGTGTTCGCGTCGATCACGTTGTGGAACACGGTACACCACTCGATACGACCCGACACGGGAACAATATTTCGCGGAAAATAATATAATATGCCATTGTTACTATGTTATGACGCTAAAGATCGCGCGAGCTTGTTAAACGCCGCGGCGATCGGAAGGACCCGAACGCGACACGCACACATCGAACGATTCTGTTCACGCGAAAATGAACGCGGACTTTCATGAACCTCCCTCCGTCCCCCGCTTCCCCGACAAATTTTTCCGATCGACGGCGATTCGATTAGCTTTTTTTTTGTAATACTTACGAACTCGATTCTCGGAATATTTTTCTGTCTTAAGAAGTTCGAACCAGCGACACTTGAAATTTTCATTCGATCTTTACTTTGAGGACGGAATCTTATTCCTACTGTCTTTTTGTGAAAAGACCGCCGCAGGAGAAGTGGTTTTTAAAGTTAGTTCTCTATTGCGTAACTCCGCAAGCTGTTAGACGTTACTGACATTTAATTCTAGCAGGGAGTTAGATAACATAATGCGTTATATAAAACATTGAAAAGTTTCTCAAATGAATATGCTTCAGCTCTGTAAAATGTACTATATAATAATGGCTTTAACTCGGAACAAAATACGATACGTGAATATAATGCGAATAAAATGCTGCGAAGCAAAAATTGAGCCGGCACACTGAACTACTAACTACTGCAATTGAAACAACAATAAATGTAAAGAGAAATATTTAGTGCATTTAATAATTCATTATTTAGTCAAATCCTTCGCAATTACATAAAGCAGTTCCAATAAAATGAAATCGTTAGTGAGACCGGTTCATTAACGCATCTGTCCCTGATCCAATTAAGGAATTATTGAATATTGAATGCTAAAGTGTTTTACCGAAATCAAACACACACACATACACACACAAAATAGGTGTGTTTATATGCTATACGGCATTTGACAATTGCCGCATGAGGTTGCCGTATATAAATTAACTTTTGGTCATAAAATTAATTTATGCAACATAAATTAGATGTTGACAAATGCGCTGCTATACTACTAATATACATTAATTAATTTAAATCGAATAGTTCATTTACTATTTTATATAAACGTCAAATAATTGATCGTAAATCGCATTCTCGTCTTTCCATTTCGGATATGTACGCATGCCAAATGTACACTATTTGTAATTAATTACCCCATGTAGCGAGTACGCATTGATTAATATTTAAAATGAATAGTATGTAAACGGGAAATAATTCAGTCAATTTATATCAGTCTGTGTTTACTTTCATACTTTAATAATTGGTACGGAACACGGAAATATCCGACTCGGCGTAATTTGATTATATGCAACATTTCTCATGCAAATATTAATTATTGACTTTTGATTTTGTTGAAAAAAAAGGAGTATCGATGAAAAACGGGAAAAGTGAAAAATTGTCACACTGGTTTGGTGACAGTGAGAGAGACGGGTGCCGCAGTCACGCACCGCATATTTCGCAAATTTCATGAAATAACGAATGAATAAAGCATCAATCCTCTCTCTTCCTCTTCCTCTATTTAATCGCGGCGTTTATCAAAGCGCAGTGGTAATCAGTCAATTAATAATTACGCAGGTATCATAAATAAATTGACTTATCGGCCGCTGT
>NJRL01000025.1:302777-321682 GCA_003063815.1 Aphaenogaster rudis | reverse complement strand
GCAGTTTGCATGAGCAGGAATATTCACAAAATAATTATTATTAGGCACCAAGATCCGCCGTGACCGATATGGGCTTTCTTTCATATTTATACTCATTTATATATATATATATATATATATATATATATATACATCTTTCTTAATAAAAAAAATATTAAAGAAGTCTTAACCGCACGATTTAGAAAAATCAATTTAAGATCAATCAAAAATTCTGAAATCTGATAAATTGATTGAAGAAAGGTGATTTATGCCAAGTCTGAAACACTATATACTGTGCAATTGGAAATAATGGCGCTACATTGAAATATCGTCATGTGCATATTAATGCGAGATTATTTATTAATACGTAATATTGTTTAATATAGCGTCATTTAATTGTCGCCAATCAATTTAATATTTTATTCGGCATATACGGGCTGCAGTTATACATATACGCGCGATGTATAATTAACGCTTCTCTTGTCGATATAAATCTATCGTCACTCCGCCAGCAATTATGCGATGCGAACGTAACATTCTGAGATACGGGGTCACCACCGCGTTTTGCTACCAAATGTACGTCATTGTTCAAACCAGTACCTATTTACTATCTGTGTATCTCACTACAGACAGCCAGTTTTTCAATCGCCACCGACATGTTCTCGTATGCGTTATGCGTCGCTCCATGTAATTTGCACGCGTTTTTTCAAAGTTTACGTTTTACGTAAATCGTGAACCGAGATGTAACGACGTAGAATCACAGGAAACTGACGAATAAATTGAATTGCTCTTGACTTTTGGACCGATGACTTATCAGTAGGAAGTCTCAGATAGCCGCCAGTTCGCGAACATTTAGACGAATGCACCTGTAAACATCTTGAAAGTACCTCGAGGCGGTGAACTTTATTCAACGCCTTCACGCGATAGAGATAATTTTCCTGGAATAATAGTACAGACTAATAATCGTCTCAAACACAAGAATCTAAACTCGATATTGTACATTGCATTTGTACATACGACAGTTGCGTACAAAACGATTATTATTATTCACTGTTTTAATTAGAAAACTGTTCTTTTAATTATTTTATTAATTTTTTTACTAAGTTATAATAATTATAAAAATCTGAAAGAAAAGTGTGGAAAAAAGAAATGGCTAAATGCCAATTGGTCCATGTTTCCCATTAAATCGTCGCTTTTTCGAATATCTATTATATTTGCATTATATCCGCTCTTTAAACGCCTTCAATTCAATTTGAGGTTTTATATAAAATTTAATCTAGCAAAAATATATTAGTCTGTAGAGACCCTCCACCACCCCGCCGATTTTAATCAGCGATCCTCTTTTTTCGTATGTATTTTTGTTTTGTATTTTTATTTATATTTTTTCTTATTTTTTATTTTATTATTATTTCACGTCAAAATACAATTTTTAATCTTATTATCGTTTATACAATTATAAAGTTATGCTTTTAATGCTTTTTTATGCAGACTATCCCGTTTTTGCCAAGTATAGTTGTATAGATTACAAAAGTCTTGAGTACATTTAGATTTTTTTCAATCATACATTTTTAATTTGAGGTTTCATATAAAATTTTATCTGAGTTTGTCCAGGATTAAATATTAATTCGAATTTTATCTTATTCATTCAAGATTAAATATTAAATCGTAATCTGTCCTAGTTTATCCATTTTCAAGCAACTGACCTATGAAATGTAATATATGTAATCATTTATTTATCGTAATTTGACACAAACGTCTCTGCAATACATTTGAAGTAATTGTCATAGACCCGTTTGCCAAAAGTAGGCAAACTGTTCGTAAATTAGACTTACTAAATTGATAATTGATATTTAACAACAATCGTTCTATTCATATTCATACGACTATCAAGTGTCATCATTAAAATAAAACTGATGCTGCTATTAATATTAATGGAAGAACATGTCATAAAAAGAAAGTAGAAAATCTTCTTTCGAAATACATATTTAATTTACTTCGCGACTCGATTGTAGAACAATTGTTCAAACGATTGTCATCCTTGATTCAATGCGAAAATGACAACTTCCAGGAACTACTAGGAGAGAGAAAACCAGGCTTTAATTTCAGCCCTGCAAAGGGAATCTCAAACTTTCAACGGGACACCGAACTAGGCGTCGCGGATGGATCCCGTGGGAACCAACGAGAAATAACTCTCCACGATGAAAATTATTATGACTCCCCGTCGGTACGAACGCGTTCGTCCACCTGACGTGAGGGACAGCGATGAGGCTCCTTCGCCGAGGTAGCGATCCCGCCCGACAACGTGGAAAGAACATAGTTACATGCTAATTATTAAAATTGCACGACACTTTGTACGACACTCTCGAAAATGCGACGCGACACACCGCTTATCAGCGGCGATTTGAAATCACATAAGAGCCCTTGAACGACTCGTAGCAATGCTGTGTTCAGGTTGCTCTTCCCCGTCGTTGAGTTTTTGCACCCTCGGGGTACTGGACAACCCATCCCCAATTTGTCCAAGAAAACGGACGTTTTGCCACATAAGAGCCATTGAGCGACTCGTGGCAATGCTGTGTTGACAGTTAACTTCCCCTGAGTACGGTACTCCCGAAAACTACAAAAACGCTGATAATTACGATCGCATGGATTATCGCAATGAGTCTTTCACGCGGCACTCCCGGAAATGCGATGCAACGGATCGTTTATATGATCGGCGGCGATTTGATTTGAGGTTGCTCTTCTTCGTCGTTGGGTTTTTACACCCTCGGAGTATTGGGCAACCCACTTCCCAATTTGCCACATAAGAGCCTTTGAGCGACTCGTGGCAATGCTGTGTTCGGTTTGCTCTTCCCCGTCGTTGGGTTTTTACACCCTCGGAGTACTGGGCAACCCTCCCCCAAGTTTTCGGACAGTAATGTGTACAATTAGCTTCTCCGTCGTTGGATTTTCAAACCCTCGGGATACTGGGCCATCCCAACTCGCCAAGATCGTACCCGTTGGGGGGGTTATCGCCGGCCATGGCAAAAAGCCATGCGATAGTTTTGCGAAAAAAAAAGAACACCGAATTCCGTATGTCAGCCTGTCCTATTCTTGACCGCTCTATCGTTTTGTTTTCGTTTTTAATACATAAGTTGAAGAATTGCGATCTTACGTTTAGAACGCTCAACTGTGATTGGTCGATATGCTTAAGCCTTACGCCTTAAAATCCCATTGTAGACACCGCTTAACGTTTTATAAAGTATTCCGCTATTATTATTTCTTAATATATCGGCGTTGTTTAAAGCAATGCTCGTTAACAACGTGCCATTTGGAACGCGATAAGCGGATTAATCTCGCGGATCTTGCGAACGGTCCAATATCGTAATTAAAGAGTCACCGCCTCTGTGCGTAATTATTACCCGACATTCCCGTCGATTGAAATGCGACGATCGTATCGGCGCGGTGCTGCGGGCCACCGAACGTTAAATGTACGTTATAAATTTGCCGTCGAGATTATGCCGGTGAAAAGGGCTATGACACGCGCGATAAACCATAAGGGAAACGTCGTGGCTGCGTGATAGGTGGATTTATTGCGTTCGTGCGGGTAATTGCCTTTTAATATATTTTCGTCTTCTCGTTACATTGTCGTCCCCCGCTGAGGAAAAAAAATCCCACGGAATCTTCATTTTCTTCTTTATAAAAATTTAAAGAAATTTATATGTATTATTTACACGTGCGTCCCTTCCGTATCCTAACGAAGTATACGTTTCAATCGTCAAAGTGTTATTGCCTTCTGAAATCTGCTCATTAGTTTCTTCGCAATATCTCATAAACGCGTTCGTTCTTGTAAACCCGGCTGCTTTAGGAAAAAGAGGCGCATCGAATTTCTCTTTGTCATTTTCATGCGATTTTCACAAAGGCTGTATACACACATATTCCGGGGAATCACTCTCTGTCGAGTTATATGCTTCATTTGCAAGTTGCCTTTTTTTCATTTTTCGACATTTTTTAATATTCATATGTGTAAATTTCTCGCCTCGACTCCTACCTATGGGGCTTGATTATACCCGTGAATACTGTTCGATCGACCGTTGGTAACATCGCAATAATGGGCATGCATCAACTCAGTTTTAGCCGTGCAAAATACGAATTGAATACGCATTATATGTTATACATAATATAAATTCAATACGCACAAGATAAACATTATATTAATAATAATCGTCGTAAAGTATTACTTAAAAGATGCATTGTGCGAAATAAATGCTGCGAAAGAGAGAAGATATATCCTATAGGAAAAGTGCCACGTATCTTCAGGTTCAAGATGAAGATAACGGCTTTACAGAAATAAAAAGATTTATTTCTTACATACTGTAAATCATAGAGATTCGAAATATGATTTGAAAATATTATTTTTAATAATAAGGTCGCAGAAAATGGTATCGTCGCAATTAAATTATAGCATGATAATACAATTATACAAACCTGATGATGATCGCGAATAGATTGCACTTCCGACGTAGAAACAAAAATATTCCGAGCACACAGAAGCAAATTGCTGAAACTAAAATTGCAATATTGGCATATGATTGTATGATTAACATCTATGGCTTGATACCCGTGCTTCTCTACGGTATTTAACTACTTTAAATCCATTTTGACTAAAAAAAAACTTTCCTTTGATTGCAATGAACAATTTAAATTCAGCACAACCCCATGTCAGGCAACACTCTATAATTATTTATAATTCACCCCCGAATATAGATTTGCCCCTTTAGGAGTTGATTAGGAAAAACTCCTGAATTATGTTTTGCTCAGTTCAACCTGCTCTACCTGCTCACGAGAGGCGATCCGATTATTACCGGACACCCTGTATATAGACTTGGGTCGTTATATTTATATGCTTACGAAGCATATTCGTTATTGCAATATTATCAGCAATCGGCCATATTAAAGTTCTCTAAATATTCACAGTTAAATGTGAAAAAAATATCCATTTAGCTTACATATGTTACTGCTTAGTGCCATACACGCATCTAAAATATTATAATATTTATAATTACTTATTACATTATTTAATCGTTAGTGGAAGTTACTCATTATAATCTACGTGATTAGTCACTTGCTCATTATAGACATTAAATACTTAACAATTATTAAATTATAGACGAAGTTAAAAAATCAATGCTGCTAATAATTGTTTTAATGAACTTCTCATGTATTTATTGATAATTCGTGTATAAAAGTGTTTGGCACAGTAACTTTATCTCTAACAAAAATCCTATTAAAACTTTATGCAAGAAACTAAATAAAATAGGTGGAACAAAATCTTGATTAAAAATACTAAGTTATTTTATTAAAAATGTCTTATATACATATCACAATATGATATATAATGCTTTGTATCGGATTATGTTTTTGCATGCAACGCTACATAGTATTGGCCAATTAAATTATATAAGCTCATTGTCAGAATTACATCGACTACACACACTATAACTCTTAATTGTAATATGCCGAAGTCAGCAACGCGAAGCAGTTCATTTCGTAATCTTCGATGGTACCTCGAAGCATATAACTCTGTCATTTCCTTCCCGCAATGCGTAACGTACGACCAATGCAACCTGCAAACAAAGTTATGATAAACATTTGTTGCAACAAGCTGTAATCAACCAGTTACGAAAGAAATAAATTACGCATAATTAAAAGAAGCAGCCGTTATCATTGTCAAGTTATCCTCAATAATATAAGCGGCTTGCGTTATAACATATTTAATTATTGATAAACACGCACAATTGTGAATCATCCCTTAAACTCTGAAAAAGTTTTTAAAATTACCCTGGGATATATTGGCAGAACGGGGAAACTGTTTCTGTACAAGTATTCGACGCCTGGCTTTAAGGGGCACCCGGTTTTGCTACCATCGACGTTGTAAATGTTATCGCAGGCATTTGTTCCGTCGACTCCCACAAAAGGTAAGGGTACACCAAAAAGAAGCGCGGATACGTCATTGATCAAGCTCTGTATTTCTTTATTAGGCACGAGTTTGATCTCTATGACGACAGTCGTTCCCTGTTTCAGCAAACATTCAGGTTTGTCGCAGTCGGATACGCTGATCTGCGTGGAATCCTCGAACGGAGTTTCTGAAATCATAAATTATGAATGAATAAGGTATCGTGAGTGTAATTTGTATCTTCCGCTGTATTTTCGCTCGGTTTCGAAATATTCGGTTATGTAAGTTACAAATACATTAATCACAGACCATATGACTTCATTCACAAGAGGCTACGTAATTTGACATTAATAAAATAGTATTACACGCGCTTTTTGTCCGGAAAAAAATACACATATATATGCATACATTTAAGTAAAAAAAAAATAGAGGATGAATGGTAGCAAAAAATTTTACAACTTGAAGGTTGATCGCCTTGAGATACTCGAACTTCTTCACAGAGACTCCAAAGTCATTGCGGTGTCTACACGGAGAAAATTTTATATTAAAAATTACTATGTATGGGAGTAGTCGTGGACCATGCTGGAATTATAAAAATTTTTACTATGTTTTCACAAAAGAGTTTAATAATTATTAATATAATAACATAGTAAAAATTTTTATAATTCCAGCAATGGTCCACGGCTACTGCCATACATAGTAATTTTTAATATAAAATTTTCTCCGTGTAGGAATGTGAAGTAAGAGAAAGTAATGGCTTAGATGTAAAGACGAACGTATCATACGGTTATCGTACGATATCTACTCACGCTAGATTTAATTAATAATTAACTCTTAAGAATTTTGAAAAATTCGTTGGATATCGGTAGCAACAAATTTCCCTCAGATAGCTGAATTAATATAATCTCATAAAGAGTAGAAAATTACGTCAATCAATTAATCGACATTAATAATTAATAAGTGGTTTTCCTTAAGTTGATTTAGAACGCATGTCATGAGACGAGAAATGTAAATTTATCCAAGTTAAAAATAATGATACGTTTACTTTTCATGATTATGATTGTATCCGCAACTGAAGGTCAGTGTTAAAATGGCTAGACAGCCAGTCAGCAAGAAATCCTAGACAATAAAACGAATGCAAATTAAACACTCACACGCGAACATAAATGAGTAATTTTAATTTTTCCCATGCAGCACTTTGTAAGTGCAATCTTTTTGTGGATGTGACCTTTTGCAGATGTATGCATTTTTTTATCATATATGTTTATTGCATATTTATATATATATATATAGTTATTGCGATGCAACAATTCAGCACACAATTAGTTGAACACATTTAAAAACATATTTCGACTAAAAGCAATGTTCAATAAAACGCGTCTCTTCAAACGAGCATATTATTAAAAGTAGACATGTAATGTATGTAATTGCACTTATTATCAGTAACGTAGTACCTTTGTACTAACATCTAAAAACCACAATTGCAATTTTACCGATATTCACAAAATATCGGTCCGTCTATACTCTATACTATATATTCTTTCCTGCTGATTTCGATCGCTGCGTGTTTTAGCATATCGACAGAGACTGTGCTTAAAAATTTGTACAAATCAAAATATGTTACATGCTCCAGAGGACGCGAAGTTTCAAAATTGACATTGAAATTCTAATGATGAAGCATGTCGATGAATTAACGCTCACGTTAGTATTCCGCTCATCACTTTCACCGTGCGTTAATTATGTTTCTCCTAAGTAATTATATAGGTATTAATAACAATATTACAGCTCGTTGCCTCGTTCACATTGTATCTCTAATAATTAGCAGTCATTAAGCGCATCGTGCAGTAATAAAATTACGAGAACACTAATTATAGCTTCTGCCACGAGTACGAGAAACAATCTCCGACATAATTACTCGATGCTCAACTCGCGTGATGATTCCCGATGATCTTTGAAGAAAAAATTCTATTTGAGTAATTTGTTGTACGATTACGGACACGTGTACGATGCTCGAGAAAATTTAGTAGGAGTGCCCGATGATATATAGCAATATGTCACAGAAAAAATTTCAAGTTTCGAAAATCGTATCTCATTTATAGAGAATGTTCCTAAAATATTTGATCAAATTTTCAATATATTCTACGGAAAAAGTATCATGCAAGCATATGTCAAATTCATTCTTTTATCACATATTACATGTTAATTGAGACTTATATTATATATATATATATATATAAACGTTGGAAAAGATTTCAATATTTAAATAAATTATTATAACATACAATATTATAAGTATGATAATATAAGCATATATAAATATTATTATTGCTCGAATACGAATCGATAGCAAAATGTAAACACATAATTAAATATCAAATAACAAAATGTGCGACTTAATTTGGAATACAGGCACACACACACACACGTGTGTAGTCTATCTGACAAAATGTACTATTTTTATATTTTGCCTTGATCACGGATTTTGACCAGATTCTTTCATATTTTTCTATTTTTATCTCTATGTTTGTTAATTTTTATAAGCAATTTTCAGTCGCTAGCTAATGGTCCTAAGATAAAACATATCGAATTTCCGATAAATTCCTTTCCTTTGTGAGTTGAAAGATTAGATTCTTGTTCTTTTGGAAAACTTGGAAAAATGATTTACATACCTACATGCTTAACATTTTTTAAGGATAAGTATATAATATTATATTATATATATGTATTGTGGCGATTATATCGTCACGGCTTAAAGTCGAACATACGTTGAGTTTTTATTTTGAAGACACACACTCTCATATATCGCACACGCACAGGCGATACACGCAGACACGGTGCTCGGATCGGAGGTGAATACTGAATAGTCGGCGAATTTCGATCGCTCCCCTTTAATTTCAGCCATATAGATATCTTTTACAATTCTCTACAATTTTATATTCTTTACAATTTTATATTCTTTTGCGTTTTTTATCGATTCTTTATTATTTTCTACATTCTAATTTATTTCTTTTGTGTATTTCCTAACGACTACTTTTAAACATTTTATTAACTGAAATAATAACCCTCGTGACCGGTAGAAAATATTGTGATCGTGGAAGAAAGAGCCCGAACAGAGGATCACAGGGACAACCGATCTCGGACATGTAAAATCGGGGAGTCGATCGTTAGAAACGCGCTGAATTGGACGTCTAGACTTTGGCCTAAAATAAAACGTTAATTTTTTCTTTTACGCTTAATTGACTGAGATTTTATTTTCCCGGCCCCGCGCGTACGACCAACCAAAGTATATATATATTATTATAATTAGAAAAATGCATTGAGAGAGAGAGAGAGAGAGAGAGAGAGAGAGAGAGAGAGAGAGAGAGAGAGAGAGAGATAAACTTAGTCAAATGTTTTAGAAACGTTCTATATAATAAAATTTTAACGCAATGCAACGCCGAGAAAGATCACGAAGGTGATCGTGTTCAATGATGTCCTCTCACGTAAAGAGAAGCAGTCTTAATTTTAAAATAAGTATGTTGAGGTCTGTGACTTTTCCAGTGACATCAAAAGACGATCATGGCTCTTAGTACATTTAAAAATAAATTTTATAATTATTTCTACAAACTTTTTGTAACACGTAACACTTCATCTGTAGAAAATTCTCTTTTGCGCGTGTTTGAAACTTTGTTGTTGGTCATTTAATTATTCAAAAACAATAGATTTAGTAAGGACTCCCCGTGTTTAAAACACAAAAAGGAAAGTAAAATAACGAATATGGGAGTCAGCACGGTAATCAGTGCGCAAATCTTTTAGTGTATCATAATAATATTTAATTACATCGTTAGCGAAATAATTATATGTAACATTAGTTTTAAACGCGACTCACTTTCGAATCATTTTCACCGGAATATGTGAACGAACCAGATTAAGATGTGCGTGAGTGCCGCAAACCAAGGTTGACCATTCGAATGGATCCCTTCGGCCATCGAACTGGAATGGATAAAGGATATTTGAAACTTTTAACATGATATGGTCGACCTTGGTTTGCGACATACTCACGCACATCTCAATGTTTGAAAATCTGGTTCGTTCACATTCCGGTGAAAATGACTCGAAAGTCGAAACGCTTTTAAAACATTATATTTCGCTAACGATGTAATTAAATATTATTGTGATACGCTAAAAGATTTGCGCACTGATTACCTGGCTGATAATACCCGCACCCATTATTTTACTTATTTTTTTTGTCATTTAATTATAATTCAATAAGTTTCCATCCATCAATCCGTTATATACAATCGCCTATATATTTACGTAACGGTGCTACACATACACATACACACACACACACACACACACACACACACACACACACACACACACACACACATGAATAAATAAATCAACTTAAAAGATTAAAGGAAGAAAAATAAATTATTACGGTGCTAAAACGGCAACATAAAACGTTTTGAATATGAAATATTAAAAACTGCAACTGCCTTTGAGTAGACTAGTGTATTTTTCGTAATATTTATATACTTCTGCTCGGTATTTTACGTACCAGTCCCGCATTGATTAACTACTGTGGCACCGGCAAACACGACGAGCGCCGCGAAAACGAATACCGTTTCCCTCAGCATCCCGGTGAAAGTGTTTCTATTTTTCCGTTCAAGAAACCTCGTCAGAGTACTGTTAGCTGTGGGTCCGATCAGACCCAACTCCGGCTCTCGACTGACTGGAAGCCCGAACGCGGTCACAGGTGCCTATCGGTGGCGCGTCGTTCGTCAAACTCCTGCTTAGGTATACTTTGCCCGAGGAAGGAGGATAATAAAACAAAGTATCAAAGTCCGCATAAAATAATTTGCATACTGTTTGAAAAAAACCGTGCATGTTTTCCAGATCTCTCTGCGGAAGATAATTTACATCTAAAACGATCAACTTAATAACTGAGGGAATTGAATTAAAACTGTAGATATATAGATAAAATAAGATCTAAAATAAGAATATAATCTTACGCATAAATTCCATAATAAATCCAGATGTTGAGTTTAGCATGGAAATGTATTGTTAAAACTACATATGTAATACATGTTTTCGAAATTTGATTAGCAGAAACATGTGTATTAATGTAAAAGTCTTAAAATGTTATTAGCTCTTTACATATTAATTAATGTTATTATTAGATAAGTATATTGCTAAACGTATGTTAATTTTATTTAAATTTCTTTATTTGGATATTTATTTACATTATTACTTTGTTTGTTTTTTACTTTATTTTATATGTTATTTAAATAAGAGATTAATGATGTATATTAAAAGATAAAGGAATGGTCTCAATCTCCAGTCCGATACCGATTATTTACATCATGCTTACGCTTCTATTTTAAACAAATTATAAATATTTACTGTCCTCTTTATATGTTCTACTAATGAATCTTTGTTTGAATTATCAGTTTTTTATTTTAATCGGTCTTTGTCGCTATAGTCGTGACAACATCTTATTTTCTCTTCATTTCGTGCTTTTTAATTTTGACTGTCACTTGGCTAATTTTTATTTAAATTATTTTGTGTGTTAACTTTTGACTTTTTGTCACATTATTTCGACTTAATTGATGACTAATGTGTGCTATGTATTATTTATTCTTGTGCCTCATTTGTATTCTCGTGGTGAGTGATTTTTCGTTCTTTGTGACATTGCTCTCTTATACTTTTTAATTTTTAACTATTGGGACTTTGTCGTCTTTTTTTTAGGCTTTGGTTGGATCTTATTCCACTCGGTCTTGTAACCGTTTGTGAACGACACATATTTGACATTATGGTCTCCACCACGTGAATTCTTTTGAGATGTTTTAATATATTGTCCGTTGATAAAGACTCGAAACGTCCGGTTTTATTGTTATATCATGATTTTTTATTAAAGAACATTATATTTTATAGAAAAATTTTAAATTAATAAGCTCGTTATATGCAAATGCAATAATAGATAGGAGAAATGGTCAATGAAAACATTATATTTTATCTATTGCGCACTGTCGCCAGCGCTTGACTCTTAATTGCTCTTATTTTCATCTTTCGGTACTGACTGAAAATGAGCTATCTAGATCGGAAGTCGAATTTTTTAAATAAAACATGGCACTTTTTATTGCAGATTCGGATTTTTTATTCAGATTACACGCAAAAAATGAGAAACTTTTGTCTCAAACATTTTTTCTGAAAATGTCTCCATTGATCTTGAAATGATCTTGAAAGTGTAACGAAAAAATAAATTTTAACTGCGTTTCTGGATGAGTAAAATATCCGAATCTGCAATAAAAAGTGCCATGTTTTATTTAAAAAATTCGACTTCCGATCCAGATAGCCGGAAGATAAAAATATCACCATTCGATAGAGCGTACCCGATTTACTTATCAAAATTATTGAGATTTTTTATAAAAACCACTTCCCTTTATTTTAAAAGGGGTGGACGGGTGGTCTCTCAGACACCCTGTATATGTATATATCGACGTCGTAACGACAAAAAGGCGTAAGCGGCTTTTACCAAATTTTACAGGAGATCCAAAAATTGAGAAAAATTCAAAACATGTTATTCAAAGTGCAATTTTTTAAACTAGCAATAAAATTTACGATTCTCGAATTTTTAGTGAATATAACCGTAGTGTTAAACGCAAGACTTATCTGGCTTACGACCTGTTTTCCATAATAATCTCATTTTCAGATTTTTTTCGCTTACGCCTTTTTCTCGTGACACCATCGAATGTTAAACAACATAGTACAGATTTAATTGATTCATTACATTTAAACTAACCGACTGACCTTCAAGGTAACAGAAAAATTCAAGTCATCATGGATATATGTAATAATAAAATCATAAATATATGCATTTTCACGTACACAATTTTTGTCTGCTTATATTTAATAACGAATCTGCTCAAGTTCGATGCTTAATATTAGAGCATGAATTACATGGTCGCGCGAACATATGATTATTTAACAAATACGTTCGTTTTACGATAGAAATAAATATTGGCTTCCATAAGGAAAGTCAACCATCGCTGACAAATATAAATTCGGCATTAGCGTGTTTGATATTATAGAGATAACAATTATTGAGATAATAAGTTATATTGGAATTGAATAAATTAATTATATCAGTTACTAATATTCATATTTGAGATGATTTATTAGTATTACATAAACAAGTAGTTGAACAACGTTTTACAATATTATCAGCCTGAAATGTCAGTTTCCATAAATTCGTTATTTAATATGCGGAATAACAAATTTTTATTTTTTATTTTTAATTGCAGTATTTTAATGTGCCATATTTTTAAGTGCGTGACGAAATCAAATTGCATATTTAATAAGAACACGTGAGATCATCAAGATTGATGGAAAAATTTCTTATAATATAGATAAAAAGTCAAGCACAATTTTTATCTTCATTTTTCGTTCTCCTTGTATCAAAAATATCTTTGGCATAACTTAATATTATTAAAATTAGACTGCATCATAAAGATAATAATGTGGCCATATCTGTTTAAAATATTTTCTATTATCCTTGTTCGCGATCGAACCAATATAATTTTCATGCAACTAAATTTTCAATATCTTTCGCGCAATATAATTTCGCTGTTTTACCGCTCTGTCGAAATATCATGCTAACGGCACGATCGGTGTTGTAAGCTTAGTTTTTCTAGCATAAGTCGCCGCTCGCAAACAACGGAGATGCTAACGTGTAATAAACACGCTTTGTCTCGACGCGTATGATTTCGTATCAGCTGTTTGTCTCGGCCGTTTGACTGTCAAATTATTCGTATGAATGGCTCCGTGTACGAGATGGTCCGGAAACTTCTAGAAAACGAGGGTATGAAACTCCGGGCCTCCGCGCTCTTTGTCTCAAACGCATTGACGTACTCGCTAATTTCAAGTTTTCTAATTCGCGAAGCTGCTTGCTTCACGAGTTTCGAAATCGCTTGCTTCGTGCGGTTCAGAGTTGCTCGCTCCACGCGTCGTGCGGCATCGTCGCGTTTAATGCGTCCTCGCTTTTTTTCACACGCGTTCTCGATGCACGCGTTCGCGGTTCGCGCGATTTCCTTGTGAATAGTGTACCTAACGTCTTTGTCCGAATTAAAATAAATCATTGTACATAAAAACTTTGCGTTATTTCCGAGAGCCCTCACAGTCAATGGCGTCCGCAGGATTTTTTCCAGAAGGGGGGCATAATTCAAAATATTACTTCCAGAATTAGAATACTTATAATTTGAAATTTATACACCTTTTGAAATTATAATCCTATGAATTATAGGGCAGAGATCGGTTAGCACAACTTTGTCTTTCTTTTATTTAAAGGGAGAACGAATGCTTAATTTTTGGCTGATTCCATGCCCCCTCTTGCCCCCCTCCCCCCCGCCTGCGGACGCCTATGCTCACAGTTTCGCATTTCCGGCACAGCGCGAACAATCCTTGACGCTTTTTAAAGAACGGAAGCGATAGTTTCGCGCATCATTAAAAACTATTAAGTATTATTTAGATATTACCCAAGTAGAACAGAAAATCACGATGACGTCAAAATGATGCTAAAATGACACTTTTGACATCATTTTGAGGTCATTTAGACGTCACCATGACTTCAAAATGATGTCAAAGGCGTCATTTTAGCATCATTTTGACGTCATCATGACTTTCTGTTCTACTTGGGTATGATTAATAATGCTTTAGGATTAATCGGTCTTTGCGATTAAATATTTGCGATGAATAACTCAACAATTTCGACAGACACGCGCGAAAGTTCCGCGCTTTAATCGTAACTCGCGGCCGCTCTTCATAATGTTTGATTCCTCCTTTTTTCAGAACTTCGTTTCGTTTACCTCGGCACAACAAAACGGAAATGAAACAGACCACCATGGTCACAAGAACAAAGCACCGGAAATTAAGAATCTCTGTCCACCATCTCGTCCCTTTCTTTCTCCCTTTCTCTCTCCTGCTCTCTCTCTCTCTCTCTCTCTTTCTCTTTCGCTGGAGTCTCCTTATTTTCAGTGGCAAACAGGGATCTCCATTAACTCTCGTAAACAATATACTCTTGAAATTATTGCCACGTCGACATCATATCGTACAATATATCTCGAAGCTCGGCATAGCCGAAGCGGAAGAGTCTGACGTAAAATCACACGAGCTCGCTCGCATATGCTCGTGTCTACGTTTAATAATCGGGCAATAACGACGATTACTTCTGTTTCTCTCTCTTTCTCCCTTTCTATGATACCGGCGACATAATGAAAATAATCGTAATCACGATCGGGATTTCCAGATACGATCAAGATTCCGTCTGGTTTAATTTAATTTAAATGGTTGCTCGATTTATGCCCATAACATTACCATATTAAAGTATCACACACTGACTTTATAATGTTTCCATTCTTGGAAAATTGCGCTGCACGAGAAACAATAACATCGAATATGCAAATCCGATCCCGCGGTTGCGGTTTGGTGACTAATGAAAAGCTTTCAAAACAGTAAAACCGCCCTCTTAGAAATCACACGGTCTAATAAAACACCGGCCTGATCCGCAACGTTATTTTGTGTATTAATACGTACTTATGTTTTGCGAGATGATAATTTATACACGGTGCTACCGCGAATTATCTTGTCAAGTTGACAGAATGATCAGAAACGTGAGTCAGAGCAGTTATGACATTTTTTGCGTGACGATAAACGCTTTTGTCTCTTCTGCAGTTGATCAAAAGTTATTAAATGCGCTTCTTATTAATCTTCCATTATTGCTTATTTATTTCTAAAGTAGAATGTGTCTGAAGGATAAACGGTTTAAAAAGGATTTTCGCTCGAAGGACAGATTCTGTAGCACAGATCGCTTCAATTGTAACAAGACATTTTCAGCGATCTGCTGAGTCCATGGAAATAATGATGATTGCCTTGTTGCAAATAAAAAAAAAATGATTTTAAAATCCGTCTCAATGATGTGAATGCGGAAGAAATACATACCGGTATTAATACGGATATCATCAACGAAGGTCTTGTACTAACGGAAGGAATTACGTATTCTGTATTCGAGACATACAGCGAGTGCATTGGTTAAGGTAGAAACTCAAAAGGAATACTAATTACTATAGCGGTAGTAACCTTGAAGAAAGAGTTCCTAAAGACTCTCTCGATCTGAATTGCGGATTGCCACATGCAATTTTGTTCAAAACATATATGGAGATTATATGGAGATTATAAATGCCATATTTTTTTATTTTTCATTGCTAAAAAAATCAACTAACAATAAAATATTATTAATTAATATTAAATTGAATTTTCGACACACAGGCTTAATCAGATGATAATCAAATCTTTATCCGAAAATATTTAAATTATAAGAATATTCATCTCTTACTTGCTTAAATTATATTGTTTGTCTCGACAAAGGAGAGTATATTGCATGTGTGTAATTTTATTTGTTTATTCCAATATTGAATCATTTGGCTGTTGACTTTTAGAAAACCGTGAACTTCGTAAATACTATTGTCAAGAATATATGACTGCAAACATTAACTTGCTGATTTGCAAATTTTGGAAATTAGTATTAAATTACATATCAGCAAAGTTTTGTTCATTAGAAAATCTGTTTCGATTGTAAGATAATTATAATGCAAAATTTCAAGAATGGCTGATACACGTGTACATGTGCATCAAAGCGTAATAATAAAAATGCAAATTGTTGGAAAACGCTGCTTGGAAAAATATTAATAACTTGGTTATGAAATCAGAGTAATTTGCCGCGCAGTTTATACTTTAAACTGTATATAATTAAGTAGAAACCCGCAAAGCATGTAAAAGTAAACCTTATTAGACTTATGTAAGATGAATTTACATTGGTAAACGATAACGCGGCGAAGAAAAATAAAACTTTTCGCGTCGTTCCTCTTTCAACAATATTTTAATTATCTCTAATTTTGTGACATGATCTTGATCTGAGAAGAATAACTCATCATTTGCCTAAACATCACCAAAATCGGTTTTCTATTTTAATCAAATACTTTATTGCAATATCATGTATTTCATACGTTGCATAATTCGCATATTGCATGAGCAGCAGAATTATCATGCCGCCTACATTATCAAGAATAGGATTCTGTGTTACCGGTTACGGGTACGCTATCTTTTGTTTAAACATTAAAAAATTTATTTTACAACATCCAGAAATAAGTTTAATTTGTACTAATAAACGCAAAGCAGAGACGTTTTCATTTTCATATATATTTGAATCGTGTATGAAACATTATGGAATATATACAGAGATGCAATGATCGATAAAATATAACAAAATAAATATTACTAAAACACGCAATTATACAATTTTTAAGTATTTACAGCCAAGTAAATAGTAGGATATTATACTAAGTTAGTCAACATGGCGCTTTTTTAATCGGTATGATGTATATTGCAAAGGATTTCATTTTGAAATATATAAATTTTCTTTTAAAATTATAATTGTTAAAACTTAAAAGTAAGTATTTGATATTTACATAACAATTATCTAATCACATCCCAGATAGCAAAGAGAATCCAAAAAGAATTCTTTTTGAATTCCCGAATTATGAAAAATGAATTCTTTTTCCATCCCATTTCTGTTCCAAAAATACTCTTGAGAGTTGAAAAAGAATTCATTTTTATGTCACCATTTCTGAGTCCTTTTTCAGATACAAAAGAAATTCTTTCTATATTCTATAAGAATACTATTGGAAAGGAATTCTTTTTGAATTCATTTCGAACAGATTACGCTAATTCATAAAGAATTTAAAAAAGTGAATCCTTTTTGAATTCATAACGATCACCTGTGCTATCTGGGATATCATTCGTATGCGGACGATTTTGTAACTTTAAGAAGCGCTTTGTGCAGCTGCAATTTCTTCTTAATAGGATGTGATGAAACAGAGATTCCATGCCACGTAGAGAGCATTAGTTTGTAACCACGTACATATGCGATTACAATCGCTACTGCAGTTTTTCTTTAAAAAAAACTACGGTAGTGCAAAGAGGAATCAATGTTACATTCTTATGTTACAAGGTTATCCGCGTGGATTTTACAAAATAATTTTCAGAATCCCGCTGTCGTTCCTTGTCGGCGATAGTCTGAATTCGCTGTTATAAGTCCGTTTTCCTTAGATATGGCCGTAATCGCGCTGCCAATTCCGCTGAAAGTGGTGACGTTGTGTCCGACCTTATTCAGGTAATCTAACGTGACTTGGCAAAAATCTTTTTCGTTCTGGACATTCATCGGCAGCAGCTGTAATTTTTCAATAATTTCCTCAAAACAAGGTTATTGATAAATATAGCAACTAAACAGTGTTTTCCATTTAATGTTAAACACAACGTTCGATAATGAAAGCATTTAATATTCCTTGCGTGCGTGATAAAAACTAGGGAATAATTCTTCCTTAAGGAAAATATATCAAAACATAAACAATTCTGGATTTGATTGATTATACAAAGAAAGATTTCAGCAAATGCGGATTAAAAAGTCATTAAAATTCTTAATATTTATCCGAATTTTTTATTTCATTAAATAATAATCTAATAAGAATATATTTTAATAACAACTTCTCTAAAACTATCATCTATTAATATGACCTTTTAAAAACTTTCCAATTTTCCTATTTTAAATGTTTTATATATATTAGGGTGTTTAAAAAAAAAATTTTTTTTTATTTTCGGCCGCATTCCAGCTAAAAAGTTAGCTAGTGGGAAGATAATAATTACCCTAAAATGTCAACTCCAATAGATTTCATTTAGTGGTTCCACATTCGCCTTGAAATTTTCCCATTTAACTAACATGGGGAATATGGTTTTTTCTCAATAAATTCGACTTATCTTCATCAAAATCAATTAAAACAATTCAAAATTCAGTCTCAGTAGTTACTGTAGACCGTGTTGATAACTGCTAAAACAAAGTAAACTAAGAGAACGTAGTGGAAAAATAAATAAAAAATAAAAAAGGGCGGTTTTTGCATAT
>NJRL01000025.1:246113-289718 GCA_003063815.1 Aphaenogaster rudis | reverse complement strand
AATGATCATACAATATCTCGAAATTGTACTTAAAACAATCTTAAGATAATCTTGGGATAATCTTGAGATAATCTTGAATATAAGATCAGATTGTGAATACCGTCCACATTGATCGAGCCAATAGAAGACGAGCGATCGTCGTGATGTCATTACATGGGGATCCGTCCATCCAGTCTGGGGTGCGTTTCTAGGGAAATGCGTTGTCATGTCGCGTCCGCACTCCGCAGTGCCGGAACGAGACGGCGACCACGGCGACTCAGGCGACTGCTTGGAAAACGGCGGAGTCATTTCGAGTTTCCTACAGGACAGGTGAATATTTTGAACGGCCGAAACGATGTCGGCGAGATATGACAGAGCGATTACGGTATTCTCGCCGGACGGGCATCTGCTCCAGGTGGAATACGCCCAGGAGGCTGTCAAGAAAGGTTCAACGGCGGTACGTAGAACAGTTTGACTTAACCTCCCTTTCTCCTGAGTTGGAGAGTCGTTTTCGTGTATTCCACCGGGTCCTCTCGTCTGTCCCCCGATCTGCGGTGTATCTCTTGTCATGCACGAGAAGATTTTAGTTGTAATCGAGTAACTTTATTCATCTATCTTGCGTATGACTCTGCGTATTCCTTATACAGGTTAGGTTGACAGTTCTGCAGCTCAACAGAGCATGATTGTCACTCTTTTCTTGTTTCTGTCATCTCGCATTATTACATTCTATTTTTAGAAATGAAACGTGATCCATATTCATGCCATTTTTCTGATCGCGTTGAAATGGCTTGAAAGTGACACAATTAGAGCTGAAATTTTTAATAAAATTGATGCTATTTATTTTTATCTCGCTTACGTGTGCTATAATTTTTTGTAAATGCAGGTTGGTGTACGCGGTGCAGACGTAGTAGTCTTGGGTGTTGAGAAGAAGTCTGTCGCTAAGTTGCAAGAGGAACGTACAGTGCGTAAAATATGTCTCCTGGATGATCATGTCATTATGGCCTTTGCAGGTACAATACTGTCTCAAAGATTAATATTAATTATATACGTTGCAAATGGGGAATAATTGTTTTCAATCGTCTTAACAGGCTTGACCGCTGATGCAAGAGTATTGATCAACCGTGCGCAAGTTGAATGTCAGAGCCATAAATTAACTGTAGAAGATCCTGTTACCTTGGAATATATTACAAGGTATATTGCAGGTAAATATGGATTCCCGAAACGAGTTACCATTGTCGTTTCATATTTTCTTACTCCTTCAACTTTTAATTTCAATCAATCAATCTCTAAAATTAAGTTATACATGAGATGAAGTTCAGGATCAAACTTTGTACCTATCGACTATTGCTTAGTTTACACCGAGCACTTGATACCCGTATCAAGTAGTGTATTTGAGCTGAACAGCCAATGATTAAACTAATTTACTAGTTATTTACTATTTGATACGCGTATCAAGTGGTCGGTGTAAACTAGACATATGAGTCAACCGATCTTACACAGAACCATGTATTATCGCAATAGAAAAATAAAATTATCACAACGTACTGTTGTCACATTATTGTCACTTGCAGGATTAAAACAGAAATATACACAGAGTAACGGCCGTAGACCTTTTGGAATATCCTGTCTCTTAACTGGATTTGATTACGATGGTGTCCCACATCTTTATCAAACAGAACCATCAGGAATATATTACGAATGGAAGGTATATACAGATGAAACTAATTTTTAAATCCTTTACCGATAATTGGATGTAATTATTTAATAGCTAAGTTTATATCAATTGTTTATATCTCTTCTTCCATAAAGGCGAATGCGACAGGTCGCAGCGCTAAGACTGTACACGAATTCTTGGAGAAATATTACACCCCGGAAGAGGTATCGACAGAAAAGGGTTGTATAAAATTAGCTATCAGAGCGCTACTTGAAGTAGTTCAATCTGGACAAAAGAATCTGGAAATAGCGGTAATGCGACGCGGACAGCCACTACAGGTATATGTACAATTTATATCCAACTGCACAAACTTAATCTTACATTTTAACTGAAGATATTCATATTACTTTCTCTCGTAAAACATGAATATTTATATTTATAATAATAATGTATAAAATATTTTAGATGTTGGATATAGATACTATAGGCGAATATGTAACGGAAATCGAAAAGGAGAAGGAAGCAGAGGCAGAAAAGAAGAAACAGAAAAAGTGATGTCTTGTGTTCTATTATGCACTTTGACTATACTATTATTAATTTTTCTTATAAAATAAATATATTGCAACACAAAAATAGAGGAGGGAAGCATATAAATGAAACGCGATGAAACTGTGAGACTTTTTTTATTCAACAATTTTACTGTCACAGAACTGTGTAAAATGTGTATACAAAACCATTCGCCACATGTTTGAAAATTTCAAGATTTAAATTAATATTATGAAGACAAAGATCACAATCCACCATGAGTTGTTTTCAGCAATAAATAATTTCATATCTATGTATACATAGATTATCCTGTTATAATGCTCATTGATTTCACTTTATATATATTTTGCCTTTTTTAAAGTGATATATTTTTAAATTTAATATATTATTAAATTACGTTGATTAAATATTACTAAATTTTAATAAATCTGCTAATTTAAATGTGATTTAACAAATAATATAAATAATTTGATGTATCTATTACTTTTATCAATGATTTGATATCAAAATTTACTATCTTATTCTGGAATATATTCTGGAGATAGAGATCTTCCACGGTGATTAAATACTTGAAAGGATGGTAGATTTCGCAGCGTCTCCCAAGATTTATTTTCCAAATCAACAACTGCCCGGATTTCTTTAAAATCGCCAGCAATATACATAACGCCGTACATAACGACAAATAAACTGGCTATACCTTGGATTAAAATCTAAAACAATAAGACATATCTCAATAACATATTAGCTTTATTGAATTTATGGAATATTTTCAGGGTTAGAAAGTAACGCGTTACTTTTACTTTTTTATAGTAACGATTTGGTAATGACGGTATATTTTTTCATAACGATAACAATAACACCAGAAAAGTTACTTTTGAAAAGTAATTCGTTACCGTTACTCGGTAGTCATTACTTCCCAACCCTGAATATTTTATATAGAAATAATAACTTTTAGCTTTCTATATGGAAAGCAAGTAGCTTACATCAATTGGCAATGTAGTAAACTCCTGTTCAGTGATTCGCAAGTAGGAACGATCTATAAAAAAAATTACAAGTTTCGTTTATTTCTTCCAATTGCATTTTGTTCGCTTTTCATCTCGAAAATTTGCACTTATCTCACTTTAAATGAGCAAAACATCAAATCAAAATAAATCTATAACTTCATTGTAATGCTAACATCAGCCTAACCTAGGAAAGTAATAAACTGCTAAAATAAAGCGAGTACTCACGCTGTGCCGCAGAATAAGCTGCATGTAATATAGACATAAATCCTACAAAAGTTATAAATTTATGTATAGCCGTAGCAGACATGATGAACGTATAATATCACAGATGCATTGAAATTCTAAAATGCAGCAACGACGCAACAACGAGAATGACCATCGATTTACTTTACGGTTATCCCTAGTCAGGATGGCTTCCTTTCGCAAATAATATATACTCCCTAGATAAAAGAATCTACGTAGAAGGAAAGATATATCACGCACGAACGATAGACAAGGACAGTATTCATAAATACTGATCTTATGTTATGATCGTCTGTAGTACGATTGATATCTACAATTAGGCGCGTTCAGCAACTGTTGAGTTCGTCTTATCAACACTCTGCGTTGATTGATTGGTTCTAAAAGTAAGAGCCAATGGCTGCGTTCAGCAGAAAAAGCAGCTTTGCAACTGTTGTAAAATTCTTTAATATGATTGGTTTATACACTTAGATCCAGGAGGAACCAAGGGCAAGAACCAATTATATTAAAGAATTTTACAACAGTTGCAAAGCTGCTTTTTCTGCTGAACGCAGCCAATCACGTTCGATTGCTACTGAGCGGCTTGGTCTGCTGAACGCGGCCATTATTTCATTAATTGGATAAAATTTTAAGATCATCGAAGATCAGACTTCCCAGACAGCACACAGATATCCAAAGGACATCCATAAGACGTCCTTTGAGGATACCCGTAGGCCATCCGTTTTACGTCCTTCGGACATTCTATGGACGTCCATGGTATATCCGTTTATGAAATTGGTGGATGTCGAATGGACATAAATGAATAATGACGGATAAGCTATACATTTTTTGTTACATATAACCACCAAGAATATCAAGTAATATCTGTATTAACTTTAGAACTGAACGAAATTGTATTGTCAAAATACATCTCATTTACTTCCACACCTTGGAACCCAATTTTAGGGACTCGTCTTCGAAAACCCATTTCGTTAAAACATGGGTGAAGACTTATATAATGCTGCGTCTTTTATTCCATCTTGTAATGGTTTTTTACTTACGAGAAATACGAGAACTCCGTGTCCATCTGGTGGTGGTGCCGCGTACTGCTCGCGGATGTAGTGGATATTATATGGACATACAAACTTGTTCATTTTGGGATATCCTATAGTGTCCACAAATGTATATCCTATGAATATCTTTATAAGGTCCATGGACATCCCGACAAGAAATGGACACAAAACGGATATTTATAGGATATATCCTGTGCTATCTGGGTTTGAATACCGCCTACACTATTTTATTAACATGAATAGAATTATTAATTTTTCTAAACAAATTAATTTTATATTGTTTTTTATTGAGTTTGTTAAAGTTTGCTTTAATAATAAGAAAGAGAGAAGTATATCTACGGAAATTTTACATATATATCACGATAACATATGTATATATGAGATTGTTTAAATACTTTTGATTTTATTTATATTTAATCAATATTAAATAAATGGAGATATTTGTGATCTAATATGAATATAGATGAGAATAGAATATAGGCAAAAAATTATTTGTATTTATTTTACACAGATTCTCTCATAACACAGTTCAACAAAAAATGACTTTTTTTCGAAACGTACCAGATTCGTATTCAGCGATCTAACAAACCCTTAAGTTTAAATAAATATAATTGAAAGTCATTTGGTAAATTGTCATGCAAATCTATTTTACAGCTTTTTTGCAATAAACCCCATATTTAATCATGAATATTTTATTAAGCATAGCCGACACCAAAAATTTCTTTTGAAGGCTAAAAGTCCTAACAACATACTTAATTTTGATTGCAATAAAACTTCTCCAGCATATCACATATCGTAATTATAATATGATAAAATACGTGAAAATAGTTTTTTTTTGCAAATTTCTCAAAATTGTGACGGGATGGAGCAATTTGGAAACTGGATTCGTATTCAGCGTCCAAAAACTATGGAAAATGACTAGTCTCGTTCTGGTGTTTCTTTTGGTTAAACTGTCTAATCATAAAATTTTGATTATAAATTTTACAATCTTGAAATATTATTTCAAGGCCTATTCATAAATCCATGTTATTTTTGGAATAAAAATTATAAAATAGAACGATTATTCAATTGATGTATAATTTATTTTATTGACGTAAAATTTATGTTAAGTACATATATTGCGTAAATTTATACGAATTCATCAATTATGACCTAATTAGGTATACTACCTAATTAGGTAGGTATACTACCTAATTAGGTATACTCAAAAATGTATGGGCATATTATTACGCGTGATAGAGGGTGTATCAGATGCAATCCTGATGACGGATATTGTTTTATGAATCACATTTTTGTGAATGTCAATCCTCTTAATACAGAGGACAGACTCTTTAATTGTAAGTGTCAAAAAATCCAATAATACTAAATACATTACGAGACACGTCGTATCCGATTCGTTATTAAATTATTGAGAGCATATAGAACACAGGTTATATTCGTACTTAGCCTCTCGCTTATCCTTTATCACCTTACGAGCTATGAAATATACAATTACATGTTTTGCTACATATTTATAAGGAACCGTGCAAATCTTTCTGCAATAGAAGCAGCTTTCCCTCATATTTCTATTTGCATATTTCACCACTGAAATTGATGGATATTTTATATGTACACATCTACAAAAATATTAATTTAGCTCATTACATATATTCTATCGAATAAGAACTTATATATATATGCTCTACTTTTCACAAGTCATTTTTTTATTACAGATTTTTTGTTTAATTCCGAATTTATTTTTTCTTAGCGCGAGTAGCGAAAGAAGTCATAAATAACATTTCAATCTTTAACATCGTAAATTTTTCGTAACTATACAGGGTGATTCATAAGTATGTTTTAAAATTTCGTGAGCCTGGATAAAAAGTATGAACAAATGTTCCTATGAACATTAGACAGAAAATCCTTCGTTTTCATAATATGTACAGGGTAGTGTCAAAGTTAAGAAAAAAATATGAAAATTTCGAAAATCTGGAAAACGCTTAGAGATATTTTATTTAAATTTGGTGTGCGTACATGTAATATTATAAGAACCATTTTCCAGTATCAATTAAACATTTTTAGATTTACCAGGGGCGTGCGTATGAGTAACCATATTAAGTTTTTTAAATAAGCATTTGTATGAACATTTGTTTATACTTTTTATCCAAGAACACGCTCACGAAGTTTTAAAACATACTTACGACTCATCCTGTATATACATTTTAAGAAATTTATAATAAATTTTTCTTAAAATATCTGTTGAATGTAGTTTTGCTATTTTTTCGCTCTTTGAGCTCAGTTACACGGCCCGATTTACGCCGAAGTTATAACATCGATGTACTATCCGATCCACACAAAATATTTCTTTTTTTACCATAATGATTATTTAAATACGAGTCTATTTTGATATTCTAAATTTTTGGATCAATCTTTTTTAATATACGTATATTAGAAATTGTAGTTTAAGTATCAAAAGAAGCTCATTTAAATGATCATTATGATTAAAAGAAGACAAATTTTGGATCAGATAGTACATCGATGTTATAACTCAGACATAAATCGGACCATGTAACTGAGCTCTTTGAAGTTCAGTTTTTGAGAAGGATTTTATTCATTTATAATTCGAGAATAATTGGTGTCACTGTATTTGACACAGTGTGTGACAAGTCAAAGGAAACAACAAACCTGGGATGTTGCAGCAGTACTTGTGATGCAAATTGAGTAAGATGTGGTACCATTATCATCTTTTTGTCAGTGTTTTCAAATGGATTCATTGAAATATCTATAACTTGCAATATCAGATAACAGAGTTCTAGTGGTAAATACATTAAGAAGTTATGTGACACATCCAAAATTCTAAGACTTCGTACATATCTAATGTTTTGTGGTAAGCGTGTCAACAAATTGTGACTGACGTTCAATTCCTGTAAAACGTTTAACTTCCAGATATTTTCTGATAATTCGGAAAGCTATAAATAATAATAAAATATTTATATGATGGTATTAACTAAATATTTTCTACATGACAAAATCACAATTATCAGTAATATCTTAGATAATATGATCTACCGAATTATTGCTTATGTCTAGAGAAAGCAAAGTATTCCTAATGGCAGCTTGCTTTAGCCATTGCCATCCATATTTATCCAAGCAATTTTGTGACAAATTAAGCCGTTGAAGACAAGGCAAGGTGCCCAGCTCATTTGGCAATTTATTAATCTTATTATTTGATAAATTCACATTTGTTAGATTTAGCCATCTTGTAATGTTATTAAAGTTCCAAGAGAAAGGATTATAAGTCTCCAGACGACAAAATGTTATTATCATTTGAATCGCGTTTCCTAAGATTCCCTTTTTAAACCTCGAATTTTTTAAAGTTGCGCGCCGTCTAGTATATTCGGTCTACATTGAGAAAGATTATTTAAATTTAAATTTGAGATTGGTAAAAAATAATATTGGCTGCATTCAGCGGAAAAAGCAGCTCAGTGAGCGCTCACTGATTCTTTAATATGATTGGTTCTTGCTTTTGGTTCTTCTTCGAATCTAAGTGTAGAAACCAATCGTAATAAAGAATCATTGAGCTCCCTGAGCTGCTTTTTCCGCTAAATGCAGTCATTGCAAGCTTCAAACTTGCAATGTTCAATATAGTACAAATATAGCTTCTCAAATAAATAATTTAATTACAAGCAATGTAAATATTTTTTATTATTATGCTTTGTGATCTTACCATTATATTAAGATAATCCCAATCTTATTGCAATTATGTTATTATTAACAAATTAATAAATCATGTAGATATTCTACGTTGCTAATGATATGCAAAAGATATTTATTGAATACTGTATATATTCAATACTTTGTTCCAAGTTTCTTGAAAAAAATCTGTAAAAGTTACTTGGTATAGTATATATACTATAATATTTCAACAATATGGTATGATATTTCAAATATATACATATCTTTGTAATATAAGTTTTGTAATGACGTAATTTAAACTTTGTATGAATATAATTATAAATTATTGTAGTCAATTTATCTCACGTTAAGTTTGGGAAATCTGATCTCATAATCTTTAGCTAAAGAAATCTACTGCATAATGTATATTCTCTAATATTAATAAATATAATATTACCTTTCTTGTTTTACTGCGTTTGCAAAAAGAATGTAGTTATTCTTAACAAACTTTCTACCTATTTCTAATTTATAACATTGCGATCTTCTTCTCAACGAAAATTAATAAAGGTGATGTTTTCTGTCACGAGTCTCGAGATTGGCGAGAATAATGTTCTGTTATGGATCACGACATTACTGTCGAGTCACCTCAATAGTATTTACTGCTTCATATTGTTACTGATGCTGACAGAATCAAATCAGAGACCAAAAAACAATTCAAAGATGTGTATATTAGAGCGTTATTTAAATTTCTAATTATTATGGACAAAAGATTTAATATAATGGATAAAAAATTCTTTTCATATAAAAATATATATTCATAAAATTATATATAAAATATGTCCACTCTTTTGCCCGTTTCATGTGTATTGTACGTAATGTAACGATAAAAGTAGTAATTAATTTAGAGGTGTGCGAATAGTTCGAATTCGAATCGAATCGAATCGAATCACAGTAGATTCGATTCGATTCGTTTTCGAATCTAAAAGGTTCGAATTCGAATAATTCGAGAATTTCGAATCATCAATGGTTCGATTTCGAATCGATCGCCTATTTTGATTGCTTCATTTATATCTTCCGCGCGACCAATCTTGTATCAGCGCATAATAAAGAAGCAGGAAAATTTGTTATGTAAATCCGGGAAATTTTGATTCGAATTCGATTCGTATTCGAATCGAAGAGGTTCGATTCGATTCGATTCGACGTGAAAATTTCAGATTCGATTCGATTCGATTTCGAACATGTTATCAAAGATTCGATTCGATTCGATTCGACTTGCAAATACTTGATTCGCACACCTCTAGTAATTATATATTTGTTATTATTAACCGAAAAATATAATTGCATTACCGTTATTGTTACTAATAAAAAATGTAACGTCGTTGTCAATTTGTGACCAAAAAAAGAACTATAACGGTAATACGATAATAACAAGTAACGCATTTCTTCCCAACCCAGATACACTGCTGCCGTCATTTGGCAATGTTTGGTAATTCAATTACATACTCTTTTAAAAGATGTCTGATAAATAACTTTATGATTTATAGAGACCAATATATTAATTAAATTTATGTTAAATAGAAAATATATAATTAAAAGATGTAAAGAGCGCATTAAAACATTATTAAAATCACAAAACATTATAAATAAAATAATCTATTCAGACAATATGATGTTAAATCAGTTAAATAATGGTACACTAAAAAGAGCCTATGTATAATTACAATAAGTACTGTTAGTATTTAAAAAATAATTTTTTTCATGCCATAAAAAGAAATTGATCTTACTCATTTATTTATTATAATATGAGATTGCTAAAATATTTTTGATTTTGTTATATGTAATCAATAAGTAAAAAATATTTATGATTCAACGTATATAAAGTTTAGGGAAAATTATATGTAATTATTCGATTATATAAACTGAATTATAATTATAAAATTGTGAATTATACAATGAACTATTATATTTAACGGCTTTTCATATATTTACCATGTGCATTATATTTAAAAAATTGATAAAATAATACGTTTATTAAAATAATAGATATAAACTTAATGTTAAATACATATTTTGTGTACATATGTATATTGTGTATATGTGTATATTCATGATTGTTATTATTTGTTAATAATGTATTAATATTGTTTGTGTATAATGTATAATGTTTTTATAATATAATAATATATATAATAATATTAATAATTTATAGTAAGACATAATATTATTATGTGCATTATTGTAATATACATATTTTAATCTTGTTTTATATCTTATTATATTATATAACATTATTTTATTTTTATATTATGTAATATATATATATTAATATAATTGCTTTATAATCAAATATTAATTTGTAAATACTTTCTTTTGTGGCTATTATACTGATATAAAACTTCTTATGTGTTATATCAAAAATATAAACCGCAAATGAAAAATTGTAAATCAATTACATTAATATAACTAAATTTCATTGACAGGTGTGTTATATCATAATAATATAATATTATATAATATTATATATAATATTATATTATTACATGCGTTAGAGAATGAATTAGTTACAATCCTAATGACGGATATTGTTTTATGAATCACATTTTTGTGAATGTCAATCCTCTTCATACGGAGGATGAAACATGCTCGTTCTCCACATTAAGTTAAATCCCATAATACTAACAATAAGTATATTAAGTCTAAATATGAATATAATTGCTCACAAGTAAAAGAATTATTGCAAGTCAATGATAGAATTATACTATTATATCCGCTCTTATATTTGTTAGGGACTTGCAATATTGGTAATGTAAGATATTTATATTTTTATAGATAACGTTATTTATAGTCTTCTCAATTTCGAGATGTATCCGATTTGTTATCAAATTACCAGTCATTTTTACATTCAGGAAAACAATAGCAATATTCGTATAACACCATTGGCATCTCTGATGTTTGCCTTATTACGTTTTCAGCTATATCAAATATAGGTGCTAATGGTCTCGTTGCATATACATAGGGACTCGTGCAATCGTTTCCGCAATAGTAGCAATTCTCAATCGTATTTCTATTTGCATATTCAACCACTGTATTTAATGGGTAATTTGTATCTACTGTCCTATAAAAATATTGATTTGGTTTATTACATGTTATCAAGTAACAACTTATATAAAGCATCCTACTTTTCGCTTTTTTATTACAGATTTTTTGTTCTATTTGAAATCCATTTTTTCTTAGCGCAAGTATCGAGGGAAATTATTAGTGATATTACTATCTTTACCACTACAAATCCTTGTAACAATATTATAAATTAGAACTTTAAAGTAAATTTTTTTAAAGTAAAACTATCTAGCTTTACAATCCTTACATTTCTTGAAATTTAGTTTACAAAGAAGAGTTCATTTTTATTTGTTAATAATTCGAAAGTTATTGATGCCACGGCATTTTTGCTAAGGAAAAATTATCTTTAATTTGATCAAAGACGCGTAAAATATAATACGTAATAAAGAAAACTTCATATACATATATAAATATAATGAGTATAAATGTATATACATACACACACACACGCATATATATATACAGTACCGGCCAAAATTATATCACTTTTAGATTTTTTGAACATAACTTGTTTTAAAGTGCACGCGGATCTCTATCAAATCATAACATGTTTTGATGGTAGGTATAGCTTACTGAACAAATAACTTTTCATCAAATAATGAAAACAATAATTTGTGAACCATTATTTTTATTCGAAATCTCCAAAATATGTTAAATTTAATAATAAACTTTAAATCATTATAACAAGTATAAATGTCTTGAAAATGAACAACGAATCCATAATTTACAAAATACTAGAGTCGTACAATATAAATTTTATTATTTTATGAAGTTTATTATTTGATGAAGTTATTTGTTCAGTAAGCTATACCTACCATCAAAACATGTTATGATTTGATAGAGATCCGTGCACCTTAAAACAAGTTATGCTAAAAAAATCTAAAAGGGATATAATTTTGGCCGGTACTGTATATATATATATATATATATATACACATATATCCAAGTAGAACACAAAAGTCATGATAACGTCAAAATGATGCTAAAATGACGCCTTTGACATCATTTTGAAGTCATGATGACGTCAAAATGATGCTAAAATGACGCCTTTGACATCATTTTGAAGTCATGATGACGTCAAAATGATGTCAATTTAGCGTCATTTTAGCATCATTTTGACGTCATCATGACTTTCGTGTTCTACTTGAGTATATGCATGTATGTATATATGACAAATCAACGAAAGATGTAACAAACCTCCAATATTGCTGCATTTTTTTTGCTGCAAGTTGAATAAGACTTGGTACTACTATGTCACTTTTCCACTTTGCACGGTTGACTACTAACGGATTCATTGAAAGATCTATAGTATGCAGTCGCAATTGACAGATTCCTGCTGGTAAATACATTAACGAGTTATGAGACAAATCCAAAATTCTCAGACTTCGTATATTTTCAATGCCTGGTAATAAGCGTTCCAATTTATTGTGGCTAACTTTCAATTCCACTAAAGCGTTTAACTTCCAGATATTTTCTGATAAATCGGTAAGCTATAAATAATGATAAATTAATGATCAATTCTATTAAATGATAACACAGCGTGCCCAATAATCAAATATTTTTATACATGGCAATAATTTTATCAGTGATTTTTGTGATATCTTGATAATTAGATACGTATAATATGATCTACCGAATTCTTGCTTATATCTAAAGAAAGCAAAGTATTCCTAATGGCAGTTTGCTTTAGCCATTGCCATCCATATTGACTCAAGCAATTCTGTGACAGATTAATCCTTCGAAGATGAGGCAAAGTGCCCAACTTAAATGGCAACTTATCAATTCCATTATTTGATAAATTCACATTTGTTAGATTTAGCCACCTTGTAATGTTATCCAAGTTCCAAGAGAAAGGATTGTAAATCTCTAGAGAAATGTTAATTACTGTTTCTATTATTTCTGCTGAGATTCGACGCTTTTTCTTAAACTTTAAATCTTTTAAAGTTGAGCGCCTTTTCCTACACGTATCTACGTCCTGCATTGAGAAACATTATTTGAATTTAGATTTGAGATTGGTAAAAAGAGGTAATATTGCAAATTTCAAACTTGCAATATTTAATATGTATATAGCGCAAATATAGCTTCTCAAAAGACTAATTTAATAACAACGAACAAAGTTATTTTTTATTATTATATATTGTGTTCTCACCATTATATATGAAGATAATATCAGTCTTATTACAATTATACTATTATTAACAAACTAATAAATTTTGTGGATATTCTACGTTGCTAATAATATGCAAAATTGTAAAAAATATTTGTCGTGAATGCTTTGTTCAAGTTTCCTGAAAAAGGCTGTAAAAGTTACTTGGTATAGTATATATTATGATATGATGTTTCAAGAATATATGTACCTTCGTACATATTTATAATTTAAGCTTTGTAATAATGATATGAATAATTACAAATTATTACAGCCAATTTATCTCACGTTAAGTTTAAGAAATCTGGTTTCATTATCTTTAGATTTAAAAAATCTGCTGCACAATGTCTTATATTTAATACCTTGTTTGTAATGCTGCTTTTGCAAAAGAAATTTAATTTTTCTTATTGAACTTTCTGCCAATTTCAAATTTATAATATTGTTATAATATTCTTGACGGAAACTGATAAAGGTGATGGTCTGTCACGAAGCCTTAACTGTTACGGTCTGTCGCTGTTACAGTATGCATTGCTTATTGTTTATTGTTTTATATTGTTTACTAATGCTGACAGAATCGAATGTTGAACAGTATGTAAAGGTCGATACTTTAAATTTAAAATAAAATTATAATTCAAATTAAACGATAATACGTTGCGCTTATTTTCTTTAAAATTCGGCTTTTTCTTTCAGACTTATAAATTCTTGTTAGTAAAATAACAAATTTATATAAATATTTAGTTAGATTTATATCAGAATGATAAATATTATCATTAAAAATGTGCTAAAAATAGCTTTAGAGTATTATTAAAATTTACAAACTTTATACATAAAAGAGACTATATTCAGTGCCAACAATAATAGCACGATATATTGATCATCTAAAACATATATCTATACAACATATAAAAAATACATTGAGTTTGACAGAGAGGAACAACATGAAAGATTGTGTATTAGAGCGTTATTTATTAAATTTCGAATTATTATAGACAAAAAATATTAAAATAATATAAAATTAACGGACTCTCGAAGAGGTCAGAAAATAAAAGAAGGCAAATGAAAGTCAAACGCAGATAACGGTGCGCAAATTAAATTTAATTTGCCTCTCTCATTTGCCTTCATTGTTTTATTTTCCAAAAGATATTAAATTTAGTTATTAAATTTTGAATTATTATAGACAAAAGATACAATCTAATATTATTCAATAACGGTAATGTCATTTTCTTCAATAATTGTAAAACACTTTGTAAAATGTAAAACATATAAATTTATATGTTTTACATTTTACAAAGTGTTTTACAATGATTGAAGAAAATGACATTACCAACTATTGACATCTCAATCGTCGGTATAAATATCTAAACAATCTTCTACCTCAGTTGGTATACATACGAACGCACGTGGATGTATTTCGTTTATACGATTTGGTTACGAGCGTTACGACTGTTACGAGAGGGAGAGAGAATTGTGATATTTAATTTTTTTAGTGTGCGGTTTTATAAAATTAAACTTAATCTGCAGACAATAATTTTGTTCAGTTATACGCTTTAAATATGGGGGTGAGTTAAGAGATTTTAAATATGTGTTGATTTAATGGACAATTCGTGTCTAACCTTAAAAATTTTATTCTAATTTCACGAATATTAAATTAGAATTGAATCTAAACATATGATAATATTTTTTTACAGAAACGTTATGTAATTATTTTTATATTGAAAACAATTATTTATTTAACGTTTAATTTTCTAAACTGAAAAGGGTGCATTGTTTGTAAAGTAACTTGTAATATTAATTTTGATCCAAATTTAATGAGAAATTTAAAAATTGTAATTAAAGTAAATATTCTGTTTATGCAATCATTTATATTTTACAGAAATTAAAAAAGCCAAAAGTCAGTAAAATTAAAAGAAACAATCAAACAAAGACAAAGCTTTCAAAGCAAGGGAAGCTTAAAACTCGACGACATAAACCACGGAAGAAACAACCCCAGAAATTAGCACCACCGCGTCCAGAAATAGTAGAAGAGGAAGAAGAGAGTGATCATGGAAGAGATTTGATGGACATGGTCGAAGAAGATGATTTAAATTTCCTAAAAAATGCTATATCTAACAAATCTTACAACTTATTGAAACAGATTCGTTTAAATGAGTATGGTTATACTTCGTAACCTTTAATAGGATTTTATATAAACTATATTTTGTGTATATATTCATCGTTTTTTGTTTTAGAACAAACAAAGACTCAAGTGAGAAAAAAAGAAAAAAGGTTGAAAATGATAAGCCTTTAGAAGAACTATATGAAAATAATGTCTCAAAAATTGTGGAAGAGACAGGAGGGAAGTCGATTCGTATGTTGCTTCCCATAAAAACACAGAATGGATTTATAAAGAAACGTATTATCGAAGAAGACAGTAAAGTTTCAAGCGAAGAAGGAAATGAAGGTACAAATGATAAGAGACAGGAAGAAAACAAGAAAGATAATCAGCAAGAAAATAGTGATACGGAAATGGATGTGGATACATATGTAAGTACTTAAACTATACCCACACAGCACACTTTATCCTGAGGATATCCCAGAGTGATCCGGATGTCTAATTGGACATAATGCGATTCCATGGAGATCCTACGGTTATTGAGATATATAATTGGACATCTGTCTCTTATACACATCTAGATGTGTATAAGAGACAGATATCGTGTGCTGTGTGGGTATATTCCAGTATTTTAGAAATCTGACATAGAGCATGTTATTTATTGGAAACTTTCAGAATAACTTGCAAGTGACCGATAAACCAGTGTCTACTGTCGAACTTCTGGCGTGTCGCGAAGAGACACTTAGATCCAAGCGTTTCAAGATAGGTATACTTTCGAGCGGCATATTAGAAAACCCAGAACTCAAGTGTGGAAATTTTAAGATATTGCTAGACATGATGGATGAAAAAACTTCAGAAGTTTACATCACAATCAGGAAACTGGCAATGGTGTCTCTTTTAGAAGTCTTTAAAGATTTGCTACCGTCGTATAATATCCTTCAGATTTCTCAGGAAGGAGTAAAATGTATGTATATGTATATGTGCGTGTGTAAATAGGTAAAATTAAAAAGAGAAAAAATTACATGATATATTCATTATTAATAAATACTAATCAATTTTATCTGTGGCTTTAGTGAAAAAAGACACTCTCGCGCTGCAAAATTATGAAGCTACCTTGTTGAGAAGTTACAAAAGCTATTTGCAGAGGCTCGAAAAGATATCTAAGATTTTAAAAAGAAAGAAAGGGAACAGGCAATCGGTAAACGAACGAGAAATGCAATTGGGCGAAATAGCTGTATCGTGTATGTGCGAGCTTCTCACCGTCCATCCATATTTTAATTTCTCCGTTAATATAGCTAATTACATGCTTCCTTTATTGGATAACAAACGGAGCAGCGTAAGAGAAAAGGTTGTGCAATGTATTTCCCAAGTATTCAGAGAAGACAAGCGTGGTCAGTTATCTCTCACAGTAAGTTATAATAGAAATTTTATTTCCGTTATATTTTATATTTTGATACGCTAGTAATGTACTCAAAAAGTTATTGCGATATATTTATTGCACTAATGAAATTTCAGATAGTGCGAAAATTAAATCAGTATATCAAGTCGAGGAAACATTCTGTACGCTCTGAGGTAATAGCAGTGTTACTGGCTCTTCGCATCAAAGATGTTAACCTGGACAAGGAAAAGGAGGATGAAACGAAGCAGAAGAAGCTCATGTCTCATAAACAAAGGATTCTCGCGTTAAGCAAACGGGAGAGGAAAAAGAACAAGAAATTAGAGGAAGTAGAAAAAGAAATGCTCGAGACGAAGGCCGAAGAGAATAAACAGGCAAAACATAAGATTCTCACGGAAATAACGAGCATAGTATTCACTATATACTTCAGAATTCTGAAACAAGCGCCCAATAGCAAAATTTTATCTGTATGCCTGGAAGGACTGGCCAAGTAATGCAATTTATATGTATATTACTCGTATCTTTGTATCTTCTATTTATATTTTACTATGATATCTTACTTATGCATTCCAGATTTGCGCACTGTATCAATATAAACTTTTACCAAGATTTAATAGGTGCCATAGATAGATTAATAGAGGAAGGTAATTTGGGATTAAGGGAGCAACTGCACTGTGTTCAATGTATATTTACTATATTATCTGGACAAGCTGCAGCGTTAAATATCGATCCGTATAGGTTTGTATAATAATTTCCTTCCTTCTCCCCCTTAATATGTTTTATGTAAAATAAACTACATGCTACATATATATTTTATATATCTATGAAAAATTATATTCCCGATCTGGCTTTGTGTCGTACAGGTTTTATGTGCATTTGTATAAAAATTTATTGAAAGTCCATTGCGGGAGGACGCACTCGGAAACTGAGATCGTGCTGAAGACGTTGCTGCACATTCTCATTCATCAGCGAAGGAGGATCACGCAGACACGTATGATAGCCTTTGTAAAGAGATTGAGCACATTGGCCTTACAATCGCAGCACAACGCGACGCTGGGAACTCTCGGTATTATCAAGCAAGTAATGCAACTTGGGAAAGCGGCTCACGTTTTATTGGACACCGACAGTACCGGTGACGGTCGTTATCAGGTCGAAATTGAGGAACCCGACTATTGCAACGCCCATTGTACCGCGTTGTACGAGCTCGTTGCTTTACAGGTACTATCTTAAGTGCGATACTTTTTCGTTTGAAAATGATCGAATGACTGATGACAATAATTGTTCTTATAGCGTCACTATCACAGTGTAGTACGGCAGCTCGCTAAAAATATAGCGTACACCACACCTACGAGTGGCGAGGGCAGTTTGACTACCGAAATTGCGAAGCTGTAAGTATCGCGATTTCACTTAACAATTATAATAAATTATTATGTGTTTATCATATACACGGAGAGTTATTAAATGTAGATAGTTGTGTTGAATCTTCCTATATTATCTGACCGTCTTATTAATTTTAGATCACCAGAGGAGCTTTATACGGAATATGATCCTGCAGGGGTAGCGTTTAAACCTGCTGTGCCTGTTCCAAAGAAGAGTATCGTTAAAAAGGCACCGGTAAATTTTATTACTATAAGTTCTGAACTCGAGGAATATCTTAATACCGTCGATGTTGACAACTTGTTTGCGGACGGGCATGTAGATTTTTACAAAGCTTGTAAAAGTAATTTGTAACTCATAATAAAGAATGGAATGTATGTAAAAAGTATCAATGTTTTGATCGATACAATATTTAGAATAACTTTATTTCGCAACAATATTTAGAATGACTTCTTTATTTGAAAACTTTAGGATAACGTTTAATTCAGTCGGCAGAGTTTCAATTCTGCTCAGCAAAATTTCGGACTATATAATTCATCGTCTTTAATCTTCCTTTCCACATTTCAAGCAAATTAATAAAAAAATTATAATCTATGTTAATAAAATGGAACTTTAATCTCGGGGTTTAATTTACTCTTTATCTTTAGTTCTTAGAACTAGAAAAAGATAAAGAGTAAATTGAACCGAGATTAAAGTTTTATCTACATTCGTAAAAATGGACATGAAAGATTCAAGTCGAGCGAACAAACAGCTCGTTTGTTCGCGTTCGTTTGCGCTCGTTTGCGTTCATTTGCTTGATGCAGCACGATGATTGCCGAACGTTTCCGATTCCGCCTATCACTTGCTCCTACCTGTGCACGTCCGAGTTGCGGCTATGTGTTTTGACACGTTTTGACATTGTCCAGGAGTCAGGAGCACGTCATAATACTTTACGCAGGATGATGTCCGAGAGGGATTACGCGCCCTTGAGCGCGGCGTGCGTACGATCCCTCAATGACAAGTTGTATGAGAAACGGAAGCCAGCCGCTGTAGAGATAGAGAAGTAAGGTTATCCGTACTATGTACAATTGCATCGCTGCGTGTTTCACAGGCCCTTCCTCTTCTTTTCCCCAGGTTCCCTCGATCTCCCGAGTCACAATTCGACTATTCTTAAAGGAGTTGTAAATTATTACTGGAATTATAAATTATTATACTAAAAATTATAGATTGTTACTGGAGTTGTAGATTATTACAGCGCGAGAAGAGCTTTTTTATCTGATTCTTCATTCCTCTTTCTATTTGATAACTGATTAGTATATTTATTCTTTCTTTTGCTAATCCCACAGGATGGTGAAAGAATTCGCCGCTCACAACAACACTGTGCAGATCAAGAGGCTGTTGAAGGTTCTCGGACAAGACTTCGCCACCTCGCAGAATCCACATACCCGCAAGGGTGGCTTAATAGGTCTTGCAGCAATCGCAGTCGGTCTCGGGAAGGACACTGGTCAATATATAGAGGACCTGATCCATCCGATTCTAGCATGTTTCTGCGACGCCGATCTGAGAGTCAGATACTATGCCTGCGAGAGTCTGTACAATGTAGTCAAAGTGGCAAGGGGCGCGGTGCTGCCTCAATTTACAGATATCTTCGCCGCTCTTAGCAAACTGGCTTGCGACTCTGAGCAGAATATAAAAAACGCCACTGAGTTACTTGACAGATTGATGAAGGTAGTTGGAGAATTCTTTAGAGAATTCTTAAAGATATGATCTTTTCCTCTTTCTCTTACGCTCGATATGCTATTTCAGGATATTGTGACGGAAAGCGGCCTGTTTGATTTAGTCGGATTTATGCCTCTATTGCGCGAACGTATCTACACGAAGAACCCATTCGGCAGACAGTTTGTAATATCGTGGGTATCCGTGCTGGACGCGGTGCCCAATATGGATTTCATAATATTTCTACCTGAGATACTCGATGGATTGTTTAGGATATTGGAGGACCCGACGCCGGAGATAAAAAAAGTCACGGATACGGTTCTCGGTGAATTTTTACGTAGCATAAAAGCCAATCCCGCGCGAGTGGATTTCCCGGCCATGATAAACATACTGATTACGCACGCTCAGAGTAGCGACGAGCTGCTCCAGTTGACCGCTATCACGTGGATTAAGGAATTCGTACATATATCTGGGCCTCTTATGCTCCCGTACATGTCCGGCATTCTCGTGGCCGTTTTGCCGTGCTTGGCCTACGACGGCGACACACGTAAGAGTATTAAAGAAACGGCGACGCAAGTAAACGCGAATTTAATGAAATTAATAATCGTCGAAAGTACGGACGTTACAAGTAAGGATCAAGAAAATAAGATACATTCTACAAGAGAGAAAAATGGTAAGCAGCAATTTAATTGCATTAGCAATGAATTGAACGGCATTTTAAATCGTTTCTAACATACCACGATTATTTCGAATTACTGCGAAGATCATTTGAAATCGGACATGATTTAAAATTCTAATTATTTTAAATTAAATTATTTGACAGTTTGCAAGAGAGAATTAAACATTTCTATATGATTTAGAGAACATTATACATAATAATAATAGATAACTCCCTTTTCTTTCACTTTTAGATGTAATACAAGATCATCTGGCTGAAAGCTTAGATCTCGCCAGCATCGTGGAGGTACTTACAAAACACTTACTGTACCTGTCGGTCCAAACTAAAGTCGCGGTTTTAAAATGGATACACCATTTGTTCATAAACATTCCACAAAAAATGTTTAATCACATCGAGGACTTGTTTCCGATATTAATGAAATCCTTAAGTGACACTTCCGACGAGGTGGTGCAACAGACTTTAGTGGTAATGGCTGAGATTATCAGCTCGAAATCTCCGGAGGCGGTAGCGACCGATCCCGACGCAAAGATGCAGAACAAGTATTTCACGAAGTTTATAGTCAACTTATTAAGGCTCTTCTCGACCGACAGACATCTGCTGGAAGAACGGGGCGCTTTCATTATAAGAGAGCTGTGCGTGCTTCTGAGTGCGGAGGATATATACAAAACGTTGGCGAAGATACTGCTGGAAGAACAAAATTTAAGTTTCGCCTGTACAATGATACAAACCCTGAACGTTATCCTGTTAACCAGTTCGGAGTTATTCGATTTGCGCAACAAACTTAGGCATTTAGACTCTCCAGTAAGTCTGCCGTGTAACAGTTATTATGAAATTTTATTAAGTAATCGTAATATCTCGATTTTGTATCAGCTACATAAGTACAACATAATATTCATGACTGTGGAATTTTTTAGGACAGTTGCGCGTTATTCGAGTGCCTGTATGTGTCCTGGTGTCACAATCCGGTCGCGACGGTGGCCCTGTGTCTCCTGTCTCAACATTATCGTCATGCGTGCAACATCATTCGATCTTTGTATCCTTTATTCTATTTTTTCTCATTCTATCCGTTTCTATTATTTTAACAGAGATCTCCTTTGAGACCTTAACGCAACGTCTGTATATATCAGCGAAAACATAGAAGTCACAGTGGAGTTCCTAACGGAGATAGATAAATTGGTACAGTTAATAGAATCGCCGATATTTACTTGTAAGTATTCGGCATCGTGTTGCTAATAAGAATGTTAAAAGCGCGTTACATTTCTTCTTTTTTTTAAGATCTGAGATTGCAGCTGTTGGAATGGGAGAAGAATGATGCTTTGATATACGCGTTATACGGCTTGCTCATGATCCTGCCGCAGAGTGACGCCTACGCTACCTTGCAACGTCGTTTAGCGGCGATACCTCCAGCTACGAAGCCGATACCTAAAAGTGAATACACGCAGGAGAAAACGAACGCTCATTGCCTGTTCGATTTCGGCAAACTGTTAAAACATTTCCATGTAGTACAAGAGCACCACAGGGAACATAAGCGCAAACAAAGACTGAATTCCTTAGTCGAGAGGAATACTAGTCATGTAGATGCGTGAATCACGCGTTCTTTTTCTCACGCGCGAAAATTCGTACGCACGGATTTTGCAACGCATATAAAAAAAGAAAAGAGATACGCCTGATTTGCTAATTTTTTACTGCATACTTATGAGAAGCTTGTGTTTAGCTTTGTTATATAAAAATATAATTATTATTTATTAAAACGCAATCGTTGGATTCGTTGGAAGTAAACGGTCATTGATCTTAAAGTAAAATAGTTGTTTATCCGAAGGAATAGAAGTACGAATTCATTTAACATTTACCTTAACAATCTATGCACTAATAATCACAGATATATCGGGCTTCTAATATGTACACTCTAAGTTTCAGTCTTCATCTCGTAATTATCGTCGGATTGATAAAAGACATAATAACTCGTGTTAAAGTTCATATCCCGTATCGCCTATATCCTCCAGTCTATCAATCGCTGATAAATGATCGAGCTGATCTACAAGTAGACCATTTTCATAAAGAAGCACCGTGATTTGTTCTTGCGCATCGCAGATGTTGCGCCATTTCTTCGTGCTTTCCTGCACTGGCACGCTCGTTTTTTCGATCGTTTTCGATTTGCCGGGAAGCCTGTCCAACGAGTGCAAAAGATTCTCGTTGCGCTCCTTGCTCTCCTGCGATAAACGATAGGAGAACGATTCCAACACGCGTTCGTAACTGTCTATGTCTTTGTCTAATATCTGAGTCTGCAGGAACACCGTTTGTGCCATTTTGTACCAATCGGCGACGCACTCCGATCGCTGCGTCATCGCCGGTATACACTCCGTCTCGAGAAGCGCTTTCAATCGACGTCCCGTTTCCGTGACCTGAACGAGGAAGATTGCGACGTCTCAATGAATTTAACATTCGCGAAAAATAATTTTTGCAAGTTTTTTTATACGTAAATTTATATACCTTTATGCGTTCAAGAACGTGGAATTGTTCGTCGTTGTAAGTGAGACTACGAGTGGCCCTGTCCCTCAGCAAATGTTGCCACCCATCCCTCAAGCGATCGACCAACGTCGCTGCCCTTTGACTCGCTTTTGTAGCCCACGGGCACCACAAACCGCGAGTACTGCTGTCCCACTCCCCACGTAAGCTGCCTTCTTTTACATACCTGCAATAATATTTACGTCAATTACATTTCTTCCGTTAAGTTGCCGATTATACAAGATTATCGCCAATTATCGTAAGATTATAAAAAATCGAACGTTTATAAATGAGAAAGCAATAGAGGTGTGCGGGTACCCGAGATTTCGGGTTCGGGTCGGGTCGGGAATTTTTCTCGGGATCGGGTCGGGGCCCGAAAGTTTGTAATGTTCGGGTACCCGTAAATTTCGGGTACCCGAAGTTGAAATCGGGTCGGGCATAGAATACGATAACACTTCCGAATCTGAATGGTGAAGTGGAAAACCCGATTGAAAAATCATGAAGAAGCATCACATTTATGTCGTTACAAAGTTTTTAGATCTATGATCACTGCCCGACCCGATTTCAACTTCGGGTACCCGAAATTTACGGGTACCCGAACATTACAAACTTTCGGGCCCCGACCCGATCCCGAGAAAAATTCCCGGCCCGACCCGAGGCTCGGGTATCCCGTAATTTCGGGTACCCGCACACCTCTAGAAAGCAATTGATCTCTGTTGATGAAATTAAATATACAAAACCATACTTCTCTCTATTCGGTCAGTTTTTTCAAACGCAGCAATTATACATATACTCTGCATCTTTCAAAACGATTTACCTCTGATGAAGTTGCACTATTGCTGGTGTCAGTTCGCTCATAAGTTCCTTACTCTTCACGTCTAATTCTTTCCGCCAGCTTTTGACCTCCACTGCGGTTTGACCACCGAACTTCCGGAACACGTGCCTGGCGAAAGTCTCGCTCCTCTCCACCGCCAGTACGGTGTCCTCCACCGCTTTCGTGAATTCTTTCGAATGCTGACACTTGCCCAATACTCTAGTAAGCTCCGTAGATAGGAGACCGCTGAACGCATCTATGGCATCCCGCGACAGTTTGCTGCACAAGGACAGTTTGTCGATTCTACGTTTACAGACGTGTCCCACAGAGCACGCGACCTTGGCTTGGCTCGCGTCATTCTCCACGGAAACGAGATTCGCGAAGACGGGAAATTTGGGCAATTCGGTCTCCGTCGGTAATACAACGTTGTTGTTTTCTCGCGAAAACAGCATCAATGGTTTGTCATTGTTGGTATTGGGGTATCCCTTGCCTGGCGTAGACTCCTCGACGAGACTTGTCAGGGGAATTTCTCCGAGAAGAAGAATCTGTGCATGGGGCATGATCTCGGTCTGGTCCTGAATGTGTATCTGTAGAGCGACCAGCTTCTCTTCCGGATGTAGGAAGACCTTGATCAAGCTGGCTCTATGAACGTTAAATATATGAACGGGTTTCCTACAAAGCGTATCCGTGACCTCGCTGAAGAATCGCTCAAAACTCCAGATTCTTTGCGGATCCACTTCTAGCAAGCCGGCCAACAGTGGAGTCACTATCTTCTTCAGGCCTGTGCTCAGCTGGCAGGCCTGTGGCAACTCTCTGTTCCACTCGATCGGACCATTCTCCGAAGTCTGCAATCCGGATATCACGCCCGATGCTTTCTTCGTGGTGATATAGAACATAGTCTCTTTATTTCTTCGACCACCGAACGGCCTGAACGGCAGATTACCCGTCGCGACATGATAGAGAGTCACACCTATGGACCATAAATCAACGGTCGCGCCAAAGGTTTTGCCAACAGGTTTCCTCAGGACCGCGCGTTCGTACATATCCGGATGCAGGTACTCCTCGGTGCCGTACAGCGAAACGAACTGCTGATCCTCCTGCAATTCCCGAGCAGCTCCGAAATCAGTAAGCTTGTATATCGTACTGCCGTCGTCAGCGATGAATTTCATTATGTTACCTGCGCGAGAAGAAACAGAAAATGAGCAAACAACTGCAAATCCAAAACATATGCGTGAAATACCAAAAATTAAGTGGACCAGCCCAACCAAGTCGCATGATACTGATTCTGAATAAAACCAAATGGAAAAATTGTTTTGTAATAAGAAAAGTATAACTGATGTAAAGTAACAATGTTACTTTAAGACCTTAGCAGAATGGCTGACTTGTAATTTTTCAAGACAATGTTTTATGCTCTAAGTTTTTGTCTTAAGTAACGCACAATAACTGTCTTGTCTCTGGAGTCTTAAAGAGCCGTTCTGTTTGTAATTGATCACAAACCGTTGTATAATAACAAAAGAAGACAGTATTGTGCGTTACCTTAAAACAAAGACTTAAAGCCTAAAACATTGTCTTAAAATTACAACCATTTTGCTAAGGCTTTTAATTTCAGCAACTTTCTGATTATCATCCTGTACATGTTACGTCATGTTACGTGTCCCTGGCTCTCTCACCTGGCTTCAAGTCCCGGTGAACCAAATTGTTGTCGCGCAGGTGCTTCATACCAGCCGACAGATGTTCCAACACCAGCAGGAACTCGTTCTCCGCGAGACCGTACGTGTTCTCAGGGTCGTCCAGGATGTTGAAGAGACTGCCGCCGGTGCAGAGCTCCATGACGATCACCTTCCCTCTGCCATCCTGCTCCTCCTCGATCGCCAACAGTTTGACGATGTTCTCATGCTTGACCTTCTTCAGGACCTCGAACTCTCTCACCTGCACGTCGTGCGGCCGCATGTGACTCAGCTGATTGAAGGTCTTCACCGCGACCGGTTCCCCATTGTTCTTGTCAACCCCCTGGAACACAGCGCCGGTCGCACCCTTGCCCAGCACGCTGGTGGTGCACCAGACGTAGTTGGCGGATCCACGAAGGAACGACATATCAACCGCGCGAGGCTTCTCCTGGACAAACGACTTTCGCCACTTATTTGACGTTCCGTCCGCTCAGAGTACACGCTCCTCTCGTGACGTCACAAACGTCACCTTCCGCGTTTCTCCGACGAGTGCTCATCGACGCGTCTCCGTTAAAAAACCCAAGTTGATCTCCAAGAAGCATTTTCTGGCCAGAATACTAGAGACAGCGTAAATACAGCGAGGTAGGATGCCGATTTAGCAATTAGTAATTAAAGTTGATTAGAGCATCGTCATCGTCGAGTATCCTTGTTTAACATAACCTAATATAATTTTATGTGTACACTGTACGTTTTGCGCACGTAGAGGTAGAGCCGGTAGAGGCGCTAGTGGACAGATGGAGAATTCATTTTTTCGACCTTGGCAGGTCTGGAACTCCGGAGCTTCGCGCTCTTACCGCGCGAGGCCTTCGGCAGCGATCCGGAGTTGGCCTGTCACTCCCGTCGAAGAGGAGGGAGAGGGATAGAGAGAAGAAGAAGAAATCGGCTGATACAAACCCGGTAAACCGCCTCTTATCGCTATGGAACTGACTGAGTTGACGAAACACCTGGACAAGATCAATGTCCCGCGCGGCAGCGACAGGATATACAAGGACGAGTGCGTTTACTCCTTCGACACGCCAGTAAGATTATCCCTCGTCCTTTGTCCCCCTTTGCCGACGACACCCCCGAGACCGTCGGGCGCGATCGTTATCGGTTGAAAAATGTTTCCTCTTTGTCCTAGGATGCGGCTACCGGCCTCTACGTCAGTCTCACCACCTTCCTGGGCTTCGGGCGGGAACACGTCGTTCGGTACTACGAGAGCACCGGCAACCCCGTGTACCTTCATATTAAACGTACCAAGAAGGAGGTAATTTTAATTCGATCAACAAAGGTGACCATTGAGGATCTTTTCGAAGAGGTCTCGACCTCTGCCTTTCTCTTTGAGAACTGGTGCAATATAATATGAACAATATAAACAGAACATTTTCTATGTACGGGGTTTCCGTCAAGTGCTAAGCTATTAATACTAATTATAACATAATACATTATTAATACTAATTATATACTAACTAAACACTACTAAACTTATACACTAATTAAACACTGATGCTATCATTCGCATTGTTATCTGATGTATAATTATGCTTTTGTATTCAGACAAAGCTTAATTTTTGTTAATAAGAGTAATTGTCGATTAAAGTAAAATTAATAGTTAATAAGAATAGAGACTACATTTTGACCAGGAAGATCTGTTAGATACGTGATTCCTTCATGATTCTTTCCATTTGATTTTAAAAATTTGTGTAAAATTTATAGATTCCATCTGATGAGCAAGGAGATGGACCTGAAAAGAAAATCACGCGATTAGCGATAGGGACAGTTGGTGGATTCATGCCCGATCAGCAGAAGTATATCTATGAGGAGACTTACCAGATAGTCATTCTACCTGATTTCCTTACTATTGCTTACCCCGCGAGCGATTTGCCTGAAAAGGTAGGATTCATTTGCGAGATTACGTGTAATTGACAATTTTTAAAATTCACAATACTGATAGGTGGAAAATGCAGTTAAGACTGTATTACAAATGGAAGGTGCATGGGCAGTGGCGCAGGTAGAAGCTGTAGCTAGTATGTGGGACGGAGAAGTCAGAACGGAGTCAAAGTGAGTCTCTCGAAAAGTTTACTGTGGAATTTATTAATATATCAATTAGATAATCTTGATCAATTGTGCGCGTGTTAAATTATATGTTTAAATATTAGACCACTATATATTATTACAAATATGCTTTATAATATACCGAATGCTTTCACATATTTCTTTTAAATTATCACTCAGAATTTATAAGCATTTAAATTTTATTCCGAAGATATAGAACTTTTCTTTCAAGTTCTTTTAATGGAATAACGTTTGGTTATAGGTAGACTTAGGATTTTGGTGCGGATTTTCGTGCGCGGTGTTCGGCGCCACTGCTTTGTGTGAGAGACAGTAGGCTGTTAGAGTGAGAAAGAATTAGTGAGCGCGGGCATAACAATATTATACTATTTTATTACTGGAAATAATGTGAATCATATTTTTAGTTAACTCTGATGGTATAATATTGTTATGCCAGCGCTCACTAATTCTTTCTCACTCTAACAGCCTGTTGTCTCTGTCGCACAAAGCAGTGGCACCGGACGCCGCGCACGAAAATCCGCACCAAAATCCTAAGTCTAGTTATAGGTATATCTGAATAAAAATTTTCGTTTTAAGTAAGAATGTGAATTGTCGGACTTTTTAGACACGCCGCGAATCTGAAGCAGCTGGACAACGGCAAGAAGATCCCACCCAGTGGTTGGAAGTGCGAGAAATGCGATCTCACACAGAATCTCTGGCTGAATCTGACCGATGGTAGCATACTCTGCGGTCGTAAGTTCTATGACGGAAGTGGCGGCAACGGTCACGCGGAGGAGCACTATCGTGCAACTGGCTATCCTCTGGCCGTGAAGCTGGGTACGATCACAAAGGGTGGTAAAGCCGATGTGTTCTCGTACGACGAGGACGACATGGTAGACGATCCGAATTTGGCAGTGCATCTGTCACACTGGGGCATCAACATCGCGCAGATGGAGAAAACGGACAAGTCGATGATCGAACTGGAATTGGATCTGAATCAAAAGTTCGGGGAATGGGTATCCCTCCAGGAAGCGGCCAGCAAATTGACACCGTTGTACGGCTCCGGCTACACCGGGCTGACTAATCTGGGAAATTCCTGTTACCTGAACAGCGTCATGCAAATGCTGTTTATTATTCCCGATTTCGTTAAGAGGTGTGTAAAATTCTCGATGGTGCGTTTTTCGCGAATAAATTTTTGCTTCGACCATACACAGGATTGATAGGGTCTCTCTGATAAAAGGAACATTATAGGATCGACGTCCAGTAATTGCCGGTAAATTTCAGATATGTGGAGAGAGCGCCAAGAATATTCACTAATAATTACAACGACCCGGCGTCGGACATTAATATTCAAATGTGAGTCACGGTGATACTCGACAAAAAGTAGTACTTAGCGATCGTCTAAAATTCTGAAATATAATTCCACAAACCTCAATTTCTCCAGGGCAAAATTGGGCGTCGGCTTACTCTCTGGCAAATACTCGGATCAACCGAGCAAATCTGGCACGGATGACGAGTCGCGGCAGGGTATACCGCCGCGAATGTTTAAGGTCCTGATCGGTCGCGGACACGCCGGCTTTTTCTCGAATCGGCAACAAGACGCTCAGGAATTCCTTCTTTACCTGATTAACCTACTCAGTGTAATTATTAATTTCGTTTTCGGTCTGTAGACAAGATTTTCGCGCGCTGTCAAATCTATTAGGCCCAGTTCCACAATCTCCAGTTAACTTAACCGGCCGGTTATTCCATTGGAATTGACTAATCGCATTTGTCGTTAAGCAAAATTAACAAATGCGATTGGTCAATTCCAACGGAATAACCGGCCGGTTAAATTAACTGGAGATGGTGGAACTGGGCCTTATTAAGTTAGGTTGTCAGAGATTTTAATCGGGAAATTAATTGTGAATAGCGCAACAGTCGTCACGAGGTGTGCCCCACGGAATGCTTTAAATTTAAAGTCGAGGAGAGATACCAGTGTGGCAAATCCAACAAGGTCAAGTACACCAATCGGCCGGAATACATCCTGCCATTGCCAATACCGTTGGAGGCAGCGGTGAATAAGGTATGTACATTCGGACGCGTATGATAATCTTTTCGAAGATTGATATATGTCCTTGCTATCAAAACTAATCAAATGATATATCAAGGACGAGGTAGCTGCATACGAGGCTCAGAAGAAGGAAGCCGAAGCGAAAGGGCAGAAGCTAGATTCCAATACTCTCGTGAGACCTCGTATAAAATTGTCGTCATGCCTCGAAAGTTTCAGTCGCACGGAAATTGTGGAACAGTTTTATAGTTCGGCATTGAACGAGAAGACGATAGCACATAAGTAAGTATCGATTACTGATAGTTGAACTATTCACTTGATAATTTTATATTGAAACATCTTAACTCCGTTTAGTAATCAACAATATTATAATTTATTCTGAGTGTTCCAATTCTCATTTGCGTAATCGTTAAAAATCGATCAAATCCGATTTTTCATCCGAATCTTTTCGCATTATTGTTCTTTTAGAACTACCAGATTAGCCAGCTTCCCGGATTATTTGCTGATCCACTTGAAGAAGTTTACGGTGAAGGAGGACTGGACACCCATCAAACTGGACGTGGCGGTGGAAATGCCGGATACGGTGGACCTAAGCTTCCTGCGCGGAAACGGTTTGCAGCCCGGCGAGGAACTGTTGCCAGACGGTGCGGCACCGCCGCCGCCTGTCTATAACGCGATTCTCCTGAAGGAATTGACGGACATGGGCTTCCCGCCAAACGCGTGCAAGCGAGCACTGTACTTCACGGAGAATCGCAGCCTCGAGGCTGCGACCAATTGGGTGATGGAGCACATCGCGGATTCTGACTTCGACGAGCCGTTCGTGCCCCCAGGAGTCGACGTTAAGACGGGTAAATCGACTCGCTTCAGCATCGAATCGCTTAATCGATTTTATTTTAATCGTATTATTGATTTCAGGTGAGGATAAATTTGTGCCAGATCAAGCTGCTTTAGAGATGGTAATGGGCATGGGCTTTACGCGGGAACAAGCGACGAAAGCACTTAAGGCGACCAACAACAATTTAGAGCGTGCGGCCGATTGGATTTTCAGTCACCAGACCGAGCTTGATGCCCCAGAAACTGAAAGTAACGCGGCGCCAACGAAAGAGTCGTTCAGAGATGGGAGCAGTCGTGAGTCACAAAATCTTGTATCTTTTCAACTGCGAATTATTGTCGTAGTATCAATGATTCGGCAGAAAATATACGGTCTCTTATAAACAATATGGATGTAACATGCTAAAATGAACAAAAAGAGAATTAATGCAACTGAATTATTATCGAGATTTATGAAGCTTTGATTTACATAATCGTGATTGATCGAATGTACTTCTTCGGTTGCTTCAAGCGCTTTCGTGTTTTAGGGTACAAGCTAGTGGGCTTTATATCACATATGGGCTCATCGACGATGGTAGGCCATTACGTTTGTCATTTACTGAAGGAAGACCGATGGGTGATATTTAATGATGAAAAAGTACGACAGTTATTTCTAGATGATTTTTGTATTTTACTTTGATGCAATTATCATTTCTGAAAACTTTGATATTTCTCTTCTTACGTAAATTTATTATTGCAGGTCGCTTTATCGGAAAACCCACCGAAAGAGTTAGGATACATTTACATGTATCAACGGGTCGACTAGTGTAACTGCTGTTTTGTATAAAGATGTTGCTTTTCAACAATAAAAAAATGATACAAATGCTTTTCATATTATATATTATGGATATTTGAAAGTATGTCAAAGTGACAATGTGTCAAATAATGCCAATTTTCACGGCATTAGGAACGGAAATAAGGAAACTGAGTACAAGAAAATTCCACTTTATTTTCTAACAATGGCACATTTCTCTCAATGTGTTTTAAAGCGCTTCGCGATCACAATTGCCGATCGAAATAAAGTAAACTTTGTTCTAAGAATATACATGAATTCAAAAAAAGCGAACTATCTCGTTTTTAATGAATGCCTCATAAATGCATAAGTACAGAATTCTATGGCAATGTATAACAAGTTCCTTCGCATGTTAATCGAATTAACGTCAAAATAATCGTAAAATAATATATATTTTGATTAGGTTTGATCTCGTACGTTTATATATATAAATATATATACCTATACAGTCTCTCTAAATCTAAGTACACGGAAAGATCCAAAACTTTCTTTGGAAAAGCGCGCATTTAACTTTTGTTACATTTTGTGTTAGCAGACACTGCAGGTGTACGGTTACATATTTTGTCGCACCGTTTTTGTAGTCATATTTTTTTTGTTTTGTCGTACTGCTTGTATTTACACGTTCATGTAAAACCTCTTTAAAAAATATTTCAATCTGATAGTAAGTAGAAGGCCACAAGCTAACAGCACGTTGCGATTAATGAAAAACGTTCCGTATAATCACCGTAATACGTCGGCATTTTCCTCTGAGAAAAATAGAAGACAACTCGATGACTTTCCATGAATAATGTTTGTTATCTCGTATAAATTATGCATTCACTGTTATACCGGTGAAACTCACTTTCGTGGATTTCACATCTCTTCTCTCACGCCGTACATTACAAGCTAATAATATGTATAATACATTATAGAGTATTTACAGAGAAATGCGTTGTATGTGCAATATCCGATGGAACATCAGTATATGGAAAGAGTTTATCATGTTTTTCATACGCTTCACGCCACGCAAGTGACTCGTATACGTGACGTATGCGTAATTATAACATCTTTCCTTTTTACATACTCTTGACATAAATATATCTATTATGCAGGCACTGCAATTGACGAAATCTTAGCGTTTACTCTTCAAAACAAATGAAAAATATTCTTTCGCTGAAATCGTTGAAACATAGAACAAATGCGATAAATAACTTTAGAAGTTATAATGTTGTATAACATTATAACGTTGTTAGAAGAGGATTAATAACGTTTTTAAAACGTGATTATAACACTCCTGTCAAAATTCTTTTCACGAAAAGAAACCTGCGTTTGAATTTCCGGTCATATCTGCAATAATATATGTCAATGCCTAGAATAATATATTGTATTATAATATATGCATATATATTATAATATGTAACGAGAACTCGGACATCACACTTAATTTGAACATTTGATTACGCAATAGATATAGACACTGATCGGACTTTCATTTATAAAAGTCGCATTACATTGACATTTGTCATAACATGATTAATAATGCATGAAAAATATGTGCAAAACGATCGATTCAACCGGGAAAAACTTTCAAATACGAACTCCGAGTGCTGAATACTGTCTCACGAAATCATTGAATGACTTCCCGTAAAACCGTATACAGCAGAGCACGTTTGACAACGGTATATTATTAAAAAATATATTCAATATTTTTCTTTATGATATAGTCTCGAATAAGTCGTTAGAATTTATAACTGACCAGTGCGGATCTATTGTCTTGTATTAATACCACCTTCGATGATGCCCGCTGACGGTGGAATGGCATAGACGATTTGATTACCGTCCTTCTTGAACGTGGGCTCGATCACGTCGGGCATCACTTCGATGTGCAACAATTTGCTCTTGTTGCCCAGCATGCACTTGAATTTCACGTCCACTGTGACGTGCAAATCGGCGCCACGCAATCTATTAAAAAAAAATAATTTTATCACCAGATTCTTTCAAATAAGATTGCAATTAAATAAAAAATATACACATCCCAGAATTTACTTGAAGTGTGTACCAAAATTTTCGGAGACCACAAACATTTTGGAACAAATATATTTCTTTATATACAATACATATTTAAAAAACGAATTCGCATATTAGATATTGAGCCTTGAAATTTTTTCAAAGCGACTTACTGGTAGTATCGGTTGCTCAGTATGCCGACCAACTCTCCGATCCTATCGTCTTTGGCGATGATCGATAGAACGAAATCGTTACCACGATTTGAATGAATCGTGATAAGTTGATCCTTTCCAGGCGAAACGCTTAGGCCGGTGATTTCCGCTATCGGCATGCCTTTCTTCATACTCTTGAACTTGACACCATCGAGCTTATACACGGTGTGTTCCGTCACCACCAAAACGCGATCTGCTGGCTTGTTGAACCTGCATTATTTCTCAAATTACCATATTGTTTATCACGAGATTGAGATTGAGATTATTGACGAGATGAAAAACCTGTTGGTCTTCCTAATAAATGCGCTGAACAGGACGGTCTTGAAGTGATCGGTGTTTCGAAGGTTGTTTATCGACGAATTGAAAACGTCGCTTTGAGAATTCTCGTCCGGCTTGGACAGATAATTTCCTTCCCAGCGACGGTCCTGGCCCCAGTAAGATCGCTTCGAGCGCAATACAGCGCCCGCTGCCATCTGTAAATCAAATTTATCACATAATCAATACAATTAGCGGATCGCATTAAGCTATTGTCAATCATTTAACTGGTCATCACTATCGTTAAATGCTGAACTTTATTAGCTCTTTTAAGTTACAATGATAAAAATAGACAACGAAAATTGCCGTAAGCACGTACCTTCAATCGAAGTTGAGGCCAATCCTCCCGAGGAATTACTCTAAGTATCATCCACGCCCACCATCTCGCATACATATTCCTCAAGGCGGGCACCACGTGTCTCACAGCGAAATTTTCGCGCGGCCACTGTAAACGCTTGCCGTAATATCGTATATTCTTGGCGCCTCTGAATATCCGCTCGAGTTCCTTGATATAGACGCGTCGTTTGTATCTTTTGTAGTGCTCCATCAGCACTAACGCGGCCTTCATCTTCTTGTACTTCTGACGGCAGAGGTATCCTCGCCATTGCTTTTGCAGGAGAACCACGACGCCTGGTATTAAGTCGCTGCGCGCCTGTAAACGAAATAATTAATCAATGTTCGCTATGACTACAAATATTGTTGCGTGTGATATATAAAATTAAACCAATTTAACCTTTTCTAATGCAAATAGGGTCTGCGGCGAACGAATGAATATCTTCGTGTGACCGTACTTAACGTCGTGCGAGAAACCCTTTTCGTCCAGCAACGTGCGTACACCATCCTTATCACTGTCGCCTCGGAAATTCGGCCATGTGTATTGCGATATCATTTTGTACCTGGTAACAAAAAATTAAATTGATTGTTATTTCCACAACAGAGATAACTTTGCGTTTAGGACACTTATAATTTAATGGATCGTTTAATGCTTAAGAAAATATAATTCGTAAATCTTTAGTTTCGATAACTACATAATTTTCATTACTTATCTTTTCTAAGCGTTTTTCTTATTAGTTTCTTTTGTTCTTTATCCAATAATTATCTAACGATTATACAATTTGAATAAGCTGTGCTATTTAATTCTACTGCGTTCTAACAGAAGACTCAATACCTTTTCAGAAATCTGTCGTATCGTTGTCTGTACACAAAACCAGCCCGTCTCACTAATATGTTCTCCACAAGTCCCAAGTATCTCACTTGATGATTTACTCTCTCTTCATCGAACACAACGGGGGACTTTACCTCGTTAGGTTTTATGCATCTGACATAAAACGGTTCCTTACTCGCTAGATTCTTCACCAGCGCGATCATAGAGTTGCGGAACAATGTGCCAGCAGTTAAAGGCCTCTTCGTCGTCTAAAAAAATAATACGCAGGTTTAATTAAATATGATCTTCAGAAATCGTGTATCTAGTATTAAAAATACAATTATAATACAGGTCAACATATATGAGCGACTATCTTTGTACCTTCAAAATATTTTGAGCACCCTCAGGCCACATTTTGCTTATTATAGAATTGTTGCTTTGATAGAGCAGACGTTTGAAGTCTTGAAAAAGTGTATCTTTGTTCTTGTCGAGGAAGCCGTTGATATTGTAAATCACATCACCGGCATAGTGTTTAATCTTAAATTGTATTCTGTGTTCCAATTCTTTGTCCATCGGTTTTAATTGTCGGGAGCTATAGTGTTTATGGTCCACTAATTTCTTGTCCATTGCATTAAGAAGCATCTAAAAAAAGATTTTTGTGTTGTTTTTATTCTCTTTAAGAGAATCTTCCACTTAACAAAACTTTAGATCTTTTAATTACCTCATCGGTGACCTTCCCGACGTTGAGACAAGCTTCATCCATGATTGCTATAATCCCCTTATGAGCTTGCTCGACCAAGTCGCAAATAACCTGATTGTTAAAGTATTCGATGTTTTGCCAAGCTATCCCTTCCTTCTGGTACTCCTCTTGTTCTTGTTTCAGAACCAACTCTGCGAAAAAATATTCGTAATTATGATTACGAGTCTTATATCTCTCAATCCGAAGTTTTCCTGCGCATATTAAGCATTACGCTCACCGATAAAAAGCTGTTGCAATTTTTCGTTGCAATAATTGATGCAAAACTGCTCGAAGCTATTCATGTCAAAGATTTCGAAGCCGTAGATATCGAGCACGCCGATTAGCGTTCCGTATCTCTTCATGTCGTCGCTGTTATTTACGTTAATCGATCCATTAACACGTGACACTATCCAGCTGAACAATCGCTCGTATATAGCCTGAAAGATTCATAAAGATTTTTGTCCATACATGTCAATTAAATCATAGGAAACTTCATAATAAAGAAAACGAATAAGTTGAACACACGCACCTTCGCTAATGCATCTCGACCATATTCGGCTTCTATCAAAGTGTGAGTCTTCTGCATGACTTCTCCACCCGCCGCTATGACTCTCTGCGAGAGAGCAGTGCTCAAATCTTTCGAGTTGATGGAGAACAAGTTAGCGGTGTCATTTAAAGCACTGTTATTCTCGATTATAAGTTTGTCATCGTCCAGCCTGAACGTAATGTTACCCTGAAAAACAATAAATAAGTAAATCATGTGAAATCGCGCGTGTAATCGTTGGAGGGAAAAATAAAAGAAGCGTTACCACTGAGAAAAGCTACTTTTGTCAATTGCCTACCAAATGTAAGATACCAGCTACGATATTCCATACGGTCTGCGTCTCATTCGTAGAAAACCCGAGGGTGGATATAGCAGTGCAAACAGTTTTGTAGTCGCTTCTGTCGGAGGTGGTTGTCTTATTGTTGCTTCCATTGCCGATGAAATAGTAAGCGGCTGGGTCGCGCACCAAACGTAGCTTATTCAATTCAGCCTCGCTGCAGCCGTTCAGTAGCTAAAAATCAAACATATTTCTGCCATGGCATATTTCGTATTCGCGAACGGTTTATATTCCTAGTTTCCAATCGCGCGACGGGAAGTTCCAGGCGTGAAATTACTAAGTGCGAGCGAACGGAACCTGATAGAAGCAGTGAAAGTTGCGTTCTCCCTTCTGCTGATAGACCACCCGTGATTTCTCGAGGAGATAATTGGTTACGTGGCCGCCGATCGGGTCTCCTTTGAAATCGAAATTGATGTCCATGTACTTTCCGAAACGCGATGAGTTGTCATTCCTGGTCGTCTTGGCGTTGCCAAACGCTTCCAATATCGAGTTCGATTGGATGAGAATGTTCTTCACCCTGAAAAGATGTATAATGATTTTTATCGCGTCTAGCCGCGCTACCGGAATAAAAATATTTTCACTATCATCTCGATAGACTCTTGTATTTGACGTTATACGATTGAGTAATATACGATCGTTTCTAAAAATGTATTAAATTTAATCTTATCGCTTATAGGGGTTTGCGCTAGACAGATTAGATAGCGAAAGCTGATACTAATTGCCATTCGCTCGTAAACGACAACTCGTACCTCTCGATCTCCTGCTGGCCGCTCAGATTGGTCACGGCGGCAATATACTTCATGATAATTTTGCTAGCTTCTGTTTTACCGGAGCCCGACTCGCCGCTTATAACTATACAGGTGTCCCTGCCCTGTTGCTTCATCTCCTTATGTACCGCATCCGCGATCGCGAAAATGTGCGGTGGGTTCTCGAACAGCTCTCTCCCTGGAAACAATTTTGAAGATAAGAACATGGAAAATTATTAAAATTATTATTAGCTGCAGTGCAAATTATTAAAATAGCTAGTGCGCGTTTTATTTGTCTCGAATATTCACTTCGAAATATAACTATTGGCATTTTTTCGAGATCGTACCTTTATACTTATTAATCTGGTCCGCATCGTAAATATTGGTGCTTCTGTAAGGATTCACGCTCACGCAGACTTCGCCGATGTATGTGTAAATTTTTCCTCCATTAAATCTGCAACAATACCAAAGTGGAAGATATATTAAGAAAAAATTGAGAAAAAGCGCAAGATAAAAGGTAAAAATAACTAAAATAAATCAAAGTAAAAAAGATAGGAGACAAAAATTCACATTATTAAAATGAAATTTTTCTTTTGATAATGATAATCTTCAGGAAACCGAAGTGACGCAAGCAGCCTTATACTTTATGCGTGCAAGCCGCACGATTCGATAAAATACACACTTTCTTTAGACCAGAGAATTATTCGTCAGTTTATAATAAATTTTTAGTTTTACGGTTCTGTGGAAACTATATGTAGACATATATTCAGTACATATATTCAGTATCCATGAAAACAAAAGATAAGTATTATCGGTACAAGAGATCGACTTTGAGATACCGAAGCATAATGAGTCACTTATCCTTACTTCGACGACAATTGCGCACTCGCCAGTGCAAATAATTATTCTTCCACTCGCAACGAGAAGTCTAAAAACAATATATTTAATATACGAGAACGTTTCAACGCTTTTCCGTACATTTTATGTAAAAAAAAGTGCCAAATTTTGACAAATTCAACAAATATGAATAAAACATAAATAAAAGTGTTGTTCAAATCAATCGGCCTATTTATTATTAATTATATAACATTAATTATATTAATACACTATAATTTATAGTATTAATTGTGTAGAGTATTCCGCAGGAAAATTTAAATTAATACGAAAAGAATATTTCTATTTCTCTTGGTCGGACAAAAATTTTGAGATCATAATATCTCTTCAGCTATCATATCCTTGCATTTATTCATTTTTACCATAATTGATATATCATAATTAATCATTGACCATTATCAGACCGATTCTCGGGAATGACGTGAGCACAATCCGAAAAGTATGCGACGACTTGAAGATGATGATGACTCATCGCCGACATGAGCCCCGATAAGGATTACGCGAGCCGCATACATTCGTCGTGCGTTTACCGAGGATACACGTCTTCGAACGCTCATTCTCTCGTCGCGCATTTACCGCTAAACGAGCTTGCCCTCGTGTGCCTCTCGTCTCGCGTTGGCGTTGCGGATGACATGAGTCGTCGTCGTCTGAAACGATGACATAAATCGGTAAGAATAAAATCTCGACCCGTGTATCAGCTCAATCGTGGATAATCAGTCCGTGTCGTACTTAATTTTAAGAACAAATAATATTAAGAATAAATTTTAAGAGTTTGAATTACAGATCGAAATATTAAATTAATAGAAATCTTACAGCCAGCAAACGTTAAAGAGCGAACCGAGACCCTTCCTTTAATTGTTGGCTATCCTTTCTGGCTTGTACTATAACTCTCTCTCTACCAATTATTTTGTATCATAATACAATCATTTGAGAGACTTCTAATTCCGAATCTTTCACTTGGTGAAACCGTTTAAACTGCTACGAGAAAATAATCGCGTTTTACATTAAATAATTTCATAGATGTTGCTCCTGAAAAAAAGAGAAGATTCTTTTATCACGAGTTACGATTCGCTATCGGACAGTCACGTTTAACGTTAAATAAAGGTAAGACCTTCACGTATGTTTCTCAGTATAGATACGTTCTTTTGCTTGGTTCTCGTGAAAGTTACAGTTTAGCGAGTGGCCGGGGGTGTCAATAGTTTTGTTGAAGCATGGAAGAAAAATAATAGGCGAACCCGTTTGAAATCTAGCTCGGAAGTGAGCCAGTACGATACAAAGTATTGGAGTCATTCAAAAAGATATGGACAATCTACAGTCGCGGCATAAAATGAAGCTGATATAGCAGTTCCGTCAGAAAATACTTTCTAGCCAGATTACTCGATAATATAACGTTACGATAAACAAGATAATGCTTAGTAATTTAATTGCATTATAACAATTTGGAAAAGAAAGTCTCATTTTTTGCTCTTTAAGATTTGCTTTTTATAGATTTATATAAATCAAATGTTTCGAATTATAATTAAAGTCTTCAGTCTATTTTTTAAATTAAATAAATGACACATTTTTTAATGTGATTTAACTTCTTAGATAATTATTTGATTTCTCTAATCCATATCTAATCAGATATGTTCAACTAAGCGATTGGTTCTTAATTGAGTACTTATCCAATTAGATATTTCTACCTAATTAAACGCGCTCCCTCCGTGCTTAATTTGATTCAATCTATCGTGCAGATCTATTCGTGATTTCGCATAATATGTCTAGAGATCCCTGAGTGCACGATGAATCAGAGCGCGTAATCCATTTTTACTCATGAATATACGCCTTCTAAGAAATGCGTCATGCATTGTGTATCATTGACCTTCGGCTGCTATAAGCGAATCGCATCAAATCTGAATCTAGATATTTTACAAAGAATAAAAAAAATACGCAATTTTTCTATTCAGCATTTCGTAAAACTGCAGTTTTGCAAGCCATGGCTTGTAACTGTTGCGTGAGAGACACGATATTTTCATAAATATCGAACAGATAAAATATTTACAGATATCGGAGATAAAATTGTATAAATCTTTGGTGCCCTGGAATTTTTTGGTTACTATTATAATATTTATATAATTTATATAATGCATTCAAATATTTTATATATTATTAAATAATAATTAATCGTTATTATACATATATATGGTTTCCTTTTTCTTAAATATTAATTATTATTATTTTATTAAAATAATTTTAAAAATTTATAAAATTAATGAAATTAAATTTTGGGATAAAAATTTATTATTAACTGTAAAATAAATATTTAAATATTATATTAACGATTTATTAAATTTCTTATTTAATTTTTGGATATTTAAAAAATCTAATTTATATAAAAAAATTATATTCTTTATTATTAATCTTATTTAAATTTTTTAATGTATAAAATCTCTTCAATGTAAATGAAATATTTTTCTTAAACTAAAATTTAATTTATTTATTATTTTTAAACAAATAAAAATAATTATTTTTAAAAATATTAAACTATTATTTATTATAATATATATTAAATAAATAAACTAATTAAACTATTAAGTTCATACCAAATAATTTTTTAATACTACGAAGCTTTATGAATTTCATCGTATAATGCTTTAAAACAAATTTCTTATAATTACGAAGTCACCACTGACTTCCTACAATTGTAGCGAGAATGTACGGATTAACGGCTGCTTTATCTTAAATTGTGCTACTTGTCTCTGGTCTCTGTGCGTGCGACTTCGCGGCGGATGCCACGCAATGCGTTGCGTGAGTACGCATTGCGCGCTCTTTATCCGCAAAACGATACACCCGCGTAACCATGCAACAGGTATAATGTCGTTGCTTCCGTCAGTTGCTCACAGTGTGATATCCAATTCCGTGCCCATGATATAGACGATACAGCCAAGCGAATCGGAGTAGTTTACCTGACGTGTTTCTTTTTGCGACACGAAACAACGATTTTCTTCGTGACTCGCACGAGCGTTTATTTAAACGTACTAGCCTGTCATTTATCTTCGAAAACAATTCAGACAATTTGACGACTGCGAAATAGAATAAAAATCACATTTACGAAGAGAGAATCAACTAAATTGCCATTTATCTTTAGAAACAATTCAGACAATTTGGCAATTACATACGAATACGAATAAAAATCCGTTTGTGAAGAAATTAACTATATTGAAATTTAGCTAATGATTGTAGTTTATCCATTCACAAGAGATTCAGCTTAGCAAAGTATGCTCCACGATATTAAATATCTCTACAGCTGAGTGTCAAATTTTCGTTGGCAGTAAGTTAACTGAAACTTCAGTTCTGCGAAAGAGAAAGATGAGTCTATGACTGTCTATGACGCGTTTGGCCGAATTACAACGACTATTTCGATCAGTTAATCTGCTAAGTTAATCTGCTAATCGCTATTTTTAATTCTACATTGTAGTTCCGTCTGCGAAGACACGAAGAGAAGGAATTAGCTATGATTAACGCCGATTAACGCCGATCGCATCTTATTGCTATCATCCAGAATCCGACTGCAGCTGTAGTCTAGTGCAACGTAACTCGAATCGTTATTCATCGTCTATTTCTAGATTAGACAGCCTCGCCTGTAATACACGCGGAAAAGTAACATTCAGTTACGGTATAATTAGTGTCAGTGTAACTGTCCTGGGAAAAGCTGGAACTGCCATATGAAAACGAAAGTACGAAGCACGAGACTGCTTGGGAATTATCCAACCGGAGTAAATTACTTACAAGAGCTTAGCTTTCCGACATGCGTACGCGTATCGTGATTATATTGCTCTCTTGCAAATTGCAAAATATATCCTTCCTTCTAATGGTTCTGACGATTTTTCAAAGATATATCGAAAAACGCATATTTTATCCTTCCCTCAATCTTTTGCCTTAAAAGAAAAGATAAATTGAAATATATACAAGTACTTAAAAATGTCAAAAGTCAAATAAAATAATGTAATACATATATCAAAGAAGATATAATTAAAGTGTTTTCCACATTGAAATTATAATGTATATTAACACTAGAACTTCCAAAGCAGTCAAAATGATGAGTTTGTAATTTAAAAAAAATTTTTTTTCAAATTTATAACAATTCATTTTCTGAGATTTTCCATGACTTTTATTACAATATATAAATGATTAAATTAATCAATTTAAATTACTTTTCCTCTTCACATTCCTTTTTTCAAACAAAAGATATATATAATATACTTAAATAGTAGAAATTAATCATAGATCTAGTATTAAACATCAAGTCGCATCAAAGATGCCCTAGCTGTTTTCTTTTTCTAGTATTTCCTTCAATTCTCAGAAAATAAAAAGCCGAAACAATCTATATTTGTATGGCATTTTCTTTTTTGTTTCCGATTGTAGACTCCTGAAATACCAATATGTAATCAAGAATCACTTTGTACACACACGCACACGCACACGCACACATACAACACACACACTAGTGATTTCCTTGTTTTTGATTCTTCAAGGATTAAAATATGCGAAGACGCGGAGATTATTTTGGAGCAGCTGCAAATTTCGTATTTCTTCAGCATGTTTTTAGTCGCGACGACTAAAAAGAACCTTGCGCGCCTGTCCCTCGCAAAAACGCAGACTATCGTTGGCCAGAATTAACTGGCCAAGGCTGTCCGGTGGAAATGACCTCGGACGTCTCCCCGGACGTTGTCGTCGCCGTCAGCGGGTCAAGTTCAAGATACATTAGGAACTTATAACATTCCAAGCACGCGAAAGATAAGAGAGAAAGAGAGAGAGAACGAGAGAGAAACGGGAGATATATATATGTTATAATAGATATGTTACTTCATTCTCTTATCTCTATATGAAGTCATTCTAGATATTGCTTCAAGCGTACATCTCTTCACTTGCCTCGTTAGTAATAGACAAAGTCAACCGGAATTTACAGCCCAATTTCTCGAAAGAAAAACAGAAAATCGATAAGATTTTGTACATGATCGATCGATCGATCAATCATCTACAATTCTCCAGTAAGTCTTCTGTAATTTTTAATGAAGTGTCGTTATTATGTTGTTGCGCAAGTATAATATATGGAAGAATTTTATTTCTTCCTTCTTCCTCATCCCACTCGCTAATATCTGTTCCTTGTTCCTTATATTTTTGATTGTGCGGGGGCCTTAACGATAACGACACCGTCGTTAAAAGTTACAGAATCAGAGGCTTAATTCTGTAACTTTTGTATTCTGTACCGTTACGTTGTCGTTGCGCAG
>NJRL01000025.1:223186-243935 GCA_003063815.1 Aphaenogaster rudis | reverse complement strand
TGGCGTTCTTAAGTCTCGATTGTGATTGGTCGATTCGCTTAAGTTTAATGTCTATTTTCACCAATGTAGATAAACTTTAATCTCGGTTTAACTTACTCTTTATCTTCTTCTAGTTTTAAGAATTAGAAAAATAAAGAGTAAGTTAAACCGAAATTAAACTTAATCTACATTGGTGGAAATGAACGTAAGTCTTACTGCGTACGTTTTTTTTGTATGCCATGGCCCTTAGGTGCAGGAAGGTGAATGCAGACCCTTTACTATCTCCAAGACGACCACCTGCCGACGCGCAGGCCACGCCCTCTCGCGGGCGCGACGGCGAATCGAGCGAAGATCGCGACCGCGCGCGCGCGCGCGCGCGCGAGCGGGACGCTCCCCGCCGCTCCACCTGTCAAGAATTCGGCGTCCGCGATTCGGCGAGTTTCGGAGTAGAGTCTCGTCGGAGGGGTTTTGCTCCAAAGGGATGACGTACGCACCTTATCTTGAGGTTCTCCACCACGCGCTCCACCGTGATCTCGTCCAACAGGACGAAGTCGCCGATGCCGACATCGTCGTTGCTCGCCATCCCCATCACGTTCACTCGCCCGTTTGTTTGCACGCGCGCGATGCTCGGGATTGGAATTGCCGGCATTGCCGCACGAGTTTATCATCACGTGCCACCACCGCTGCGCGCGACGGATCCGTGCGCACTGATGGCGGTTGACTGAGTTGACTCACTCGCGCGCGTCCCACTGTCGGCCAACTTCGCTATCTCGCGCGAGCGGCGAATGCGGTCATCTTCAGCCCGCTGCCGCGTCCCCACCGCGGTTGATCGATGACGGTGCGCGGCAGTACCGTACATGGTGATACGTTCCATGGGGTCGTTTCGATTCAGGAATATGGAAAAATGTCGGTTAACCCACTTCCGACGATCTATAATTTGTGCAGAATATTATTTATAAATTTAGAATATTATTTATAATTTTATGTGTCGTGTAGAATAAAAAAAAGTTTAAATAGAACTCCCCATACAGCACAGAACATTGCAGTAGCATTGCAGCAATGTTTCGACAATGTTGTTATGTTGCTGCAATGTTGCTGCAATGTTGCTGCAATGTTGCTGCAATGTTGCTGCAACTTCTGTGCTGTATGGGTCGCTTATATAAAGTATATATTAAAATGAAATGCGTGTATTATATTACACGACATATAATTATATAGATAGAATTCTGTTCTAAAATCGGATTCACAAATTGTACATCGTTTAAAATAGGCTTTATATATTGAAATAAAAATTGATTGATAAATATATCGGTATTACCGAAAAATTATGTCTATATCGGTATTATGAAAATTTCGTATATATATTATTATTTGACATCTAATACCGATATAATTAATATTGCAATGACATTGCGGTTTTATAAAAATAGAAGTTTATGTAGTTATACAACAAAACTCCCAAAGAGAACAGAAAAGTCAAAATAATGTCAATTTGACATCATATTGACCAAATTATGTCATTTTTTGGTCATGATTGAAATTTCGATCTCAGATGACTTGAAAATGACTTTATATTGATTTCTTTTTTATTATGTCCTTTTGATTTTTAGATCGAGATTTCAATCATGACCAAAAATGGCATAAATTTGGTCAATATGACGTCAAATTGACATTATTTTGTTCTCCTTAGGCTGGTATACCAGAATTGCCAGGAAAATCATTTCCGTGTCCAGTCCTCAATCTAAAAACAATTTCAATGAAACTACGATTAACTTAACCGATGATTAATTCACCCGACAGCATCGCAAAAGTTTTACAGCAATACAATTCGTTGTCCTCAATCCAATCTTCCTTTCCAAGCAACAAGAAGCTGACAATTCCATCCGTGTTAACAAAATTACGTGGGCATTGCTTGACAAGTTGATCGCCGATTAGATAAACCGGAGTTTAATCAAAATCGTCCCGATTGCTGTAGCTTTCGCGACTGTAAAAATTCAATTATCTATTCTGCTATTGTGTTTTCCCTTTCCAAACAAGTATCAAGCAACAAAAAGCTGATAATTCCATCCGTGTTAACAAAATTACATAGACATTGCTTCCCAAGTTAATCGTCGATTATGTTAATCGGAATTCAGTCAAAATCCTGATTGCTGTAGCTTTCGCGAATGTAAAAATTTATTTAACTACCCTGCTGCTATATCATTAACTACCCTAATTATATAGGCGCCCGTGAGGGGGAGCAAGAAGGGAGCAAATATGCCCCCCTTTGGATTTTAATTTTTCCAATTTAGAATGATTTTATAATTGACAACCAGATAATTTTTTGTTTAAAATTTATACAGTATAATATCTGTCTCTTATACACATCTAGATGTGTATAAGAGACAGCACCAAGGTGTTTTTCGAGAACGACGATGGCAACATATTTAGCACTGTCTCTTATACACATCTAGTTGTGCTCTAATCCATAGGATTAGATGTATAATTTTTAACAAAAGGTGTAAAAACAAGCAATAAAACTTTTCTTCGCCAGTGAATAATTAACAAGAAAATATATTAGATGTAATCGACACAACTGGCCAAAATTTATTTGAAAAGTTCACAACGCTTCGACCATTGGTTCTGGTCTTCTTCAGGTGTTAATAAATTATAATAAATAGATTAATGGCCATTTCTACCAATGCAGATTAACTTTAATCTCAGTTTAATTCACTCTTCATCTTTTTCTAGTTCTAAGAATTGGAAAAAGATAAAGAGTAAGTTAAACTGAGATTAAAGTTAATCTGCATTGGTAGAAATGGCCATAAGGCGTGTAAATAAATTTCAAATTATAAGTATTCTAGTTCTGGAAGTAACATTTTGAATAATGCCCCCTCCTGGAAAAAATCTTGCGGACGCCCTTGAGGGCGCCCATGCCTAATTAACTGTCGTGCTTTCCCTTTCTCTTTTTTTTTCTTTTTCCGTTCGCCCCCGTGCCCCTCGCGGTGCGTACGCCCCTGGCACGCGGAAGAAAGACAAACGGCGCGTGCGCGCTCGCGCATGCTCGCGGCCCGCGCTTGTCTCACCTTTATTTTTGGAAGCGGCTCGGCGGTGGTGGCTGCTGTCAGAGAGTGCCTCACCGACTGCTCAGTGCTGGCGTGCTCTCAGCTCTCAGACGTGCGACGCTCGTGTGCGTGTGTACGCGCGCGTCTCCGAACGACCACGAGCGATGTCGACGCGGACGACGATGACGGCGGCGACGGCGACGACGTTCGGTGCGACGTCGCTGACGAACGGTAACGGCAGCCTCGCCCCCGGGATCCGGAGAGCGGCGCCGGCGAGGCTCTGGGCGCAGATCCACCTAAACGAGTGGACGTTCAGCCTGTCGCTCTTCGCGTTCTCGCTCGCCATCGTCCTGGGCAAGCTCTACGTGAATTATGGTAAGGCGAACGCGAGTCGCTTCTCCTTCTCCCTTCCCCCGTCCCCGCCCCCCCCCTCCTCCCCCGCGTCCCGTTCCCTCTGTTTCCTGGACCACCACGTCGCCTGAACCTCGCACCACCGTCCACCACCTCCCCCGAGATTGGACGCGGATGCGAGGCTCCACTGTTCGGCGCGTCCGCGGGTCTCGCTTCGGTTGAGGTTAGACCGATTTATAAAACGCACGCATTATGTTTTGATTCTGTTGAAAGGGACGTTCCCAGCGATCTGAATCGGCTCCACGAGGAGTGCCGTTTGAACGCGCGAACGACGGTAGATCGTCGCCGGTAGGGACGGTGGTGCCGGTCCCAGGTCCGTCAATGATCTGTCAGTGACGCGCAAGTTTTTGTTTTGGTTACGTTGGAAGCGGGATTGCCGACGATACGAATCCGTCTCGAGGAAGCTGTCTGTGTTGCCGATGCGTGCTCTCGGATTTTCTTTTTTTTTACTTTTGTCTCCTGTGTCTTGCGTTAAGAAAAGGGCGCGATAAGCTCCGATGGAAATTGCTCCGCCGTTTCGCCGATTATGAATTTTTTGTTACACACTTGCGTTATTAGATGTGTTTTTCTCAGTTACGCTTTCTACATCCTACGTACTTCCTCTTTTCTCTGCTTTCGCAGCACGAGCACGTGATTGTTTCGTAAAAAAAAAGTAGAGGTAGAAACGCATGGCTGAAAGAAACAGATCTAATACATATCAACAATAATTTATCCAGCAGGCCTATTCTGTAATTTGTAACGGCAGTGTCGTTATCGTTGTACTATCGTTGCGTAGATATATTAATAAAAAAACCTGTGCGACGACAACGTAACGATGACGAGACTATCTTTAAAAGTTACACAATAAGCCTGCAGGCTGTATCGTTTGTTAAGTTGCTCTGCGTTCTAATTATTATTTATTAGCAACTGTATTTATTTGAATTATTTATGTAATATTAATCGCTGGTGCTTTCTGTAAAGGAGGTACTTAACATGGCATCAAAAATCATTTGTTTATTAACATTAATTTTATAAATTGTACCGCTACGAATTAGTGTTCCATCTGATTCTTAGGGTGCCTGAATGCCAGGCGATTCCCGTCGCTATTCTGATTCCAATAAACGAATTACTCCTCGCAAAAATTAACAATTTTGTGAACTAAATTCCTGAGAGATAGAAACGCGTAGCTGGAAGAAACAGATCTAATGTACATCTCGGCAGTAATTTATCCAGGCGATCGTTCGTTAAGTTGCTCTGCGTTCTAGTTATTATTTAGTATCCACAAATTTGTTTTTATTTAAATTATTAATGTAATATTAACCGCTAATGCTTTCTGTAAGGCAGGAATCTAACACGGCCTAAAAATCACTTGTTCATTTATATTGATTTTATAAATTATACTGTTACGTGTTCCATCCAATTCTTAAGGAACCAGACGATTCCCGTCGCTATTCTGATTTCAATAAACGAATTATTCCTTCAAAAATTAACGATTCCATGAGCTTTATTCCTCGCAGAAAACACGTAACAAATTAATGTCATGCGTTGTAAAAGAGATAATCACAAACCGATGATTACTCTCCTGCGTTGCTTTCCAAGGGCGTTAACGCTTTAACGATTTAAACGCGCGGTTCACGAGCTCGCGTTAAAATGCACACGTCGCGCACATGTAGCCTGCATTCTTCAGTTATATTTTTAACGGCGCGTGGCCCATTTCTATTACAAGATATGTACATCTTTCCGCGGGCGACGCGAGTCCTTCGATCCTCCCCAGCTTCCTCGCGCGCGTTTATTATGCGAGATCTGCATCGCCCATGACCGAATTTGTCAAGGCCGCGTCATCATTCGAAAAGTACACGCCTGACTGGTCACTGTCGCGAAAAAAAAAAACAAGAGATAGCTAGAAAGAAAAGAGAGAACTTTTTCCTTTATTTATCTTATCTTTTATCATTTAATTAAATCAATTTTACGTAAGATAAACTTGGAAGATTACACGCGTTAGGGTATAGTATGAGCATGAGATATAGTATAGTATTTAAAGGAAATATCTCTCTCTAGCTCATTTTATGCAAAGCAATTAAGAAGGAGAACGGCCAAAAATGAATAATTTAGGTGGTAAAAATAAATAATAAATAGTTTATTCAATAAATAGTTAAAATCATATACGTTTCGACTAATACTAAGTCTTCAGTTAAACATCAATGCTAAAGTAGACGGTATATGATTTTAACTATTTATTATTTATTTTTACCACCGAAATTGCTCGTTTTTGGCCGTTCTTCTTATAGTATAGTATTCTTAATATTTAGAATGATAACTCTATTGTTTGTTTAAAATAGATGTTTTGTTTCTCTCTTCACAAATCAATATATTCTATCAACGTTGCAACGTCAGGAGAGAGTTAAATGGTTCATTTAGAATTAAGGCAGAAGATTACTCGTTAGGATATAAGAGTGCTCCAATATTTAGAATAATAATTTTGTTTAAAATAAATGTTTTATTTTCTCTCCTAATGAATGTAATCTATAAAGGCTCTATAATTCTCTCTCTCTTTCTCTTTCTCTGTAGAGATTTATGTGGCTGATATGAGTTTCTCATGCTCTGCCCTTAGGAAAGCTTATGTCATGGCAAACCGGCGATCGATATTCTTTGCCGTCGGTGGCAATGTTTACTGAAATGTACGAAACGATACCGAGTATGTCCATTTTACCAAAATTTGACGTGAAACAATTGCCAGCGGATAGTGGGAGGCTCCTGAATGCCAGCAATCAGTACGCGGAGGCAGCCGCTGATGTGCTGACCACATTTTATGAGAAATACGGATGGCTGTTGAAGGCGACGATGAGCGGACTTGTGATAACAGCTTTCACTTGGTTCATCCTTTACAAGGACAGCAGTGTACCTGGTGTCAACCCACCGTCTCCTTTCAGCCCGTCTAGGCAGAGGTAAAGTCTTGGTTTCTATTTGATCACAGTATTTATCTATTCTATCTAGCTACAGTAGTTCCATACAAGTCTCTCTTTAGAAAGTAAAATATTCGTAAATTAAATGCGTTTTTTCATTGTACAACATTGTTAAGAAAAAAAAGTGTGTAGAAGTTTAATAAAAATACAGCTTTGGCCAAAAATATTAGACACCTATCTTTTTTTCATTTATCTGAAATTCTTTTATCTGTATTGTTTCCTATTGGTTACTAGCATTATACATAAGTTTAAAGGATTTTTGAAACAAAGAATAATTTACAGCAAGTGCCATAAATCAATTTTTTAGCTTTCAGATGAATGAAAAAATATAGGTTCCTAATACTTTTGGTCAAGGCTGTATATTTTCTATTGCTTATTATAAATTAACTAGAACCAAACGTTAGATAATCTGATACTTATGCCGCTTGAAAAATGATTGATGATATGTACGTTGTAATTTACATCTCTTAATGTCGCTTATCGCACATATTTCAGGATACGCGGAGGCTCGAGGATACAAATGAATTATTTAGTCGGTGCGCTAAATGGGATATTATTTTTCGTCTACATGTGTCTTTAACTCGACGGAGACGTCGTCGATTTCCGAAAGATGGTTCTATTTTTTTTTCGTCTATATAGTATTATTTATTTTACTTATTTATGTCGTCGTCGTTAGCACAGCGTTTATTTATGAGTGGCTCTCATACGAAAAAGGATACTAATGACAGGTGATCTTAGTGTTTTTGTAGCTCTTTGTTGTATTAACATATTGCGATATTACGCAACGCTTTCGTAAGCAGCTTTATCTTTGAGCGAATCAAATAAAACGCGAAAACGCGTAGGAGCACAATTTCCAAAAGGTGAGGAGCTTCGAACGATGCGATCCGCTATATTAGCACGCAAAGAACTCGCTCTACTTTTATGTATGCTGGTAGTCATTATTACTAACGGCACTACGTGCAGGAAGTATTGAAAGTATTGAAACCAAGTGCGGTTGCGCGGTACGCAACAACCAAAAACGTCAAAGTACAAAAGAGACCGTTGTTCCATACCCTCTTCTCCAAATTTTACATAATTATCTATTATTAATGTTTAAGACTGATCGATTATCTGAAAGGGCATATTTATTGATAGGCTAGAGTAAGTGTTGTGAGGTACAATTTTACTTTGTACGCAGAATATACATATATATTTTTTTGCATGCTTATATAAGAATAAATATAAATGGCAGAAGCGTGAGGCAGTAACGTTACATTTAATATTTAATGTATCGTTCTGGATGTTACATCACATTTTTTAAACCAGTTAAAAGCTTTCATTAGGCAGCTAACAATGTTGTGACGAAAAACACGTTTCTCAGACACATTAACAAGTGTATTTATACGTTTAAAATTGTTTTAGCGAACAATAGGTTCAAATAACGAGTACATCACGGCTCCAATTTCGCAAATATCAAGCTCGAAATTACGACTGTTAATTATAAACGTTAATAAAAATTTATAAAACATTGCAGACACTTATAAAAATTACAAAACATTTTATAAACGTTAAAGAGCCTGAGAGAGAGAAATGACGGTTACATTTCGGAGAACTGCATTAACTGGAATAAGATAATTCCCGCAGGTTTATCGCGCGATAAGAGCCACGTCCTTCTCGGTCGTCGAAGAATCAACGTTACAGAGATACGCTAGAAAAGAATGTTTTATTTTTTATAAACGACTAATGGCCATTTCTACCAATGCAGATTAACTTTAATCTCAGTTTAACTTACTCTTTATCTTTTTCTAGTTCTAAGAATTATGGCCATTTCTACCAATGCAGATTAACTTTAATCTCAGTTTAACTTACTCTTTATCTTTTTCTAATTCTTAGAACTAGAAAAAGATGAAGAGTGAATTAAACTGAGATTAAAGTTAATCTGCATTGGTAGAAATGGACATAACATAGGCAGGATTAAAAAGAGAGAAGAGTATTCGTAGTGCATAAGCTGCGCCTTATTGTAAACATTATTACTGTACGTGCACACGTGGCGCACACGTTCTCCCGCGCGGAATCCCCGCGTCCGCGAGAACGGAACGCCAACATTCAATAAACGTTGAATTACATCCGTACGTCGCAGATACATGACTTTAATAATGCCACCGATGAGATATTAAAGACGGCCAGTCTTTTATGGAAGTTCGCATGCCTATTAAAATTTCGATGTGATTAGCTTATAATATTTATTATACAATTTATTATCTTGATGTTTCATAGACATGACCATTATGTTTAGGACTTGATAATATTCAATTTTTATTTAAAACTGCAATTTTATTATTATCATCTGGGTTCAATTATCGATGGCAGTGGTAACGTAGGAAAAAGAGTAGCTTTTTGGAATTATATTGCATGGTAAAAATGCATTTTTATTTATGAAACATTTGTGTAATAATAAATCATGAATTTAATATTGCGTTAATAGCTAATTATTCGGATATTTCCCAGACAATCCAAAATTAGAACATAAGACGGTTTTAAGACAATTTTGGACAATGTGTCTTAAAGATGTCTTATAGGACGTTTTATTGACCTAATTTTGAACATCATGTTGTCTTCAGTCGACGATTGAAAAATTTATATGAATAGTCAGTAATATCGATACTCTCCAATTATTTCCGGACCCATCGGGCTCACTTGACAGTCACAAAAATTTACCCATGGCCGGCCGGCCGTCTTTAATAATACCTCGTTGGTACAAAAAGATGCAAATATCCTTTGTCCCATTCGAATATCCCGCCCAATGACTACGTGTTCACGCACGGTAGTACACGCGACGGATGACGCAATCGCGAGGGACTTGCGCAAGGCGGCGCAAACGATCAGTACGCGTGTACCGTGCGTGAACTCCGGTGAATCCTCGCTGCTCTAAACAACCGTCGATTTTCCGCGTTGACTTTTCGCCGTCGACCTTCGATCGCTGCCACCAGCTGCCACGATGGCGAACGAGACGCACCCGCCCTGCGAGGTCGCAGCTGAGGCCGCGAAAACAGTGGATCCTCAGGTCTGCAAGATCCACAACCCGGACGACTTTGGCAGGATCACCAGGGGGATCAAGGTTGCGCGGTGCATGCAGTCGCCGTCCTCCTACGGTGAGCCCCGACCTCGCGAATGTTTAACGGGAGGCGGAGGAAACCACGACAGAGTCGGAGGACGCGTTTGTTTACCTTCCGCGCCGCTTTTGTGGGACGGGACGGAGACGGAGACGGACGTCCGGATTGGGTGCAGAAGGTGTAGCTAGACCGGACGGATAACGTACATGACGTTTGACAAGGCACGAAGGACAGTAGATATCCTCGGGAAAGGCTGTCCACTGGTCTTTTAGACCAACTAAATCGTGGTACTTTGACCCACTCAATGTGGGACGGAAATCCAAATCGGGATTAATAGTAGAAGAGGAAGAAGAAGGGCAGTGGAGCAAGCTTATATTCTGGAGAAGCATAATTGTATTTCTCTTGAAACAATGTGAGATTTTGATGCTTTTAGCAAACCGATTGAAAGTCTTGGACCTGGAATGAAGGAAATGACGTACATGTCGGAGCGGAGCTTAAAATGTTTATATATAAAATGTTCAAATTTTATTTAAAACAACTCATATTCTAAGAATGTTATTTAATATCATTCAGTATTGTAATATGTTATTGTAAGATTATGCAATATAACGAGAATTATAATTTGTCTCTCATTAATATTCTGTATCCTGAAATTTAAAAATGTGTAATATGTAATGTCAATGTGTTAGTATATTACAAGAATTATCAGTGAAGATTTTGCCTTCACGTCTCCAGTATAATCAGTTGGATCTGATATTAATCAAGAAATTAATGATATTAGGTCTCTGGGTTGCAGACAAATAAAGCTTAATTATAGGAATTGAGAAAAATTGAATATTATTTTTTGATGAGATTATCCTCCAAAATCAGCAAGGTGGTCTTTCATTTCTCAATACACATAAGAAAAACAGGAAATATCTGTAACAATTTGGCAACATTCTACATATAGAGTTTTTCTGCTTTGCAGTGCCTGATAGCGAGCAGATATTAAGCCAGCTGGTAGTGTCCGATTCCTTGTGTTGCTCCTACTGTAACACCGAGTTTGAGGACAAGGTGCAACAGAGACTCCATTACAAGCTGGATTGGCATCGTTACAATCTGAAGCAACATCTGAACGGTTTGAAGTCGATTAATGAGGACAGTTTCAATAGGTTGGCCGGCGAAGGTACAGTCTGAGATGAAGTACACGGCGACGATGTGAGCTTTAAGGCGGTGCAGAAACAGTTAGACATGTGGGAATTTTGTAGGCGACATGTCTAGCCTGTCCGGTAGCGAGGCAGAGTCCGAAAACGATGACGATGCTGGTACTTCGGAGACTGGGAACTCGTCTAACGAGCAAACAAAGAACGAGCCGACAAGTAAGACTGGACTTAGCAGAACCAGAAAGACGTCAGAAAGACGCGGGAAGGCAATCGAGTCGGACATTTCGGACACGGAGTACAACGAGGAAATGTCCAAGGAGCGGAAGCTGCAGGTTGTTGCGAGTCGTCACACCAAGGTGTTTTTCGAGAACGACGATGGCAACATATTTAGCATCTATCGATGTCTGCTGCATCACAAGAAGGTGTGTTTGTTATCGTTAGCTGGATTGCCGTCAGTTAGAGAGGCGCCTAGCAGATCTATGCACTGCTATTGTTACTGTTATGTATGCTTGTGAAAGGTACACTTGCACACGAAGCTTTACCTTGAAACTTGATCTACTTTGTTAGAGTCACTTGGCGTGCTCTATAGTTGCCAGATCGGAAGATATGCAATTACGTTTTAGGACATTCCTGAAAAAGATAGCGAGATGATCATTCAAGCGCTGGACAGCGGCAGAAAGACCAAATGGACGGTTATCATGGTCGGCGGTGGACACTTCGCCGCGGCTGTATTCCAGGGTATGCATCTTAAGAATATTTCGCGGGTGCGTATAATCATTACATCTACTCGCTTTGATATGTATCGCAGATGGTGAGCCTATCGTGCACAAAACCTTCCACTCTTACACCGTGCGAGCAAAGCAAGGCTTCGCTCAGAACTCTCGCACGAATGGTAATCATGCGAAAAGCGCTGGCGCTAGTTTACGAAGGTATAATGAAGCATCGCTTATCCAGGTACACAATGTTTGTGCAATTCTGTAGAGATCAATGAGTTATTTAACGGTCAATGTGATTAAAGTCTGACAAGTTGCAATTAACATGGCGATTCCTTTAGCATGTGCAAGAGATATTGGAATCATGGTCGATACACATCAACAATTCGTCGGCGATTTTGTACCGAGCAGTCGGTCCACATAATCGCACGGTGCTCTTCGGCGGCAAGAATCCTCCCTTAGACAAAAACGATTTTAGGATAAGACCACTGCCTTTCCCTACTCGTAGAGCAACGTTTAGGGAAATCAAGAGGGTATACGACATACTGAGCACCATGGAAATTTATGGTAAACAATTGTCCACCGTTTAAATTTCGTCCATATTCAGTCTGTATTGATTAATTCACTTTTGTAATGCCGTATTTTAGGCTTTGCGGCGGATTTTACGGACTGTTTCCCCAATTCTCCGCGACAGCCCGTACGTAAGAAGGTCTCGAAACCGGAGATTATGAGCGAGATACCCGAAGGAGAAATTGCTACCGAGTATAATCCTAATACCAGTACTAACAGTAGTACGCAGGAGAACGATAAGATTAAGGCACCTGCGCAATCTACCCCGGAGAAGCAACACCGAAATTCCCGTCCGCATATAGATAGAGCGAAACCGAGGAAAAGTCCGAATCGGCCACTGCCAGGTATGTTATTAATATGAAACATGAGTAATATTAATCTTAGGATACTCAATTTTTTTTAATACCAGATATGCTGTGATTATTAAAAAATAATATCATTTGTATAATTATGTTTATATTATATTTTTAATAAAGATTTTCTCTATTTTATAGATATTATTGTTAGATTAGCTCAATCGTCCTCCGAGTCCGAAATGGATGCAAATTTTCCATTGGACGTCCCTTTAATTGAAGAAGATTTTGAAATATCATTTAGAGAGAATTTACAAGCGTTTCAAGATACTGTGCCAAGATACATGAAGAACAAGAAAGCTCATCGGCAGAAAAAGAAAGTGAAGAAAGACAGTAGGTCTCAATTTTTTTTTAGTAGATAATCAAAGTAATCTCTTCGCGATAAAATTCAAGAACATGATAAAATATTTACAGCTTAAATTATACAATATAAAAAAGATTTTTTAATTAAAATTAAGAGAAAATAAAAAATGTATTAATACATATTTTATTATTTTATTGGTTAAAAAGATTTTATGTTATATATTTTAGCTCAGATGAACAATGAAGTGCTATCGGATGCTAAGACTAAATTATGGATTGCCTGTAAGCGGGGCGATAACGATTTGTTATCATCGGTCATTGACAACTTATTAGCTAAAATTAAGGAATGTGAAGAGGAACAGAACAAGAAAGATATCGCGGACAGTTGCGCCACGTCTAATAATACTCTCGTGAACACAGATGACGTGGCGAAATTGGTTAACGATACCAACGAGGACGGCAATACAGTGCTGCATTTGGCGGCACTCGGTGGACACCACGAGCAAGTATGGTACGTGTGTTATACTTTATTTATTATTGAATAAATTTTACAATTTTAACGAAATCTTGGGCGATTTTATATAATTCGATTTGTGTCGTTAGGTTGCTGCTGGAAATCGGATCTGATCCTTGTAATAAGAATAAAAAGCTGCAAACGCCTTATGCCGCTGCGAACGATAAAAAAACTAGAAATACGTTCAGAAGATTTATGGAAGCTAATCCGGACAAGTTCAATTATCAAAAAGTATTATTTATAATAGAACGTTGCATTAATATACCTATAATTTTATTATCTATAAACTATTTCATGTACGTTTTAATGCTTAACAGTCTCAAATACCCGGGCCGCTTTCTGATGAGATAGAGCAAGCGGAGACGGAGAAGAAAAGGCAGCAGCGCAAATTGAAGCGCTTCAAGGAGAAAGTTAAGAGAAAGGAATTCGAGTTGAAGAAGCAGGAGGAAAATGAGAAGCAGAGGTTCCTTAATCTCAGTGATAGAGAAAAGGTTAAGCGCGTTATTATGCAAAATGCTTAAAGTATATCTCGTTAATAGCTTATATTTTATTCTTTTATTCGATGTTGGAGAGTTCTGATATTTCATTTCTTTCTTTTCGTATTATAGAGAGCATTGGTCGCGCAGAATCGGATGTTGAGCGAAGGATACACCGTGATATCGCGGTGCTTTCAGTGCGCCATCGATATGACTGACAAGGTGCCTTTCGAATACAACGCCAATCGTTTCTGCTCAATGCCGTGTCTCAAGGAGCACCGTCTTCACAATAAATATGTTATCTGATGGTGCATCATGTCTAGCTAGGAAAACTTTTATGCAATTACTCATTCACGATTACGAGAGGCTGCATTTACAGAGAATTTATACATAGATAATCATTCATACCGAATTATTCTACTGTTTCTTGTAGAATTTATCTTATAAGAATGTAGAAAGGAATTTTCACGATGTCATTGTGTCTTTCTTTAAAATATTCTTTTATAATAAAGTACGATAATTTCCAGAAGGCATTAAGGATGAGAGGATTTTTTGATTAATTATAAGAAAGACAAAGAAGCTAGATTGTAAGAATTTTTACGATATATAAAAAAATTTTGATGTGTACGAAGCTATGGCAATGTAAAAAAGTAAGTTGTATGATCGAAGGATTTGAAGAATTCTTTCAGGCTATAACAATGGATTATGTATTTTGATCTATATATAATCGGATGTACACAGAGGGCACGTTTTTTTACAAGGTATAATGTATTATTCTATGCATATTTCGACTCGCTAATATTTGACATCTTTACTCGTGTATTAAATGCCGTACATATAGTATATGTATATAGGAGTAAAATGACATACTGCTAAAGGAAATAAAGACTACTCAACGTTCACATATACATTCGCGTTCGAATCGGAATATTCGCGGAAAGATTACGCGTGCATATATACAGGGTGCTTAGTATAACGTGTATCTAATAGTTTTCTTGATAAACAGAGAGAAAGACAGATATTGGCAAGAGATCAGGAGAAACTTACTTGAAGATAATATCTTATCAAATAATATAAAAAAATAATTAAAATTTTTTAATAGATTATGCGTTTGCTATATAAACACATAATAAATAAGAAAAAGAAAGAGACACAAGCTTAATTCAAAATTAGATTAAATTAGAAACTTGGATATATTAATGAAATCGAACGTTTAAAAAAAGCGCTTTATGGATCATCAAACATTAATCTTTAATAATTGATTTAAAAATAAAATGGCACAACTATGAAAATATTAATTAATTATAATTATAATTAAGCATAATTGGAAATTAAAAAATCATAAATGTCAAAGGAATGCATTCCTCTGTTAATTATTAATTAAATCTTTGCAAAGGCAATTTATCAGAGGCACCCTATATATATTCGATCGCTAAAATCGTGTTAATGACTAGTATCATCAAAAATGAACATTCGCCCGCGCGCGTTGCACGTTATCCTAAATAAATTGATTTCGCGATTAACGGTACGATATAATCGCAGAGATCCGGCACGGTTTTTGCAAGCGAGAAATGAAAAAGTTTGTACGTTCAAGAACATTAAACGACCTCACAGATTCTGTAACGATGCACATCCAGCAGTATATTATAACTCCATCGATGTATGTACAAGGTGACTGTCTTTACACTTATGTCCCTACAAGCTTGATAAAAATAGTGCACAAAATACACATTGTATGCAGAACGATCGAACGGTCTCACGCGATTGTTTCTGGAAATTCGATCGGAACGCACGTCGATCGAAGACGTGATCCAACGATCTTCGTGTCGCGCGATTTTGACTATGAAGGATCTGAAGAAAATTTTTCTCTCGCGAGTCTCTTCGATCGCCCTATATATCCTTCTTGGCTTCCCCCTTGGATATTCGAGATATATACAAGGCAGAAATCATTTCGGAATCGAGAAAATCGGTGAAGCACAGATCTGAGTATCATTTAGGCTGAACGCATGCGGATTATCGCGTGTATCGTGGTCCTTTTTCTCTCTCTCTCTCTCTCTCTCTCTCTCTCTTTCTGTTCATGCAAAAATAGGTGTTTGCATTCGGTTTTCTGGTTCATCTCGCCGGACGAGAGACGTCGAGTACAGCGTATTTAAGTACAAAATATCCGAGATTTCTGTTCGAGATCATCTTTTTTCGTTTTCTCTGCGTCGATCTCCCTCGTGTCTGCCTTGATCGCGGCATACGGTCTGACTTGTGCTAGTCTCGTTTCACTGATTCGAGGTACACGCAGTCTGGATGTACGTATTCTCTCTTCAGTCTCTTTTATGTGACTTTATGTCTCTTTATTTACACGGCTGTGTAAATTTAAACTGAAATATTCTCGTTGTGCAAATACTTTACACAACGACGATTTAAGATTTCTTGTTAGAAAATTTACATCCTCATTTATAGTCTGAAGATTCAAGAGTCTGTATCAACATAATAATGGAAGGTTTTTCTTCTCAAATTTTTCCTCGAATTTTTGTTGAATATATTTGTTGAATAATTAATTGTTCGGACAAATTGATATCGAATGCGTTATTTAATTAATCATTCTAATTAATATATCTGTGAAAATAACAATGGCCAGTGTGTTAATAATCTTAATGTGACCGAAACATCCATTCGAAATTTTAAAGACTGAATCAATAGTTTAGATCGCTCCGGTAATTTTCGTTAATAATACAAATGTTTACAATGACGTAAACTGCGATTGAAATTTTCTTAATTAAACAATTTACTCGAGAAAGTTTGCAGAATGATTGCAACATTAATTTTTTCAATTTAGAATGATTTTATGATTGACAACCAGGTAATTTTTTGTTTGAAATTTATACAATTAAAAATAAAAATCTGCATAAATATTTCTTTAAAAAATATTTCAAAATACGTTCGTTTGGCACCCCAAAGTATATTTACACTCTGCCTCCCCCCCTTGAAAAAAGTTGTAAGGGCGCTCATGGATTGCAATATATTTTATTACGCTTTTTCCGAAATGCATTTGTCAAAATAATTGAGTTCTCTTCATTTTATCAAGATCGTGCAGAAATCAGCAGTTTGGCGGCAAACAGAGCGATCGAATCCGATGTAGAAGATTCATCCCATGACGATAACGTGTAAAAATCTTCTCTCTTCGTTTAGATCGACGTGGAATCGTCCGTGTCGGTGTCGTCGCCGTAGAGACCCCGGCCGTCGGTCTTCGTCCACGCGGTGGTCTCCACGCCGACCTCATATTTGTTCTCCTGCTGGGCATTGTTGGACGGTACGATCCTCACGTAGGTCTCTCTTATTCCGCCTTTTTGCTCCAAGAGTTCCTTGGCGATCCTCTCCTCGCAGCTGGCAGACTTGGAACGAGTCTTCTCCTCGGGCTTCTTCGTTACCGACTCGATCGACTCCAGCGAGCTCTTTCTGCGGCTGCTCCTGCGATTCGTCCTGACGATCTGATCCTTGCCGGTGGCGGAGGTCTTCCTGATGCCCACCTTCGGACTCTCGTACTCCAGATACTTCCGGATCCACTTGGGTGTCTCACTCGAGTACGCCTGCGCCTTCTTCGCGTACTTGCCGGGTGTGCTCGGCAGGATCATCGGTATCTCCGTCTCGATCACCGTCGTGATCACTTGCTCGTTCTCGTCGAAGTTGCTCTCGAGGAACTTGCGCTTTGGCGTCCCACCCACGCTCATCTTGCCGAGCGTCGAGACGCTGCCGCTCTCGTCGCTGCCGGGCGTCTCGTAGGTGTACGAATAGTGCCGCTGGATGTGCTTCGGCTCCTTCTCCTGTTGCTGCTGCTGCTGATCCTGGTCCTTGGCGTCCCGCCTCTTGTTCTCGCTCGCCTCCTGATTCCGTCGATTCTCCTCCTTCTCGATCCTCTTCAGCTTCTCGAGCGCGTCGTCGATCGAGTATCTCGGCGATTTCCTGCCGGTGCCGAACTCCGGCAGCTTCACTGGCGATAATAATGATTGCCTCAGGTTGCCGGCGATGCTGTGCCGCTGTCGGGCAGGCGGGTCCAGCAGCCGGCGCAAGCTCGAGTTCCTGATCTCCGGTACCGACATCCTCTCTCGAACCGGAATCGGCGGTGGTTTGCCGCTACGCCCTGTTTTCCCGAACGGGATGATCTCCGATTTGGGCGGCGATGGCGACGTCGATGTTTTCCTGCCCGTAAATGGAAAGTCCGGCGCGAGGAATCGTCTCTCGCCGGGTGGGAAGATCGGCGACGTGCTCGCGACGATCACGCTCTGCAGGCCCTCGCAAGTGGGACTCTTCAGTCTGTCAGACGTTATTCCCATGAGCTCCTCGGTCTTCATCTGCTGATGCTCGAAGATCGGCGAGCTGGCGATCGGTAACAGCCGCGACTTGCAACTGTCCTGGCTGTCTAGGCTGAAACGCTGCTTCGTCAGCTGGCTGTCCAGGCTGAAGCGCTGCTTGGGCGTGCCGGCGATCAGCCGTAGGTCGTTCTGCGTCTCCAGCTCCGGTATCGAGAACCGATCGCGATTGAACTTTACCTGCGCGGCACTGCTGCCGCCGCCGCCACCTCCTCCTCCTCCCAGATCCTTGATGTTTCGGTACTTGGAGCCGATATCCAGCTGCGACAGACGGTCGCGCTGGCTTACCTGCAGGACGGCGGGCCCGAATCTCTTGTGCTTGAGGGGGAAGAGTGGCGGCGAGGATGAAAAATGCATGCCGATATTGCCGCTGCTGAGGCACGGTTGGGACAGCCGCTGTTGCACCCGGCCAGGATAGTAGTCACCGGTGACGAGAGTGGGCTGTGATAATCGCTCGCGCTTATCGTGCCGCAGAGCGAATCGGCGTACATCCGGCTGCGACAGCCGCGACGAGCTCCTCTCCATCGTCAGGCTGCCGCGGGGGCTTCCGCTGCCGCCCAGGGCGTGCACGTTCGGCGTTGACAGCCTCTCCTCCTCGTTGATACTGTTGTCGCCCGAGGTGGCACGCAGGCTGGTGTAGGACAGGCGGCCGCCGCCACTGCCGCGGTTCATGCCGACGAAGTTGAACGAATTGATGCCGCTCAGGCTGGAGTTGAGGGTCGGCTGCGACATGCGGATGCGACGGTCCGGCGAACCGCTCGATCGCCGATCGTACGAGATCAGCAGGGTCGGTAGGTTCGGCTGCGAGTAACGGCTGCGTTGACTCGCGGGCGAGTAGCTCGGCGGACAGGGGGTGGTTGAGCGGGTGCACTCGTAGGTGCCCGAATCCTGGGATTCGATGCTCGATTGCGACTGCGGCGGCACTTTGACGGGGGTGATGTGCAGATTCGGATGGGACAGCCGGTTTTTACGGCCCTGGCCCGGTCGCTTCAGATGGTCGATCAGATTCGGCTGGGACAGCCGGACGATGCAGGGGTTCGGGCGCCGGTTTAGGTACCAGAGGTCCCGGCGGGAATACGGCTCGCATCAGAGGGTACCCTCTTCACGTAGGCGCCGCATGAAGACCGGTCGCACGTCCTCGAAGAACGACGGTAGATCGAGCTCGGCGGCGCGCGCGATACCGCCGTCCTTGCACTCCAACCAGTACGTGTCCATGAGGCCCTTGCCCTGGGGAAAGCGCAGTCGGAAATAAAACTCGCGCCGAAAGAACGAAATCATCCAAAAATCATCAAAGAAAATTAATTTATTAATTAAAAATTTATCTTGACATTTTTACACGGAAAGAACGGTTTTGCTGAAGTATCTAAAAATTTGGCCAAACACAGATCTGAAAATAATTTTGTTAGACCATCAAAAGGAGTAGGACACTCAAGCATGATGATAATGCTGCAAAAAGTTTTAATATCCTAGCAATTATTTTGAGCGTTCTCTACTTACAATTAGTTACTTTTGATGATCTAACAAAATTATTTCCAAATCTGAATCTGGCCAAATTTTTAGATATTTTAGCAAAACCATTCTTTCCGTGTAGGACGATGTAGCGTATATACATGCAACAAAATGGGAAAAAGGTCGCGTCGATGAAGACTGGTAAAAATCAGTATTATAATAACTGGTTTATATAAAGAATTGCAATACCTTCACGTCGACAAGGCCGCGATGTTCGATCTTGAAACCGCCCACCGCGTCGAGCGCCTTCTTCATCTCTAAGCTGATATGAATTCGCAGGGCTTCGGTGAAACATAGATAATTAATCAGTATATTGAAACATAATGAAAAGTATAAATATATATGTAAAATACGCTGAGATCAATTTGAAGAAAACAGAAGATGCGAAGAATGTTTGCACGATAGCTTCTTGATCCTAATTATTTACAAGGTCTTGATAAATTGTACCTTCGCCGGTGGATTCCATACGACTCGCGGTGTTCACGGTATCGCCGAAGAGGCAATAACGGGGCATCTTGCTGCCGACGATACCGGCCACGACGGGCCCGGTGTGGGCCCCGCTTCGTATCTGCAGCCGTTCTCCGGGACGTTTGGGCACCTGGAATACTGACGAAGCCGCCAGCAGGTCCAGCGCCATCGTGGCGATCTCGGACACGTGCTTGTCACCTGCGAGGGACACGAAATTGCGAGTAAAGCGATGTATCAAGCGAGGAAAATGCAATCACTGAAGTGCAGAATGCAAGAAGAAAACGTTTATGATTATTCGTGCAGAAATTTATGTGCGCGAAGAACCTGGAAAAAGGAAGTGCCACACTGTTCCAACATCGAGCATGCTTCAAGACAACACGCGGAGCTGAGGGGGGATTTCGTACTTTTACCATTTCTAACGGGTAGACCGGAAGCGACCATATAGGAGTCCCCGATGGTCTCCACCTTGTAGACGTCGTAACATTCGATGCGAGCGTCGAACAGCTTGTAGATCGAGTTGAGAAACGTCACCACCTGGAAGAAACATTGACTTAACACGTTGAGTGTCGCGTGGGCCATCGATGGCCCACATTGGACTTGTATCTGTGAAGTTAGCACGACATTCTACTAATAAAAAAAAAACAATTAAAGTTCCAGTAGCACTTTTCATAGTTCTACAGTTCCTTATAAAAATAAAAAAAGTTCCGCATTTTTTATACCACAAAACCAAAAATGAAAAAATGTGCTAACTTCGCGAATCTAGCACGATACCGCCCCCTCTAAGGTACAAGAAAACAATAAATATTAACACTTTTGGCAACAGTTCCTATTAGTCTTACTCGAGTTCCACCATTGTGTGTAATTTGAAAACAAAA
>NJRL01000025.1:101132-125925 GCA_003063815.1 Aphaenogaster rudis | reverse complement strand
CAAGAGCACAGTGAGCTGCTTACCTCCCAGGCGCGTTCAATATTTCAAATGCAGTTCATTGGGCTGGCAAAAAATTATGTTTAGAAGAAAAAAAACATTCTTTAATTAGATCACATCTTACAGGAATTGCTGGAATTGTCCTCCGTTCATTTCATTACATAACATTGCCGTACAGGACCGTACAGGAAAAACCACGCAACAATATGTTTACAAAGCTACATGTTTACAAACGCGCCTGGGAGGTAAGTAGCTCACTACGCTCCTGTGTGTGGCCAAGCTGCCTACTTCCAATGCGTAACTTTGGCATCACATAGCGGGGTAGCGACGCGTTGCAGACCATGTATTTATTAACAAAAAATGTTCGTCTATATTATATCTCCTCTATCCCACAAAAAATCTGTACTTATTTCAAATACACCCTGTATATATGTATACATATTATATGTATATATATCATATAAATCTTTTATTTATTAATAATATATTACATAAAATTTTTGACAATTAGATAGCAAATTGTCATTACCAAAATTATGTACATATATATTAATAAATCATATTACGCGATTTTTAGAGCTTGAAATTCTTAAGCCTTGTGTCTACGATGCTAGAAATCGGTCCGAGATCTTGGACGGAGAGAGAATTGACCAATCGCATTTGAACAATTCGGCCAATTGGTCAATGTGATTCTCCGTCCGAGATCTCGGATCGATTTCTAGCATCGTAGACACAAGGCTTAAGAATTTCAAGCTCTAAAAATCGCGTAATATGATTTATTAATATATACATAATTTTGGTAATGACAATTTGCTATCTAATTGTCAAAAATTTTCTAGCATCGTGGACACAAGGCTTTAACGCTTTTTTCCATTTATGTATATATATTTTTTTACCTAAACTGTATTACCGATCGAAATTTTAAATAGTCTTTTAGACGACTTCAAAAAGTCATATAAATGTTCTTTGGAATATCATGAATGTTGATGATTAAAAAAAGTTGATGACTAAGAAAAGTTTTCTTGTCGTTTCCCTGATTAGAAGCGTCTTTAATTTATTTGAATTATACATAATTCTACAAACAGAATAATAAAGAATTACGTTTTACGAGAGGAGAGGGGATTAGGAAATCTATCATACCGACCGAGCGCGGCCTGACATTCGTATTCGTACACTGTACACATAAACAGCTGTTGACGTATGTTATGTGTGTGCATGAAGTACACGTGACAAGTCGTATGATATAAACTCAAACAAAGAAGTCGTTCGATAAGATTGAGTAGACTTTTTTTTTACATTACTTCGATATTGTAATATGGTGCAATAAAGGTAAGGTAATGTATAATTTTGGGCATCGTTCTGTATCTCGCATTATTTTGATGCTGTAACGTAAACATATGAAACAATCCTGTGTATTTTTATTTTTAAATAATTCTTTTTGTAACGCATCTGGATTGACGATACAATTTTGTTTACGCATTAATAAACGTTAACTATTGGTTAAGAGTTATATCAACACAAATATGCTTATACAGTGGTATAACCATGCACTTTTGTTTTTTTTTCCAGAACTTTTCCCAGTCGTTATGAAAGAAAACAAGATATCCGGTGATTAGATAATATTATCAGCAACCGAATATATAGTTCGATACACAACATAGCAGTGCCACACCGAGCAAATCCTTTCGGTTGCTAGTGTACTGATTTTCAAGATGAATCGAAACATAGAACCTCTGGATCCATCTAAAATAAACATCACGTCAAGAAAACTGCATCAACCGTCTCTCGACGAGTTAATAAATGGTAATTATAAGGCATTCTGGACTTGCAATATTATAGGAAATTGCGGCTAGTAATGATGTAATTTTTGTTATAATTATAGTCCTAGCAGGAGGATTGACTACGAACTTTGCGGAGACTACTGTCGAGATAGCTGATTGTCCTAATTTCGGCGGATGGCCTTACAATTTTTATCGGGAAGGTATAGAAAAAATATATATATCACAAAATATAATTAGTCTTTCTCTGAATCTTATATCTTTGACGATACTTTCAGGTCTGTGTGGTAATCCGATTATTTTGGATGTTGGTGGTCCATCGTATCTTTTACCAACTGTCCAGAGAGACAGGTTCTACGATGTTAAGTCGTTGCTGCGACACTTAAATTACAATTATGATACTCTCGTCATCGGCGCAGGAGCTGGTCCATGGCCACATACTGGCTGCAATTGCGAGGTATGTATTATGAGTAAATTATCTCGATTGAATTAATAATATCTTCTAACTTGAGGGAAAGAGAAAATAAATGAACATTCATGAAATATGTATTTCAGCTTATTATGAAGTTAAACGTAGTAAATGACAAAGTCTCGGCAGGATATAGACTTGGCATGGGAGTGGCAAATGGAACGCATTATGCATTTGTAAATAAGTCCAATGGAGAGTGCATACTTGAACGAATAGTCGCTAATGAGGATGAAACAACTTTCGCATTGTTGGCCAATCTATATATATGTGAAGGCAAACCGGGAAAAGTTATAAAGGTGCGCGCTAAGAAACGTACCGGCAAGCTGGACTTTATAGCGTGCATGCAGAAAGCATTGGAAAAACGTTATGGAGATAATCTCGTAGGTAGGTCTTATCGCAAACCAATTGTAATATAGAGTTTCCAATTGAATGTGGAAACTCGATTGACTGTCAAATACTTGTAATATAGAATTAAACAATTGAATATGGAAATTCTATTAACTGTTGAATATCTGTAAACTTAGGTTTGGGTGGCATGTTCGAGATGAAGAACGGAAAAGTGAAGCAGCACGTTATGCCAGATTTTTCGGACACCCCGTTGACTAGCGAGGCTCAGCTTAACAACTGGTTACGTTTCTATGACATGGAGACTCCTCTAATAGCTGTCGGCACATTTGTTAGCGCCGAAACAGTAAGCTTTAAAAAGATTGTATTCTCTTTCAGTATTTCTGTTTTATTCGGAATTAGTACTCGTTGCTTGTCTTTCAGGATTTAGATCTCAGAGTTCAACACTTCCATAGTGCCTCCGATGAAAAGGAAGTGGGTGGACATTATCACATCGATACAACGCCGGATACTATTGAGTACGAGGGCTACTTCAATGTGGCAACTACGCTTTATCGTGTCGATCAGCCACCCAATAAATTGCAGTTTGGGAAAGATTAATCTCTTATATATACAATACATCAAATTGTTACAGCAAGTTGGACTTTATCAATTAACTTTGCGCCAAATGAAATTACCACGAGCGCAACGAAAGAAGATAATATATTTTGTTAGCATTTGTACAAATTTATCTAAAAACTCCGCGCTTTATATAATTAAAAAAATAAAGATATTTGTTCAAAGAAACAAAGATAATTAGATCCATTTTTTCTAAATCCCTTTCTTGTTAAGACTGAATTACGCGAATTTGCACAAAGTTCTGTTAGCTCGCGAATTCATAATTTATTTGTAATCTCACGAAATAATATTGTTCCGTTAACGTCGACCAATGACAGCTATAGCCTTACATTTGTTTACGCTGATTTTTTTGTATCTGATATTTCAAAGAAAGACCGTGTCCTTACCAAAGTTTTGTGCGACTATTAACGTCTACGCGGTTTAAGAAGAACTTCATTAGGTGCGATAATATAATAATCAAAACTTAAGCAGATCTTAATAATCTTAATAATCTTAATAAATATATATACATAATTATATATATATATATATCATTCGCTTCGCAGTGTATTTGTTTAGTGTTGATTGTATTATATATATCGGTAAGTGATATATTATGTATTTAAGCGCGTATGATTCGTTTCTTCCGTCGCATACGCGAGATCTTTTCTAAATTATTGAAAATAATTGTAAAAAGATGTTTGTGCTGTCGTTAAAATAAGTATATTGTTTTCCAATAATTCGCAACAATTCATATAACAAAATTTTATAAAAAATTACATCTATAAAGGTAGAAGAAGATATATTTAAGAAAAGAAGACAAAGGTGTTTATGTTCTCCGTGAAAATAAATTTTTTACTTTTTCTTTTATGTTTTTCTTTCGAGTTGCACTTTGCGCATTTAGTAGTAAATATCTGCATAAATCAAGATTTAAAGCTGCAGATAAATATAATATGCTTGACTTTTATAATTTTTTGTTCAGATACAAAATCTGCGTAAGGATCACGAGTCGACTTTGGAAATATTACATTACTACATTCATCACTGACTCGTGAAAATTTAACTTACTTCATGCATACTCAATAAAGTTATAATTAGTGTTTTTGTGTATCTTTTTATACAATATTACTACTTTTCTGAACTGATGCAAATACTGATGCAACACTAAAAAGAGAATTGTTACCTCAATTTCGCTTGTATATTAATTAATACAACAATTCTCTACCTCATATACAAGTTGTCTATTATGGAGCTGGATAAGTCTATCATACCAATAGACTTACTTCAGCCTGACAAAGCTAAATTAGCCACAGGTATATACATAATATTTGTATAATTTATTTTAAAATATATGATCATATAATACTTATCTATATATATTTTTATGTAATAGTTATGCAAAATGAGTTGAGCACAGATTTCGAAGAAGTTACAGTCAAATGGGTGCAGCAGTGTCCCAATTTGACTCAGGAACCTTTCTGCCTTACATCACCAGGTAAGAAATCCACTGTGCGCTTATAATATTTCCCGTGTACTAAAAAATGCAATATGTACATTTACAGGACTATGCGGCGATACAGCAATTTTGGATATCGGTGGTATCTCAAACCTTTTTCCATTCCCGAAAAGAAGCAAGATATTTCGCTTTAAAAATATATTAAAAGAACTTAATCGCATCCAAAATAGGAACTTCATCATCGGAGGAGGTCTTTGTACATCGCATTGCAACAAATATTTAGCTGAAGTATATATATTATTTACATTTCCAAGATTAAATATATCGATTTCTTTGCTTTCTTTGTGATTTCGCTTCTACTTCAAACCTGCTGTTCGGTCTTATTGCCCTATCGTAATTTCTCGCAAATGTCATTGCTTCTCAGCTCATTATGGACGCGTCATTCTTGCCAGCAATTAATAAGAGAATGGGAAAAATCTATAATTGGAGTCACTACGCATTCCAGAAAGTAAATAAGGAACAGAAATTACAAAAAAAAGTTGTATTGCGATCCTTAATTAACACCAATCCTAGTTGCATCATATACGGCAACTTCTTCGTCAGTGAAGGCCAGAGAAAAGATGTTTTTAAAGTACATGCCAAGAACAGGACCGGTCGCGAATTTATAGATGCGTTGCAGCATGCGATTAGTCGATATCCTCATAAAACTGATTCGCAACTCATAGGTAAAGAGCAAACTATATTCACGTGTAAAGAAACATACGGGACTGTCCTCTTCCAATTTCAATGAGCTTCGAGAATATGTTGTAGGATAGCTGAAACTAAGAAACACGTACAGGGTTGTTACGCTTTTCTGACTCCGAAATTCCCTGACTTTAAATATTATTGTACTTTATATATAATAGTATTAAATATTTATTGTTATTAACAAAAGACTAGAAACTTACGACTGGGTGAAAAACATAAATTATGTGGTAAAAAAATCTTTAAGATTTAAGAACATGAGAATAAAATTTGTATTAAATGTATCATAAACTCAAAAATTAAACTACATACACAGTCATATGTATCGAGAAATAAAGTAACAGTCTGAATTCTTGATACAAAGTCTAAAAAAGAATCAGTAAAAGGACATTCAAGTAAATTCTGGAAAAAATGCAGATAATTACAAAATTCCCTGATTTTTCCCTGATAATTCCAGATCAGAAGGAATTCCCTGAGTTTTCCAGGTTTTCCCTGTTTTCCAGATGCGTAACAACTCTGACGTATTTTTTTTTACCTCGAGAAACGCGGAACTTCCGAAAAATCTAAACATTTTTCCACGTGCCTCACAACTCTGGTGTGATATAGTTACTGAAAAGAAAGGAAAAGTTATCGCGTTAGCCATAAGAAATGATTTCTATATCTATCCCAGTCAGTAAAATGTTAGCAACTTGTCTACAGATATATTTAAAGTTCGTCAAAATCGAAAGAGGATTTTGGGCAATTTCATACGCCTAACCGTTCCTTTCCGTCCCTTGCCAGAAAAAATATTAATTAAGCTTGCCGCCAAATAACAAGGCAAACGAAGGATGTCCATTTCTACCAATGTAGATTAACTTTAATCTCGGTTTAACTTAATCTTTATCTTTTTCTAGTTCTAAGAATTAGAAAAAGATAAAGAGTAAGTTAAACCCGAAATTAATATTAATCTACACTGAGAAAAAAAGCTGTTGCTTCAATTAAAGTGTTATCACGGGGTGCCAAAAACATAAGTAGTTCATTCAATTGTATTATTAATAGACCCAATATTTGGATTATTAAAACAATGATTGAATTATTGGTTTAAAAATACAGACATTGGGTCTAATAATAATACAATTGAATAAACTACTTTATGTTATTGGCACCCCGTGATAACACTTTAATTGAAGTAACAGCTTTTTTTTCTCAGTGTACATTGGTAGAAATGGACATGAATCTTCTGTATCTGGTCTCGCAGGCTTCGGCGGTACGTTCACGGTGAAAAATGGAATAGCAGTACATCACGTTATACAAAATGATTGGATAGAACAGGGAGTAAAAAACAAAAAGAATATGCGTAAGTGCATTCGATATAGGGAGGTGGATGCAACCAGTGCAACCGTGGTGGCATTCGCAACGTTCGTTAGCGCGGACAGGTACAACACTAATACAGGAACGAAGGTAACGTTGAAATCTAAGCTCCAAGACTGATGTACATACGTCGTGAATTATTCATAAACTCGACGCTTTCCAGGAAATTTTTCTTACTCGGTCGCGCGCCTATGGTTGCTCCAGCACCGGCGGTGGACAGTATCTGAAGACCATACTGAAGAACGATACGAAGGTAACAGAGTATTTGGGATATTTCTCTCTAGCGACGAAGCTCTATCGTATCGATCCCGTACCCATGTTCTACGAAATGCCAGACTTATCTTATTTATCAAATTATTAGCAGGCTCTGCAACGCTTATTTCGCTTTATTGTACGTTAATTATGACGACATTACTTATGTGACTTGTATTATCATTTTTTTCTTCTGTGTGAGAAATACTTTTTTTACTTCTTTATTATTTTTTTCTTATTTCTCGTATGCTCAATATTCTTTTGTTAGTATGACATTGTTTGTCAGAAAAATTATGACTGATCTGATATTTTTACATTAGTAAGTTACTTAATAAATTATTTAATAAGTTACTTAATAAGTTATTTACTATTTATGTAGTAAATTCATTTTAATCACAAATAAAGCAAATGTTAAAAACAACGAAACAAGATTTATTGATGACGTATCGAAAAAATAGACCGTCCATGATGGAAATTTTTGCTGAAAGTACTATTAAAATCGATGAAAAGTGAAATGAATATTATGGAAAAATTACTGAATATTTCAAAATAAATCATAATTTTCCTTATGAAATGTAATCTAATACTGTGAAATATAAGGAAAATTAAATTATACTGTTGAAAAGTAATAACAAATTTTTTGAAATATTAGATATCATGAAATTTACTGAATTTAAGTGAAAAATAAATTTTTGCTGAAATATTGATGGAATAATAATGAAATGGGGTCATTTGAGAGAGAATTTCAGATACATTTCAGTAAAATTTCATTATATTTTCAGTAGAATATTTCCAACAGGAGTGTCGTTTAATATTCAACCACTTTGACAGATCAAATAAAGATCGCTTTCGATCGAAATAATCTTTGTGCGATTATCTTCTGCCCCAAAAAGCGATCTCCTTATTTTTATCGGCGTGTATCGGCGGTCTCTCCTCACAGTCGTCGCTCCACTCGCCCGAATCTTCCTAACGTCATTAATCCGCAATAATCCGTTGGCCGTCTAAGTTATGCTAATTGCGGACGGACGGAGTCGCAGATGCGTCGGACGACGACAGTACAGCTTGCGCCAAGTGCCGATCATCTGCCGATCTCCTCGCGTATTCTCGCCTCGATAGTCCCGATACACACCGCGATGAAGTTCAGCATAGAGTCCACGGCTTCCTACAACAGCATCCACCCGGCCTATCACTATACCGAGCAGTTCGCCAACAATGGTGAGACCTATCGGGACGGTACCAAGTGGTACGGGGTGTTCCTGGCGTTTCTGTCAGGCACCTTCTTCACCATCAGCTCCGCCCTGGTCAAGGCGGTCCGCAACGTGGACCCCATGATTCTGCTGGCCATCCGCGCCCTAGCGCAGATCCTGACAATGGCCATCGTGGCCTGCAGATCGTCCGGCGATCTCTTCGGCCCTTCCGGTCAAAGAATACTCATACATTTTCAGGTAAAGCTCGCTCGTCCGCCGAATATCTTGGATCAAGCACGACATACCGATCGTCCGCGAAGAACAAATTGGCAATCCCTGATATGTACAGTCTTAGGATCCATTAACTCTCAACGTCTTTAATTTCGTAAAATAATTGAAACTTGTTCGCCAATCTAATTTCATGGCAGAAATGTCGATAGCTCTATGCGAAACTATAGCCGCTCTCTTCTCACCTATGTAAATGATTACGCATTTACCCGCAGCTCTTCTACGACGTGTATCATATTAATTGCATTCGGCCAGAAGAGATCGGCGACGAATATTATTCATTCGTAACATCTGCGTCCGCATTACATTAGCGAAGCTTAGCCCCCCAGAAAAATTGAGGGACGTAAAGGCAAAGCCCACGTTCTTCAATATTGCGTTCTTTTAAAACTTAGTTCTTCAAAACTTGGTTCTTTTAAAACTTAGAAATAATAGTGTAATAGCAACAAACTGTTGTAATAAACACTTAAATAAACGATATCACTTTTTATCCTGATATTTTAAAGGCAAAGTCTATCAACAAAAATTTGTGATTTAACAAAAAACGTTTATCTTCGTGAACTCTGCTTCTTCGTGTAATCGTTATGCCGAGTTCTTCTTTTTTTTCAGGGCCTAGTAGGCGGCATGACTCTGTCGTTGCTGTACTACAGCTTCCGAGAATTACCTTTAGGCGATGCCACTACGATCATATTCAGCTCGCCGGTGATCGTCATTGCGCTGTCCTTCCTCTTCCTAAAGGAGCCCTGCGGTGTCCTGCGCATAGTGGTAGTCTGCACGCTTTTGGCGGGCGTTGTTCTCGTTGCCAGACCACCCTTCTTATTCCAGGTAATCGAAAATGAAGAGTAATTAAAGAGAAGTTATCTAAACCAGGCAGAGTATCGACATATGCAAAATTATTAATTGACGAAGATGAGCACGGTAGAATAAATTTCACTGCAGCGCAAGGGTATCTGATATATCGATCTTTTCAAAAGCTTGAAACAAAGGCGATATCAAATTCACACTAAAGAAATATCAAGATCATATTAATTTTAAATGAAGATGTTGAAGAAACGCGGATCAGACCGTCTTCGCCATCCATTCCTCAACTTTTCTTTTCCAGATGCACCGCGCCGAGAGCTACAATCTTATGGGGTATCTGTGCGCTATTCTGGCCACTCTCTTCACGGCGCTCAACATCGTAGTCATGAGAAAGTGCTCGGAGATACATTACTCCATCCTAGTGCTGAATCTGTCGTGCTGGTCGTTCGTCTCAGCCGTGTTCTTCTACTTCACGGTGTCCGGTCACGGCATCGGTCACGAGCTTCACTTCCGGCTGCCGCATGACTGGTTCACCTGGGGTCAGATCGCGCTGGTAGCATTGACTGGTCTTACCGGCCAAGTGCTAGTGACGAAGGCGCTGAAGATCGAGGGTGCGGGTAAGGTTTCGGTCACCAGATCGCTGGACATCATCCTAGCGTACCTGATCCAGGTCTACCTCTTTGGCGACAAGGCTACGTCGACCAGTTTGACCGGCGCGATCCTCATCATCTGTTCCGTCATTTGTATGGGCTTCGAGAAGGAGATCTACTCCGTCTGCGACTTCATTCCCTAATCAACGGAACAATCAACGTCATTCAGATGATCGAATTTCGGACGCAACGGACGCAAGCGAGAATAAAAGTGTTGAATGCAATCTCGGATTGCGCTCTGTGGTGAGAACAGGTGAATCACGATCGACAAAAATTCAATTCCTGTTTTTAAAAAAATACAGGCTAGTCAGAATATCACGGAATATCAAATGCTAATAAATTTTATTAGCTAAATGCTAATAAATTTTTAACGATAATATTAAGATCAACGGACATTTAATTGTTCAATTTCTTATTAGAATAAGCTCCTGGTATCGCACGTCGAAGAGGTGCCGATTTACAGCTACCGTTCGCTTATACATGGTTCTCTCTATCCTTTTTTCTGTACCTCTTCCTAAAATATTCCAATCCTTGAAATGACAATATATAATAAATATCAATCATGCAGAATCTCGATGTCGATAATAGTAATAATAATAGTAATAATGAATCGTACTGATAGTAACGATAATATCAATAATAATGAAGATATATAATCAATTACAAGACGTATCTATACGTGCAAATATATAGGTGATATAGTTGGATAAAAATGCACGTATAACTCGTATATAGATTTATGTATATATATATCTATCGATGATTTATTCAATGGGAAAGAAAGAAAGGTACAACTACGATTAACAGTAAACCGCTATACCATATCCAAGGTAATATAATTATTTACATTGTATATTCTTTTTTCTACTGTCGTCCCTGACGAAGCGCGCGTGGACGCACGCCAGTTCTGTTAACGTCGCTGGAGAACGGACGCCTACCTCTTCTTGCTTTTGACAATGTGCTTACAAATCTATATATACTTCAGAGCTTAGTTTACAATTCGAGTAGTAAATGTAACGTAAAACATACACATTTTCTTCCTCACACCCTCCTCTCTCTCCCTCCTCCTTCTTACTCTCTTTCTCTCTCTCGCTCTCACACATACACACGCACATACGCACTTTGCTCATCTTTCTTCCTCTCACGAACCGTGTGTGAATCTTCACCACGCAACATCCTGTTATGTCCTACGGCTAATCTTACTCTACGTTCTGCCTTACGATTAAAGAGAAGTTGCACGATTACTTACATTATGCACGGAGTGACTTCTCGCGCTTGAAAAAGGTATGTGTACATATATACTTCACATATATAACGTTACTTCATTCCGCCTCGCTTCGCTCCGCCCTTTCTCGCTTCATTCTACATCTTCTTCTCCGGTTTTGCTTTTTCATTTCGCAGCTTGCACCGCCTACGGCCGATAACACACTTTACGTTTCCCCGACGTGATCGCGTCCGCGGCCCGCGCCTATAATCTGCCCTGCAATACGTACAGATCAATTCATTTGGATAAACGTACGATCGCGGGTATATCCGTAGCGATGTAACACAGGAATGTAATCACGCACGATAGAGTCCTTTCGCGCAGAAGAAGGGCGAGGATCGAGCAACTTAACGATTTACTCATGTAACTCTCGCATTGACACGCCTCCCGTGTGTACATGTAAATATATGTATATATTTACATATTCTCCCGATAGTCCTCTTTTTTTCTTTTTATCTTACATTGGTCGTGTGTGGTTCTCGGTCCCTGAAGCGTAATTCATACGACTGTACAAGTGAGGGACACCTCTCGTGCTGTTACAATTAATCGTCTCGCCTTCTTCCCGAGTCCTCGCACGAAGTGGCTCAGCTTCGCGTCGTACATACATATATATAAATCTATATAGTATTGCTAAAAGGAAGTTGTGTTAACCTTGTCGTGCAGCGTGTGGGCATGCGATAGAAAAATGCTACGATACAGTTAAGCGCCTCTCGAACGAGATCGTAAAGATCGGATAAGATCGCGCCAGACGGACCGGAACTTTTCTTCATCACCGATCGCGGAATTTCCTCGGTGATCGCTAACGCGATTTCTGGATCTCTAGATTTCTAGATCTGTATGATAAAAACAATCTAATCAGTCAATTAAAAAAAAAAAAAAGGAAGAAAACAGACCCAGACGGGCGACAAATCGCCTACGAAACTCTACCGTTTCAGCGAACGTTCGTATGACTATCGCGAAACTTCTTCCTCTTCTTCTTTTTATTACAATGCGAAGTTTTCCCTCGCCGATGCGGTCTCGTTCAATCTCACGATATCAAAAAGACTTCGCTCGCCAACGTCCCGTTGGCCGTCGAGTCTCGCCCCCGTTCTCGTCAAAATCCGATGTCCCTTCGACCGACCCCCGCTATCTCTTTCCTTTTTTTCCTCCCCCGTGGAAATGGAAACGAAGTTCTGGGTAGGCACTGCACGCCGCCGTTTCTGTCTCATCACAGTATCAAACAATGAAATGTACATCTTACCGCGAAGGAACGCGCGCTTCGAGAATGCGAAAAATTTTCGTCGTATTCAAAATACGTTTTGGCTACAAAAATAGGGCACGTGATCGCTCCTTTTTTTGCCACTTTGTCTTTTCTCGTTTTTTTTGCCTTTTTTCGATTTTCTTTGATTGATTGCCTTAATCAACGCCGGAGGTATAAATACAAATGTCTAAAATACATGTGTCGAGCTAAGGATACGTTCGGGTGTTTCTCCGTTTTCCCTAAACATTCGGCAAACAATCGTTCTACTAAAACATATATTCAAGGTTGGGAAAGTTACTTTATAAAAGTAACGAGTTACTTTTCAGAATCGATAACTTGTAACTGTAACGAGTTACTTTTCAGAATCGATAACTTGTAACTGTAACTAGTTACATTTTCAATGAAAAAACTGTAACTGTAACTAGTTACAGTTACAAGTTATCGATTCTGAAAAGTAACTCGTTACAGTTACAAGTTATCGATTCTGAAAAGTAACTCGTTACTTTTATAAAGTAACTTTCCCAACCTTGCATATATTACACAATGTGCGTCACTCTCTCTGTTTCATTCTCTGTTTCTATCGCTCTGTCAATACTAAAGTTATCCGTATCGTGTGATACAAAACGAGTTCTGCTTCCGATAACTAATACTTCGGTTATCGAATGCACGTTAATAAAAATGTCGCTATCAGGTTAACATTATCTGAAAAATTCGAAAGACGCATAAAGTGTTGAATCCAATACTCTCTATCATCATAATGATATTTCGCAAAAGATTTTAATACATTCCTAAAAAATAATATCTCATACGTCACACTTATTCTTGAATTAATTACATAATTTTAGAATCATAATTTTAAAAAAACGCTGTTTTTGACAATTAACAAATAATTATATTAATTTATGTAACTCAGGAAAATATGCGAATATTTATGCAACAAAGAGGATTTATTAATTAAATAAATAAATACGTGGAAAACTCGTGGATCTGATAGTGAGAAGTATACATCTTCGAGAAGACTTAAATCAAACACAAAGCATGTAAATCTTTCACATAGTAAATTATATAACATAGTATACTATACCGACACATATATATATATTTCATTTTAACGTTTCTAATTCTTAGAAACTTAAATGAGATCTTTTCCCTATGCGATATATAATCACCATATAAAAAAGATATCTGAATTGGATAGACTCATGAATTCGCAGCCACACAACGTAATAGAATAACAAATTTATAATCATTTATTATACGTTGAGAATAACAGCAATATCAATATGTGGCATTTTTATACAATTTTGAATATATATATGAATTCATATTACATATACATATATATATACCTGTACATATATGTATGTAATATGTATATAATATATGTATATATATATATATATATATATATATTATATATATGTATATATTATATACATATACAGGGTGTCCGGAAAAACGTCCGCAGTACTTCGGAAAGTGATTCGGGACCTAAAAAGAAGGAAAAAAAGCTATACTATATACATAGGTCCGGAAATAAGTCGTTTCCGAGTTATAGCCACTTTTATGTTTAAAAAATCGTAATTTATAGTTCATCCCTGCTTTAAAAATTTTTTTTTAATTTTAATTTTTCTTTTTTTATTTCCCATCTGTTTATTACCGTTTATTACCATCCGTAGAGATGGTTAGGACGTGGAGGTCCGGTTGTCTGGCCCCCAAGATCACCAGACATGAATCCACTTGATTTTTATCTATGGGGTCTCGTAAAGTCAATGGTTTACAGAAATGCGCCCAATAATATTGCTGACTTAAGACAAAGAATAATTCATGGATTCGAAGAAACAAGGAGGGATCCAAATGTTTTTCAAAGAGTTCGGAATTCCTTTGATAGAAGAATAAGAGCCTGCATTCGTGCTGAAAGTGGTCATTTTGAATATCTTATTTAATTCGATTTAAATACTTGTTTATGTTTATCCTTGATTTAAAAAATAATGTAATCGTATATTTACAAATATCGAAAAATTTAAAAAAAATTAAAAAATAAACATTGTAAATTAAAAAAAATAAAAATTAAAAAAAAATTTAAAATTTAAAATTTAAAAAAATTAAAAATAAATTTAAAAAAATTTTTAAAGAGGGATGCCAAGCGAACTATAAATAACGATTTTTTTATAACATAAAAGTGGCTATAACTCGGAAATAACTTATTTCAAGACCTATGTTTATATAGCTTTTTTTCCTTCTTTTTGGGTCTCGAATCACTTCCCGAAGTACTGTGGACGATTTTCCGGACATCCTGTATATAATGTTGTTTTATGATACCAAAAGATAACTTAAGAATCTAACTAATGTATATACAAGAATACGAAATGATTAATTTTGTAAAATCAGACGTGTCAGATCCAACGGAAATCCATCTTTATAGGATAGTAGGTGCATCGCGATAATTGCTTAGTGTTCGAGACAATTACATCAAAATTAATTCCTTGTCTCTTTCTCTTGGCCCGTAAAATTATATATATAATTATAATTATCTCATCCCATTCAAAGAACTGATTCCAAAGAGGTGATTATGGCTACGGTCCATTTGATGCTACAAATGCTTCGAAGCATTTTCTGATTGGTCAATTAGTAAAATTCTTTCTTTTGATTTGTCAAAAGCAAATGCTTCGAAGCATTTGTAGCGTCAAGTGGACTGCACCCTATGTGACCACTCGCGAAGCATACACTAAAACTGCGTTACAAATAGAAATTGACATTTACACAAAAATATCCTACGTGCAGTTAATCTTTCTTTTTTGGGAATCACCTACATCGCCGAGTCTTTGACGATTTTTACAGAATCGTCATTAATTCGTTTAGTTTTTTATGCAATTATATATAATCATTTCAAATTCATATTGCATTTATTTCGATAGGTTTGTTCACGTCGCCATGCCCCAACATGCTCCTACTCACTCCAATGCACTCTAATTGGTTGGCGTCACCGGAATGACCGGAATCAACATATTGGAGTGCATTGGAGTGAATAGGAGCATGTTGGAGCAGGTGACGCGAACAAACCTAATATCTCTTGTCTCGCTTTTGACACTCGATGACAAATAAATATCTCCAAATCCTGCTTTTTTTTCCTTCGGAGAAACAAAAGTTGAGTTAATAGAAACAGACGAGTTAATAGATAACAAACGTATAGTTACAATCAAGATTTCACGACACACAAGCATTATCCTATATTGATTGAAACTAGCACTAAAATATAAAGATCGCGATACGGTAATTCAACACTTTACTCCTTACCTTTGCTCGATCAATTCAACATGCCGAAAGTAAAACTCCGCGAATTTAATAATAATAAAAAACAAGTATGGTCAAGATAATCTTTAGCCTTTTCTATTTGCAAAATAATGCCATTATGAAATAATCATATTGATGTTTAGGATCTCTTTTTTTCCATTTCATTTTCATATTTTCATATTGATATATATGAAAAATTGTACTGCTCGTGTCTGTGTACCTTGTATTTTGCTCTTCATCCTGCACATGCCATAGTATTTTTCCAAGTAGAAAATTGTAAAACTACAATTTCGCCGATATGTTGCATTTCAGTATTACAAATTCTGAACCAAACAGAAATTCCAAACGGTACAAAAGGGACACGGTGACGAGCTGCGTACGTCGGATATAATGTAAAATAAGCATTTCATTCATATATCATATCTTACGATAAATATATATTGTGTGTATATCACAATACGATATACAATATGTATATATATACACATATACATATATTATGGTATACAACAATCTCTGGTACCGGACACATCCGTTTTGTCATATATTCGATCATTTATCCATACATATTGAAACATCAGAAAAAGATGAAAAACTTGAGAGTCTCACCCACGATATAATACAAAGAAATAGTTTCCGGACGATGCGCTAATCAAACTAAAAGGCGGTTAATAAATCCTTCAATACGTGAAACATGAAAATTCGAGTATATCTAATGAAGCTATAAGTAATCGATGGAATCGCGATACTCGATAGAGAATCGAATGAAAATTATAGGGAAGGGAAAGAGTAATGGCTCCGGCACACAGGACGCAGCAAAGCAGCAACGCGGTAGCCAATCACCCCGTCTTGCTTTTTTGATAATACTCGATGTAGTATTAAAAAAGCAGGACGGTGATTGGCCACCGCGTTGCCGCGTCCTGTGTGCCAGAGCCATAAGTGAATGAAGATAGCGGTGGTAGAGGGAACTCAACGATCGTCGCCTTTTGCAAAACAACAAACCTTATCCGTGATGAACAACTCTTTATGCGATTCGATTAAACAAATATACTAAAGAAGTAGAACAAACCTCCGCGCCACTCTTCGGCTCGGACAAATTATTAAATCAAATGTGTATCGGCACATGCACCAATAACTCGGCACGGCTGGAGAACACTGCAGCGCACATCTCGCACGTATACTCCACCGTGTCCGGGATTATCGTTTCCGGGACATCATCCACTGGAGTGATGACACTATGTACGGCGAGCATCCTCGTTTGCGGCGCCGACTCTACCTTGACACTAAGCTTAACGTTGTCCCCGTTCCCCATCTCTTGTATAGGGTTATGTGGCAATATGCTCTCCTCTTCATCTTCTTGAGCGGTAACGACGCTCGCTTCAAAGGCGACTTCCAGATTGCTGCCATCCACTGCGTGCTCCATCAGTCGCACCGGATCGCCGCTGTTTTCCATGGTATTATTATTATTATTATTCCGTAACTGTAATTGTTGCTGCTGCTGTTGCTCTTCCACATCTGGTAAAATCAACGTGTTCAATTCTACGTGCTTTACTACTGTGTGCTTCTGCCTTTTAGTCCTCTTCACAGCGACCGATGACGATTTCCTCTTTGATTCCTGAATTTTACCAAGAGCTAGAATATTACCATTGTTGTTCCTGTGAGAATCACCAGTGGTCTTCTGCACGCCTGGTTCTTGCTTGATGTTCGCCAGTAACTGCTGTTGCTGTATTGACATTGTAGACACGTCTTCTTTCACCGATTTCATCGGAAACGTCGCTGGCGCGATCTGCGATTTACCTTCAATATGATAACTGACGTTCTTTGTGCGCGGTCGATTCCGTTCACCGCCTGGAAAGATGCCAGACTTGTGCTCGTTCGGCATCACCTTCGGCGTCCGGGTCACCATCGTCTTCGTCTTCTGGCCCTTCTTCGCACCGTCGCTGCCTACCTCTACCGGCACCCGCGTCTTCTGTGTGTGAATCATCTTTGGCCGGCCCGATTGGTTCGATGCTTGCGCCTCCTGCTTCTTCTCCTCCTTGCGCATCTTCTTCTTCGACACTTTCGATTTAGATGCATTTAACTTGGAGTTACTCACGATCGAGTTTATGTTTTGTAGAGAGCTTTCAAAGCTTTTCAGCACGTTCTGATAACCTTCCTCGACGTTCGACCGTTGCTTGTTCTTCTTACCAAGTTTCCGCTTTGTGTTGTCTTCCGAATCGGAACCGCCAGTACCAGTACCGCCGACGCCGCCGGCACTGCCACTGATACCACCGCTAGTACCACCACTGGGACCACCGGTATTACCGCCACCACTGCTTTCCATCATGTCGTACGTAAATTCGTTTCTACGTACCACTGTATTTGTCTCAAGCTTCGTTTTGCGTCTTCTCTTATACTTGCGCGGCCCGGTCTGTGGCTGACGTCTCAACGCAGTGTTGTCATCACAATGCTGCACTATATGTGCCACTATCTGCTCGGACGTGCTGTATGACTCGCCACATACCTTGCACAAGTACGGCGTTGCGCTGCCCACGCATTTTGGATCCGGTCCAGAATGATGAGCGCGTACATGTTCCCGGAGAACCACCTGCGAGAAAGAGAATATAAATTTTAAATTTGATCATTTTTATCAAAACGGAAGTATATAATTTTTAGAACATTTAATGTGATTTAATTTCATTCATGCTTCAAAATTGTACCAAACGGCCAGACAGTGCTACCAGATTATAACTTATTTTGGCTTGGGGTAATGGATTAACTTTACCACATTTAGACCATTAATACTCGGTTTCTTCACACCTCCCAATAGCTATCTTCTAGATAAAGATATCCGTCAGATTCTAAAAATTCGTTTCTTTATTGAAACTTCTGGTTATGTATCTGACGGACAGCTATTCTTCATACTACTAACTTTCAACACAAAAGATATTATAATTTTACTATAAATTACCGTATTCAGAGGTGAAGAAAACCGATTCTGAAAGATATCTTTTGGATAAAGTTATCGAGAACTCATCTAAAAGTGACGAAATTGAGCATAAGATGAGAATTTTATAAAAAATAATACGAGATACTCATACAATATAAATTACTACGTTTTTGTTTTTTAAGTAAAACGCATGTGCGCTATTCGCACTTTCGCGCGTTCTACCAATCAACTCACTCTCTGATTAAATGCCCGAGGGCAAATCGCGCAACCGTATGGCTTCTCGCCAGTATGGATGCGCTCGTGTTTCCTCAAGGTACCGCCATCTGCAAAAGCCTTCCAACAGAATCGGCAACCATAGGGCCTCTCGCCAGTGTGGATACGTATATGGATCTGCTGTGAGCTGCGACTGCCGAAGGTTTTCCCGCACTCACGGCAAGGGAACGAACGACCGCCCAGTTCTCGATTATGCGAATGACGATGGCTTACAAGAGCTCGTCCGTCGGGGAATTCTTCGCCACATTCGTCGCAAGCTACCATCTTGTTACGATGCGATACCATGTGTCTGCAATACGGCAATATATTTTCAATTAGATAGGAAACTTCTATAAAGAGTGAGTTTTATTTTTATCAAAAAGATCAAGATAAATCAAATAATATTGTGATTATTAATCTATTGAGCCTTAGAAATTAAATTATTTTTTATAAATCAAATATTCTAATGTACATGTTTTTGGCTGAATTATTATACTGTACACAATACGGCCTGCATAGCCCGCAAAGAAATTTTAATTTTTATCATAATTATCTCATGTATACCTTCGTAATCGGGCTTTACTGTGAAAGCGTTTCGAGCACTTTGTACAACCAAAGGTCTTGTCGACATTGTGTATCCACGCGTGCTTCAGTAAGCTGCGTTTGTCCTTGCATGTCTTTCCACACAGCGTACATGTGTTCGGTGGTGCGTCTTCGGCATGATTCTGTCGCACGTGCTCGGCAACTTCGGCTTCATCGCGGCATCTCGCCCCGCATAATAGGCAACGACGACTAGGAGATCTTGTTTTAAATAAATTATCAAATAAGTGTATGTGTATATACTATAAACGAGCTCCAAATTTATTCGATTCAGAGAGAACCGAAGTCACTTTACGTATGATCAATATTATTGCAATATATTTCTTTTACCATCAATATACTAGTTCGCTGAGTAAATTATATTGACAAAATACTTGATAGCGGAGTTGAATACTACTGATTCTACAGTATATTGATCACTAAATTAATAAAAACTCCGAATACCTTGAAGCATGAAGTTCTGCATGTGCTAACAGTGCTAGAGCCTCCTCGAACTCTTCTCCACAAACATTGCACATATGATGCTGATTGGAACCCTCCATTGTGTCCATATCCGTCTTTATGTGAATTCTATATATACGAATAATAATAATAAGTTAGGCTCAAAATAATAAATATAAATACATATAAAACGGGCAAATAGGAGCCGAATGTGCTGGATGGAAGGCGTCAGAATAAATTACTTCTTGGAAGGTGACGAAACTTTATTTAGACGTTTCGATCCTTGTGTTGGATCATCTTCAGTATACATCTATAAATTAATTTGAACTTTATGTATAAAGAGGAATTTACAAAGAAAAGTGGTACATTTACTTACTTATATATGAAGCAATGAAACCTTGGCAGCGATCACGTAACTTTTCTCCTAGGGCGGAAACGTGAAAAGTTTTATATAACTATCTCTTTCTATTGATGTTGAATAGAAAGAGATAGTCACTTGAAACTTTTCACGTTTCCGCCCTAGGAGAAAAGTTACGTGATCGCTACCCTGAGCGTGTCAAGCGTGCCGCACTTGTCAAAATATTAAATATACGAATAATGATTGTTAAATTTAAAGGTTACGAAACCGGCTACATGAGTAATGAGTAATAACATATACGATACAGTAGCGAACTTAGATTTTTTTAAACTTGTCTATCGTTGGCAAATAAGTCTCGTCAAGTTGATCTGTATTGCTCTGAAGATTCAAACCGCTTTTTTGACGCTTAATATAAATCATTTCTAATATAAGTCGTTTACCTAAAATTGGCTCCTCATCCAAGATATCAATGTCAGAGCAATTAAAATCATGACCTAACAATCTGTGATCCGTAATAACTGAATGTTGTGTGTTCCAGTTTATGTGGCGATAATGTTCGTTAATTCTAGTTTTTAGAAATCTTGCGCGTTTGACCTACATATAGGAGGCATGTTACTCATGTAGCCGGTTTCGTAACCTTTAAATTTAACAATCATCATTCGTATGTAATCTTTTGACAAGTGCGGCACGTTCGACACGCTCAGGTTTCATTGCTTCATATATAAGCAAGTAAATGTATCACTTCTCTTTGTAAATCCCTCTTTATACATCAAGTTCAAATTAATTTAGATATATACTGAAAATGATCCAACACAAGGATCGAAACGTCTAAATAAAGTTTTATCACCTTCCAAGAAGTAATTTATTCTGACGCCTTCCATCCAGCGCATTCGGCTCCTATTTACCCGTTTTATATGTATTTATCTATATATACGACATTAAACTTTATATAAACAAATATTTTCATTATTAATACTGATATTCAACGATAAACAAATTTTTAATTCATTAACATTTAACTACAATAAATTATAACTAATAATTATATTTTTTTTAGCTATTGATGGTTAAAAAACTTTTATCAGCACAATATACAAAATGTTTCAGAACACTTTTAGAAAATTTTGGGAACTTTGTTTTCTTGCAATTCTTCAACGTCCCAATTTAAATATCTATATATAAAAGTATATATACTAAATTCAAATTACCAGAATAACATTTTATATCCAAAAAATCTATGAATTCTTTCAGTTACTAATATTTCAAAAACTATCATTATCGAAACAACCGTTTGAACTCTCTACCCATTTGCGTTCACCAAGTCAGGCAACAGTTCTGAAATACCCTGTGCAAATTGAAATGCTTACTTTTGATGGCGTTTCAGTAGATCCAATCGATGGAACGGTACCGCGCAGGTGTTACAATAAAACTCGCCGATCCTCTCATTGTCGCCCGTGTAAGTGGCGTCATTGTCATATTCCTCTGCATCGGATACCTGCTGAGGAATGGTACCACCATGCTTGATACGCACATGTTCTCGCAGACTGTTGACATCCCAAAACATGTCGCCACACGAGGTACATTCGAATGGGCTGTCGCCACCGTGAATGCGTGCATGTGACGCCAGTGCCTTCTCCCTAGCAAAACTGAGGCCACAGGACTGGCAGACATACGGTTTTGTCGGATCGGTGACAGGCCACTGTTGCTGCTGCTGTCTGACCATGGCGGACATCTCCTCCATCTGCCACCTCGAGCTAGACGCATAATTGCCGCTGCGTGCAGAATAACCGTCGGTCAGCTCGTCCTCGTAGAATGATAGCACCTCCTTGTAATCATTGTATGGTTCATACACATACTTGCCCATCTCTATCTTCATGTCCTCGGCGTTGCGTTTCTGCACACTAGCGGCGGTGTTATTCTTCCGTTTACGCGGTGCGCTTGATTGCACCTTCTTGCGCCTGCCTTTGTTGCCGCTGGTCGTCACGTCCTCCTCTTCGGCAACCAGCAAGTCCTCATCATTCAGATCGTCCTCGAGGCCGTCTTGCGACGACGGTGCATATGCGTGGACCTTCAGATGATTGTTCAGGTCACACTTACGTACGTAGCGGGACCCGCATAGGTTGCAGCCGTATGGCCGATCTGTCTGGTGTGCCACAATGTGATTCATCAAGTTCGCTTTCTTTCTGAACCTTTTGCTGCAGAAGTCGCACGGATACGGCCGGGCGTTCTGGTAAGAGTCCTGATCAATCGGCAACGGTATCTCCATGTCGTCATACTCCAAAAGATTGTCATGCGTCACTTTGGTCTCTGGAATCTCGACCCTTTAAGTGGAATAATTTGTTAGTAGGCAAACTTTGAAAGAATCAAGAAATTGTTATATTAGCTTAGCAGATATGCACAAAGATACAAAAATATTTCCTAAGTTGAAACGATGAGGAGTTGAAGTATGGTAATGTGTTTTGTTAAAGAAAGATACTTCATTTTGTGTATCTGTATTGAAACTCACCCATCATCTGGACCAGGTCTGTCCCAGTTGTCGGCTATTACTTCCTCAGTGACTTGTATATTCAGATAGTCGTGTCCCTGATCTTGTGGCACTATGTAGATCTGCTCCATTTCATTGGTCTGAGGTACCATCAGTATCTCAGACTCGGTGCCAGGTACCATATCGGGAACAGATTCGACGGTCTCCTCCACCGCTACCTCCTCGCAGGCGCCAATCACCTCCTCCTCCGATGCAACCAGCTGCGCCTCCAGGCCGCATATCACCTCCTCGTGGAGCTCCACGTCTCCCACCCATTGCAGATTCAGATCCCCGGCGACGTCCATTTTGTTCGGCCTTTTAAACTACTTGATCACTGAAATCACTGGTAAAGCACGAGATCAGTAAGCAGGCTTGCTCGCTCGAGATCAGCGTGCCACCGCAACCGATATCGCGAGCTCGCCACGCGAATAATCCCACGTCCCCGAGGACGCCGGATTCACGAACCTGCTGTAGCCGCGCGAACGACGGAAGTCCACCTATCGCTCGACATTCGCGCGCGAATCGTGCGTTCTTATCGCGAAATCGTCGGACATTACGAAGACTCTTCAAGACGTTGACGGAGCGATCGGTCTCGAGATTAGTCTCCGATCGCGAGAGTGATCCTCCGCAGATCGGAGGTTACATCACGCGGCGCACCGCCGAGTTCGCGGCGTACGTGCGCGGCGACGTTCGCGTTTCCCCTTCCGCCGAGCACCGCGGGAACGCGACGGCCCAGCTCAGACGGGCAACACGTCGAGCCGCGGCTGGGCAAATAATTATCAGGCAGGCCGCCGTTCCCCTCTCCCTTCCCCGTCGTCGTCGTCGTCGTCGTCGTCACCGCAGTTGCGGGACAAACGATAATCGCGCGGGGCCGCAGCGGTGCGAGCTCGGCCCGAACTCGGCCGATCGGCGTCGGGCCGCGTCTTGACACGGGCCTGAGGTTATAATTATATAGGTTATATTAACGTACGTTGGAGGTTATAGCGAGAGCGGGACGTGCCGCGTCCTCGGGGACGTGGCGTCGGCGGAGCACGACGGTGGCGTCGCGACGCCGGACGAGGACGGAGGAGTGCTGAGTGGCGCGACGAGCGGCGGTGGCGGCGACGACAATAGCGGCGGTCGCGGTGGCGACCGCATCCGGATGACAAAGCCAGGCCGCGGTAGTCGTCCAAAGCGAGACTGCCTTTCGCCCTCGCGACGGGGGGCTCCCCTTTCTCACGATCTCTTTCTCTTTCGCCTCCGTCGAAGCGAGACGCACACACACACGCGCGCGCGGATCCCGAGCGGAGGCGCGGCGTCGCCGCGCGGACAGCACGCCGAGCGTGACCGGCGCGAGACGCGAACGCGGAAACGGACACAGCGACCGCGGCGCGGTTCTACTTACTGTTTCGAAGCCCCGGACGTAACAACGTAGCCCAGTAACCTAACCAAAGAGCGCACGGTTCTACGATCACAACGAGAAGCGTCGACCTTCGGTTGTTTTCAATCCTGGTGGGGGATGCGCGTAGAAATAAACGTGACAAAATGGCGGCTTGTGGTGTGTGCGCGCGCGCGATTACGAGCGCCGGCGTGGGTCGCGCATAGATGGGTAAGTCGCCGCGGCGAAAGTTCCGCGGTCTCGAATGACCGATTATCCAATGGGGGGACTCGCTTTCGAGGGACTTTGGGACTGGGATATTTTTGTATCGGGAGAACGAATTCTATGGGCGACTGCACACAGGACGCGTTGACGCGTTATGGCTCTTGCAGACCAGCGCGATTTAGGGCCAATTTCACCAACCACGGTTAATTTAACCGGCCGGTTATTCCATTGGAATTGACCAATCGCATTTGTTAATTTTGCTTAACGACAAATGCGATTGGTCAATTCCAATGGAATAACCGGCCGGTTAAGTTAACCGTGGTTGGTGAAATTGGCCCTTAGGCTGCGTCTACATGGTTGATATTTTCCGCGTAACGCGTATCGCGTAACCAATCACG